>QLTV01002934.1:1531155-1542661 GCA_003457575.1 Thermophis baileyi | reverse complement strand
TTTTTTTTCTTGCCGGGGGGGGGAAAAAGAGAAAGAGAAGGGAAAGGGGGGGGGGGGAGAGGGGGGGGGGGGGTGGGGGGGGGGGGGGGGGGGGTAGCGAGGGGAGCGTAGCTAAACAGCAGGATTGCCGTCTAGCAAGAGAAGGGGCGAAGGGGAGAGAAATAGAGAGAAATTGGGCCGAAGATTAAGCGCTCATAAGTTTTAACATAGGGAGGAGTCGGAGTGGTCAGCCCACTGGGATTCCCCGTGGCCTTCCCCTTCCCCAACCCTAGTGTTGTAGGTTGTCGCCGCCTGTCTGCCCAAATTAATAGCCGTGGCTTAGAGCAGTTTAGAATCTGCCCTTCCACAAGCGGAAATCAGATTCTGATTGCCTGAGCGCCCAAGGTGGGTGCTGCCTTCATGGACCTGCGACAGTTTTCCGAAACAGTCCCCTGGTGCTAAGATGCGCTTGGTGTGTTTCCTGCTCGCTACACCATTAAAGCATCCAAAACAAACAGGATATAATCTCTGCAAACCTAATGACTTCCAAATGGCTGGAAATTATAGCTTCCTTGACTACTGGCTTGGCCGTTCTCAGAGAGATTGCCCCAACTGAACTGGAGGGCTTTGGGTTCAGAAAATGTTAGGCTAGAAAATAAGGGTTGATTATGCCCACTTCACAAAATTGTGTTAAGATAAAAGGTTGAAACTGCATTGTTTTGTGTTCAAGAGGGGGTGGTGGTGGCTGTATCTAATATGTTTTCGAAAAACAATTTAAATGGTAATCCCATGGCTGTGGGATCTTTTATTTTTACAGTCTGCAGACGCATTTAATATTCTGGCTTTCCATAAAGTGTTAACCTTTTATTGACACTAACTGTGTTGAGGTTTTTTTCAGATTTTCAAAAGAGAGAGTTTTACAACTTTCTTTACTTTTCCAACCTGGCACTATTACCGATAGTCCAACCATTAGAGCATGACAGATCAATCTGAAGGTCTCTAGCCCAGTGGTGAAATCCAATTTTTTTTTACTACCGGTTCTGTGGGCGTGGCTTGGGCGTGGTGTGGCTTGGTGGGCATGGCAGAGGAAGGATACTGCAAAATCTCCATTTCCACCCACTCCAGGGGAAGGATACTGCAAAATCTCCATTCCCACCCCACTCCAGGGGAAGGATACTGCAAAATCCCCATTCCCTCCCCACTCCTGGGGGAAGGATATTGCAAAATCTCCATTCCCTCCCCACTCTGGGGCCAGCCAGAGGTGGTATTTGCCGGTTCTCCGAACTACTCAAAATTTCTGCTACCAGTTCTCCAGAACCTGTTAGAACCTGCTGGATTTCACCCCTGCTCTAGCCTCTTTTCAGCTCAACATGCTTAAGTTTAAGACCTCAAAAGTTTATATCTTTAGGGAATGATCCCATAATTTAACGAATTCCTTACATTTGCAGATTTTACGCACTGAAAAACAGAAGTAGGTATTGGTAGGAACCCAAACTACAGTGAACACGAATTTCATTAAATGAAAAAAAAATTCATTTATCTAATAGTGAAATCTAATTTCATCTACAGTGAACACTAACTTTATTAGATTTTTAAAAATTGAATTTTTAAAACATTCTCAATGAAAATCCAAAAGGGATGGATGTGTCTGATTTTGAAGTAAAGAAAAACCTAGTTGGAAAACTGAACAACATACAAGTTAGATTGCTTTAGATTAGTGTTTCTTAAGCTCAACAAGTCAACATATTAAATGTGTGTACACTGATTCCCAGAATTCCCTAAATGGCATGGGGAATTCTGGGAGCTGAAGTCCATACATTTTAATGTTGCTGATGCTGTATTAAAAACAATACAGAAATGAGGATTTTCCCAAAGCATCCTGAGAAGAAAAAAGAAAAAACTTTTGGCTCCTTATTTTGAGAAATACAGTACCCACTACTGAAATCAAAATTGTTTTAATCTATTGAAACATATTCATATCCCCAGTAGGAATAAAATATGGAGATTTGTAAGGCAGTAAATATTGAGCTATTTAAGCTACGTTGCTGGATAAAGTCAATTGAAACAAAATCAGGTAGAATTGTCTAGTAGGGTAGACATCTTGAAAGCATCTTCTTCTAACTTAGTTGCTATAAAGAGCTGTTCTGTTTTATCTTATAGCTGAATTGATACCAGGAATTAGACTTTCTCCTGGGGTATATCAGAAACCTACCATTAGTGTAGGTCTTCCTAATGAATGATTCTGAAAACAGAATGAAGTGAGATGTTGGCATGTGCTAGAAATGGATTTTGCACGGGGTTTATATTGCGGTATCATCGGATTGCTCTGTTTTCTAGTCAATCCCTACATGGAAGCAAGGACTGTAGACAGTTCCCAGCCCAGCTATTTAAAGGAACCTTAAAGGTACCGTTATTATTCCTGTACACGCTATAGTATAAATTTATGACATTATTTCTGTACACGCTATATTATAAATTTATGACATTTTTTGCTGTGGAAGAATCAGGTAATGACACTAGGTGAGGATAATTGAAAACTTCTCTTTCTTTCATTCCCTTTCATAAGCAGTGGAGAAATAAAATGTTAATTTTAAGTAGCTTTATTCATGCCTGTTTTGCATTTCTGAACTCAGGTCAAACACTACACAAATCCTGCAGATGATCTTGGCATAGCTCGGTCTTAAATAAGTGAAATGCTAGTTCTGAATGGGATTCAGCAGAAGCATTTGGTGGTTAGCCAGACGGGGAATAACTGTTGGAAAGAGGACAAGAAAATTATATGGATAAAAAAGTCTTGTATTAGTCTTTGGATATAAAGTTGACATTTCGAACCAAACATCTGTAAGAATGAACATTATTCCAATCCAAGTACTAGCTGGATTTTCGATTAGAAAATGAAGGTTAATCATATATTTTTTCCTTCATCCCAGCAGTTCCTACAGATATTGAGAGCTCAGGAACCATCTCAGAACCTGATAAGGTGTAAATTAAGGATCTGCCACCTTGCCTTGAAAACCATGGCTGGATTCACCTGTCTTGATAATCTTTAGAATAGGTTTTTGGCTTTAACTTAGTATGTTTCTAAACTGTGTTTTATATATTTGTTTGATATATAAATAAGCTCACAATGGCTTGTTCAACAAACCACAGTCAAAACAACATGTGAACCCATCCCTTCAGTTTTCCTCAGCCTTATATCTTTTTAGATATGTCAGGCTTCAACAGCTAAAACCTTAATTAGCATGCACAATGACTGTGTTAAGTGGAAATTCTGGCAACTTTATGATTTGAAGTCACCAGGTTGGGAAGGTTATTGTAATTAAATACAGATATTAAGACTATAGCCTCTTTTATTTCTTTTTTTAATATCTGGTCCACTTTTAGTTATTACCGATCTGGTGAAAGTTACAGGGAACTCAAATATTTGCTATTTACAGTGTCATTATGTTTTGTTTTTCAGTCAAGAGCACTTCAATACTACACTCTTTCTACTTTCCAATCCCACCAAGGTGTATGATCATATCCATTCCTACAGACAAAGGTGTGCTGAAATCAGGTAGGGTACCCATGAGCCAATCTGAGCCAGTCTTCTCCAGCCATCGGTAGAAAAACTACAAAGTCATCATCCAAATGGTGGTAGAAGGTAGAGCTTCCTGGCCATTATGATGCCATTTTTCCTGCATGTAGATTGCCACTGAGAGTTATAATGGCACTATAGTTTTCCAGCCAGATGTTCTCCTCAACATTGAAGCCAAGATGCAAAGAGAGTATAATGCTCACATGAGCCTCTGAGATAAATGTCAAGGTGTGCTTTTTTTTAAAAGGAAATTGTCATTCTGACTGGAAGCTAACAAGAATAATTAAAATAAAGCTTGTTGATAGGGTTGCCTTTCAAATCTACTGGAGAGTCCCAGGTTCAGGCAGAAGATAGTAGGATGAGTCAACTCTGCCAATTGGAAGATATCCCCGCCCTGAAAGCTCAACAGAACTCCATCATAGCAGATAACAAAATGGACGTTTTGTAATCTGAGCTGTGTCACTGCAAGTTGAAAGAGAAACAGCTGTGGCATTTTTGCCACTTTAGCACTGCTGAAGCGTGGTTATTTTCCCATGAAATTGTCCTTTGTGGAAATATGAGAATAGCAAGAGTCACTTACTATATCCATCCAATTCCAGCTCATTGAACAAACCATAATTAATCAAACTGTGGGCTTTGCAATATACTTGGGCAGTGTAGGACTTACTCCTAGGCCATTATTATTTCTTACCTATATTATAGAAAAGCAACCTGCAGGCTAGACTGTAATTCTGCAGTCTTACTGCAAATTTCGATATGTGATTTGTTATAACACTCCAGATGATTGGCAAATGGTCCAGTAACAAAGCTTAGCACTTCTATTATGGGTTTCAGATTGAAATCACATACATGAGTAGCAGCATCTGTGGTGAGATAAGGCGAGCAAAGTCACTGCAGTGTGGCACTGCAATACAAGACTTGCCATCTTGGAATGTACAGTACATAATGATGTCACGTGTTGATTTAAAAATAGTATTGCTGGTGGGCTTTTTGTCGTTCTGAGCACAGCAGCAAGCACAGGAGCAATGCTTTTGTACTTTGTACATGAGCAATCAACAGTCCTTTTGATTTGAATCAGTATTCCAATGCTTATATGACAGAGACATTTGACATTATTACCATTTTGTGTTCAGTGACTGCAATACTAATAGTAGATAGGCTAAGAGGCCAGACCTGTATCCATCAGGTTGCATTTTGGAAAACTGGATATTCAGCTAGATACTAAATGTAGTTGGAATTATATCTAAATAGTTATAGATGGCATTACATGGTTAATTTTTTCTTTCTCTGACACACATACAAACTCACCTCCTTTTGAGAAATCATATATCTAGATCCATCAGTAGCCCACTCTCTGTCATTTCCACCACTCCATACTTTTATTAATCCCTGAACAAACAGATGTTCCCAGTGCACATATATGATGTCTTCCCTGTATACTTAAGCAATGCATTTATTTGATTAAAGTATACCCCACCCTTCAATGCAGAAACATTCCCAAAGTGACTTACATAATCATGTTAAGAACAACAATGCCGTCATCTACATAACATCTGTGGGATCTTCAGTAGAGATTTTGTTTTTCAATCTGTTAAGATTCTACAGACTCTTGAAGCAAAGCACAACTTTTTTTTAACAAGCTAATGCATACAATATGTTTAGCATTTTCAGTGAAAACTGAAATATGATGGAATAAAGTCTGTTGAACACTGTGTGACATTTCTTGCATAAACATACATAGATTGCATTATAAGTCACACTAGCAAATGTATTTTCTCTGCTGATAAAATACAGTATGATGATTTTCAGTGCCAATGCTATTAAACTTAATATAACTGCATTGACTAATTTGGGCATTTTGTTGCCAAACATCACAAGAGAACCCCATATGTACACCGCTCCTTCAGATTTATGACTTACTTGTGGAAGTAATCTATCTGCCATCTGTACTTCATATTGATTGAGTAACATTGCAGATAAGGCATTTTCTGATGGGATTTATTTGCTTTTATTTAAGAATGGAATGTCATCTGAAATTTGCAACTCTTCTGTGGACAGAATGCATAGCTCCAAATACCATTAAAAATAAATAAGGAGAAGTGGCCCAATATTTATTATATGTACCTTTTTCTTAGGAATGTAAAATGTATTCTTCCTGAAATTATTTTCTTAACACTGAGTAAATAAGGAGTAATGTAGGGCCCTAACTGGCTATATCTCAGTTGTGCTAGACTACAAGTCCCCAAGTTGCTAGCCAGCACTTAACCATGGGTTTAGACATAAACACAGCGGAAATCTGTTTCTGCCCACTCAAATTAATTCTCGGAGCATGTAGGATTTCAATCTTTAAAAAATTCACCACCCACACAAGTTAGATAGAATACAAATTTAAATGCATGTGTGTTTGTGCCAGAAGCAGATTTCCCTGTTAACAAAGGTTAGATGGATAGGGAATACTAGCAGGAGAAGAGGGATACTCAGTATTTGGTAGAGTTATTTTTTCTCATTAAGCCTACTCTGTATAGCAATTTGTCCTATAGATTATTTCATAATATTCCATAAGGAAGAAAGGGAAGTCTGCAGTTGCATATGGCCAAATCTGGACCCAATCCAATTATCATTAGTCACATTCTTATGTGAGAGGTCCCTCCTTAGTTGTATCAAAATGTGCCCAAGTAATTCAATGGGTCTAAAGGAAATCCAGAGCATTGCTATGGGCACAACTAGGTGGGAATCTTCTGTGAAATATTACCTACGCAAGCCTGTTTCTATGCATAGTTTTCTCCTAAATACACTCCTTGAGAGTGTATTGAAAAAGTGTGAATCTAATTTTGTGGATCACGTTTTATAGATAATCTGCAGTTTTGTCCAATTAAGACATGGTTCCTCAAACTATGGCCTGCGGGCTGCATGCGGCCCGCTGAAGCCATTAATCGTGCCATTAATCGTGCAGGACCACGAGGCTGCCCCCCCCACATCGCCCCGCCCACCCTTCGGCCAAGCGCAGGACTTACCTTCACAAGCCCCGCGGGCTGGAACTGAAAGGTAAGGCCAACAATGTTGGCCTGTAGAGGTGTTCTGGAGGCGGGGGAGGTGAAAAACGGGGCACACAGATGCCCCAGGAGGCCAAAAAAATGGAACAAAACATGTTTTTGGCCAAAAAAGGTGCCGTTTTTGCCTGTTTTTGGCCTGCAGAATGCTGCTGGAGGCGGGGGAGGTGAAAAACGGGGCACACAGATGCCCCAGGAGGCCAAAAAACAGGCTGTTTTTGCCTGTTTTTGGCCTGCAAAATGCTGCTGGAGGCGGGGAAGGTGAAAAACAGGGTGCACAAACGCCCCAGGAGGCCAAAAAACAGGCAAAAATGGGCTGTTTTTCACCTCCCCCGGCTCCAGAAGACAGATAGAGAGAAAGAGAGACAGAGGGAGAGAGAGAGAGAGAAAGAGAGAAAGAGAAAGAGAGAAAAAGAGAGGGAGAGACAGAAAGAGAGAGAGACAGAAAGAGAGAGAGAGAAGAGAGACAGAGAGAGATTTCTCAAGCTCCTTGGGGCTGAGAAGAATTGCTGCAAAACTGAGTTTTCTGAAGTGGACCACTAGACTCCTAAACAACTGAAAAAATGATCTAGTAAAAAGAAAAGTCAACCAAAAGAGCAACATGCAAACAAAAGCAAATAAAACACCCTCAGGAGCAAAACAAATTAAAGTTTAATTTGTGTGCATTGTTTAATGGACTGTTAAATTGGCCACGCCCACCTAGTCACATGACCTAGCCACACCCACCCAGCCGGTCCGGCCCCACAACAGTCTGAGGGACCGTGTATTGGCCCCCTGTTTAAAAAGTTTGAGGATCCCTGAATTAAGAAAACAAAGCCAAGAAAAAGAAAGTTGAAACAAAACTAATTAGTTTTAATTCCTGTGCAATAATTAGAATAACCCAATTGCCTATGAAATGTGTACATATGCTATGATTTTAATTGTTACAGAACACTATTAAAATAATAAATGATAAATTGTTTCTCTGAATCTTTTTTCCAGTCATCTCAGCTAACATGGGGTTTTATCAGTTTCTATTTCACTAAACTGCAGAAATCCAGATGGCCTCTAGATGGCAGCAGTGTGAGAACAGCAAAGTTCAATTTTTTTATACTACCGAATGCTTGTCTAGATTCTGATATTCCTTAAGAAGTACAAACCTAAGTTTGATTACACTTGCTCTACAGCCCAGGGTCTTTTTATGGGATAAAGTATTTTTTTCTTCTAAAATTAAATACTGGGGATGAAGCAAATGTATACATCTCTATATTGTAGAATAGCTATTTACCATAAATGGCTGTAGTGCAAATCATATACATTAGTAAAACTATAGACTGAGCAAATTAATTGCACTGCTGGAGCAAGAACGAAAATATAAAACATAACTACTTATTCAAAGTCCATATAAGGTCACAACATGCATGATAACTAAAACAGAGCTTTTGGTTGTTTTAAAAAAGACATCAATTAACAACATTTATGCTCAATAGGCATGTGCCTTATGTACAAGGCACACTTATGCAGAAATGTGTTACATGAAAATAAGTAAGATGTACAATCCATTGAAAATAAGACTCAAATGTTTTCTCCATTGCTTAGCTGCAGTGTAGTATTTTTAATACGTTGTTGTTTTCTTTGAACTATCACAACAGAATGGATAGGCACACATTTACCTTTCCTTAAAATTCATAAGGTACTTTGCTATCTTTTACTATAAGAAAACGAGCCAGAGAAATGAAAATGTTCTGATAATGATTCATATTGGCAGACATTCTCCATGCAAGACACTTGCTGAGTGACACTAATGTTATTATGCAAAAAGTGTTTCCAGTAGCTTGTTTGGCAGCGGTAATGAAGACTCAACCATGTACTTCCTGTTCTTGTTGTTGGATCCAGTTACTCTTTTTTAAAATTGGCATGATTTCACAAAATCAGCTGAGGACCTGAAAAAGTTTCCTGGTGTAACTTCCAGGTGAAATTTGATCAATTCTAGTTTTGTCTTACAATATTGACAAATATCCAATAATAGCACTGTTTGACTCATCATTTTTCTCTAAGCTCCATGACTGTTCCCAGTGTTCCCAGTTGTGTGCCAAACAGCTAATGTAATAATTATACATGGATAATGGGTGAAGGGTTAGGGTTATAAAGAAATGCAGACAAAATAGTTTAGCTGAACTGCTGATGCATGACGCCAAAAGCATTTTTAAAATTAACAATAGACCATTTTAAGTTTTAGCAAGCAACCATGAGCAAAAGCTATAAAAATTGCACTAGAAACTATTGCTGTCACCTGGGAGGTTTGCCTTTATTATGATCAGTGAGTCACAACACTATAAATTCTTTTGCTACACACTCTAATACAACCTAGTAGTTTAAACAATCATTTATGAAGCAACCCAGGCATTTGGTTTATGGAAAGAATAAATCCTGCAGCATTATTGACAGTAAGCACAAATCACTCTATGTTATTAAAATACTAGAAAAAGCATATAGAACAAAGAAGAGGAACTAGTGTGATGTAGTGTTGAACCAAGAGCAGGAAGATCTGGTTACCAATCTTGGGGAACTTTGGGCCTGTGTTTCTCAACCCAGCCTGTATCACAAGGTCGCTGTTGTGAGGAAAAGGAAGAAATGGGAATACTAGGTATGCTACCTTGATCATATGCTACCTACATCAAATGAAGGATATACTTTTCCAGCAAGACTGTTGAACTGGGAAGTAATGTATGTCAATGAGCTCCACTGAATCTCCTTATACTGTATGTCATCAAATAGTGTTTGAGTCCTAGCAACCACATAGATATATTTTCTCCATCACAATCTGGCTCTAACCTGGTCTTTCAGCTCTTCCAAAGGTGCTTCATCACTGTAACTGAGCCTTCTTCCGTTTGGCTGCCAATCATCCATCTTATACTTTTCCGAACATTAGAATCTTCTCCAGAGAGTTGAGTCTTTGCATTAAACAATAATCTCACACAGTCATTATTGATAACCATTTCATGTATGCCTTATTCCTAGTTTGAATGTTTCATTTCTCTTCCAAACTGTTTTTGAGGTTGCTCTTTTAATAAAATTGGGCATGACCTGATTTATCTTAGCATAATTTTTGAAGTGCATTAAATTTTTGTTTCTTTGCTTTGACTCTGTAATCTGACTTTTGTGGCTTACTTATAGATGCCTAATGCCAGCTGGACCCTTAGTCTTCAACTAAAATGAGTGTATTCTAATTTAGAAAAGAATTCCCATTTCCATAGGCCAAAAATCTTATAACAAAGATCTCATTTTACTTGCAACACTTGCTCATGAATATTAATTTCAAACAGGAAATAAGGACAGAATGCTTACATACTTTACAACAGTTCTAAATTCTTTTTGATTTCAAAGAATCCAACATTTCTGAAAGTATATATTTAAGAAATAGCTTTGAGCTGTATTCAGTTCAAATTTAGAAAATAAGTTCTCCCTCTTCCTCCTCTCTGCAAGTTATGCTTTTTCTGTTTGGGGAAAAATACATTATGCCTAATCCACACACTGAGAAGTTAGAATGTTTAATTTCAGTGTGGGATCCCCAGGGTATAGTCCTGATCAAGTCAGCTTGCTTCATCCTTAGGGTTGTTGCAAGGATAAGATGAGATAGCCTAAGCATTTTGAGGCAGGGTGGGATTCAAATGGAACAAGTAAACACATACCAACAGCTTGTAAAAAAGAATGATGTATTAATGGCATTTCATGGCTTTAATGTCCCTGAATCACCTCAGAAGTCCATCAGCTTTTAATTACAACATTGGAACCATCAGTTTTCCTGTAGGCATTTTGTTTACCATAATAAATGGTGGACCTATGAAGGGACTATGCTGTGTCTCTGATTCAGAATGAGAATCATGGTTTTATAACAAAGCAAATCTGGTGTACACTTACAATTACATGTTTTGAATGCAAAATATTTGTGGTCTTGTTCAGGAAACTCCTCCAAGAATATCCCTACTGCAAACTCTAGAAAGCTCCAATCAGCGTGATCCTTAGTATATTGGGTTGGATAGATCAAAGTTGTGATTAAGTGACATACACTTCTCTATGCTTAGTTTGCTTTCCTGAGGTGTCACCTACCTGTAATGCAGACATGCTCTTTAACCAACACCCTTACACAGCTCACAATAGCTCCCTTAGTTGTAATTACTATACCAACATGCGGGGGGCATCTGCAGGGTGGAGGTAACAGTATCAAAAATGGTGGGCATAAGTGGGCAGTTGAATACTTGCACTTTCTTAATGGGTGTTCCAAAAGGAATGGCATTTCAAGTGCCTGGCTGCACCTATCATTTTAATGTTGTTCCCAAGCACCAAAAGAAAAAAGGGAGAAGCCACATCCACACCTTAGAAGGCAAAAGATTACATTTGTAATAAATTTGAGGCAGCAGGAGAAAAGTGGTTAAAATATACAACAACAACAACAATAATAATAATGATGATGATGATAATGATAATAATGATAATAATAATAAATATAAACACTTATTTATTTATTTATTTATTTATTTATTTGTCAAACATGTACAAGATAGCAGGTATAGGTATAAACATAAACATAATCAAAGTGAATACAGATAGATGAGGACAATAGGACAGTAGGACAGGGACAGTAGGCACGCTGGTGCGCTTATGCACGCCCCTTACAGACCTCTTAGGAATGGGGTGAGGTCGACAGTAGACAGTCTAAGGTTAAAGTTTTTTGGGTTTGGGGAAGAAACCACAGAGTCAGGTAGTGAATTCTAGGCATTAATCACTCTGTTGCTGACGTCATGTTTTCTGCAGTCGAGTTTGGAGCGGTTTACATGAAGTTTGTATCTATTGTGTGCTCGTGGATTGGTGTGGTGGAAGGTGAAGTAGTCATTGACAGGTAGGACATTGTGGCAGATAA
>QLTV01002934.1:1519356-1530836 GCA_003457575.1 Thermophis baileyi | reverse complement strand
TTGACAGAATGAGGGTCGTCTACAAGGTCGTGTCCTCCAAGCTTGTATTTAGTGTTCTGATTCTTTTTGCCAATGTGTAAGACAGAGCATTTGTTGATTGAGATTTGAAGTTGCCACTTGTTTGACCATTCTGATACATAGTCAAGGTCTTTCTGAAGGGTAGTAGCATTGTCTGTGGTGATAAATAGTTTGACATCATCGGCGAAGAGAACGCAGTTGCTTGTAATGTGATCACAAAGGTCATTTATATAAAGTATGAAGAGTGTTGGTCCTAGAACGCTGCCTTGAGGGACACCACTATTGACAGGTACAGGATTTTTTAGAGAACTCTCTATTTTAACCACTTGTTGTCTGTTTGACAGGAACACAGTTATCCAATCATGTAGGGGTCCAGAGATGCCATAAGATTTTATTTTCAGAAGTAGTTTGTCATGTACCACTGAATCAAAGGCTTTACAAAAGTCTATGTAAATTGCGTCTATTGCTTTACCCTGATATTTTAACTTTACCCTGATATTTAAACATTGATATTTTCTCTAGAAGAAAGCTCTTGTATTGACTCGTTTCTGACCTTGAGAAGTCTGTTTGTTTCTTGGTTAAAATATTAAAGATTTTATTGATGCTTAGCAGGGGTTGAGAAGTAACATGAACCTTTTATTCTTTGAAGAGAGTTGCTTCAGCCACTCCATAACTTTGCTTCCTGTTCTATGTGGATGGTTCACTTTGCTTTGTTCTTGGCTGCAATATTCCTGATACCTGCTTATAATTCCAGTTAGGTCAGAATTTGCAATACTTTCTCTTCTTTCGTAGCCATTTCACTGTCCCCAAGTAATACTTAGCTTTGTTCTTCTCTCCATTGATTTAATTGTTTGCTTTTCAGGTTGTCATGTCAACCTCGAAGCTTGGAATCATAGCCAGAGAAATGTTCTTGAGAAACAAACTTTATAGTAACTGCACTCTGTTGACAGAACATTCGAGCTTTGCAAAATTAAAGGCACTCTACCCCAGATGATTCAGCTGCTGCTTACTTTTTGCTTCTTCAGAAAACATGATGACAACCTTTGAATCATTAAAAAGGAGAAAAAGTAGGGTAAACAAAAACTTTAATGGTGAATTGTGATTGACTACTAAACTAATCAGTTCTCTGCTGCTGAATGTACAAGTAATCCATGATTTCAGACCAACCAGAATTTCCATTGTTAAGTGATGCAGTCATTAAGTGATTAGATTTTTATAATCTTTTTTTGCTGTTAATGTTAAGCAAATCACATGATTGTTTAGTGAATCTGGCTTTCTCCTTTGACTTTTCTTGTTGGAAGCTGACTGAAAAGGTCACAAAGGGAGATCTCTTGATCTCAGAATGTTGCAACCATCATAAATACATGCTGATTGCCAAGTGCCCAAAGTTTGATCAGGTGACTATTGGGATGCTGTGAAGGCCATAAGTGTGAGAATTGGTTACAAGTAACTTCAGTGTTGTTGTAACTTTGAATGATCACTAAATGAATGATCGTAAGTCAAGGGCTACCTTTATAGAATTTTCATATCCCCCTACCAATCCACTACTTCTACTGAAATAATAAAGGAAGCAGTATGAGGTTTGAGTAATTTCATAACAATGTAGAACATAGCAATAAGTAATTGCACAGCAACATCCAGATGCTTAGAAACTTTCTAAGTTGGATCAAACAATGGTCTTGAACACTGCCAAAGTAATCTTCCTCACTCTCCATATCAACTGAACAATTGTTATAAGCGGTAAGAAAATAGATTACTTACCTGAAACAAAGACAATAAGCATGATATCCTCCATATGTTTTGGATACTATGCCCACAACTCCTTGTTTCTGGATAAAGTATGTTGGTTGAGGCAGATGGGAGTTGAAGTTCAAACCATCTGAAGGTCACAAAACAGCATACATGAAGGGGAGGAATCCAGTGTTAACTTTAAGACATTAATTAAGATAGATAAAAACTGTGTTCTGATGCACCTGGAAGCTACTGGTTTGGGAGACTTTCTGGATAAGGAGATAATAAGTGTAGTATCAAAGCTGCATTGCAAATGGTAATTTACATTTATAAATTGAGATAATGTTACCTTTTCAAAAAAGCAAAAATTCGGAGAGGACTTAAAAGATCCTTAATAAAGTTTCAGACTAGAAATTTATCCCTTTAACATTTTATGCTACTCATTCAGGATGTACTGCACATACATATTGCATGTCCACATTTCCCAACAGATCAAAAAACAAAATCAAAACAGGAAATTAAAGAAGTAAACTTTGACCTTTTGTTTCCACACCAAACCAAAACATAAAGCCATTGTAGTAGATGGTTATTTTGCATCTTAAACATTAAACTAAAATTTAAAGGTGTTGAGAATATAAATGAGAGACAGTTTAGTCTAGTGGTTAATGCAGTGGGCTAGAAACCAGGAGACTGAATTCTAATTCTATCTTAGATGTGAAAGCCAGCTGGGTCACTGGGCTAGTCACTCAGCACAACTCACCTCACAGGGTTGTTGTGTGGAAAATGGGAGGAGGAAGGAATATTAGTTTGCTGCCTTGAGTTATTAATAAAAATAATAAGGCAGGATAACAACAAAATAGAAAACATTGGATCAAGTATACTGAAAGTATTTGTTTATTGTAAACTGTAGGATTTCTCTACATGGTTATTTATTATTTTTGTTTTCCTATGCATTCAAAATAGTTTTGGATTTTAAAAAATTCAAAATTTCTTTTCTTCAGTATTTTTAAATCTTTGAGATATTGGCTTAGTTACCTGATTATGTGCTGTGGAACGAAAGCAAAGCATTTCCCCAACGAGAGAGAGAGAGAGAGAGAGAGAGAGAGAGAGAGAGAGAGAGAGAGAGAGAGAGAGGAGGGTGATATATTCCAGGCACCTCTGAAGACAAACAAAAGAGTTTACTGTAATTTTCAAATAAGATACAGAGAAAGAAGTAGAAAATTGAATTTAGGTTCTGTCGGATTTTTTTGTAATTGCCTCTCTCTGAAGTTGTGGAGCAGTGGATTTAGCTGTCTATCAGAGCATTTAAACTGTGTCTCCACCTAATCTTGTGTGGCACATCTGTAAACAAGTACAATTATTATAATATAGAATAAAATTGTAGCCACTTTCTTCCAGAGGAAGCAGAACAGAACATCTCTAGATTTGTGTCCAGATGCTTATCTCTCTTTTATTAGTTTTATTGTTTTTATATGAGGTTTTTATATTCTTGTAAGCCACCTTCAGTCGCCATGTGCAAATAGACGGCAATATAAATTTCTTAAATAAATAAATAAAATAAAATAAATGCTCAGAGAAGTGGGATAGTCATAGCAGTGCTACTGGAAAATGGCATGAGAACAACATAATGCGATTGACACCAATGTGGAACACTGGAGCAATAAATATATTTAATATTATTATTAATATACCCTTTTATTATTACACAGAAAGAGGAATACAAGTGATTCTGGAAAGATCCTTGGTGTGATTCTTTCAAGATTTGACAGAGTAGTGTTCATTGTTATGCTTCTTGTCTAGATTACCTTGAAGAACTAACATGACTAAAATAGGGGTTATGAGCAAGTGGAATTGTTGTGGTTATGAAATTTTCCATCCTCTCCCTGAAATAAGTGGTCCATCTCCATCACGAGTCCAAAAGCTTGAAAGAACAAACCTCTGATCCCAGTGACTGACTCAGATTGAATCCTGCAGAATACTTTCATAATTCAATAAGGTGGAGGAAATGTGGCATTTCCTCTACCTTATTGAATTATGCAAAATTAAATACATGAATTAAACGTGGCTCAAAGTATAAGAAACACTGCCATAAGACAGGTTAAAAACATTTCTGAAAACATTTAGTATGGGAAAACTAAATAATTTGCAGCTTCATTAACAGGAAGGAATGCAAGTATCTATGTTAAATTGAATATCTGGTTTTGGGGGGAAAGTTTATAGGTAATTTCACTGCATCTCTGATTGACAGTTCCTATAATAGTCTTCCCAATCCACAATTGTCTATCCTCTCCCTAGATGTGTACATAGGATGATGAAGCCTATGAGCCTACTGATATTGGCACAGATTTGAAATTCCCACTCTTAGATCACAATTCCAAACTTCTGCTGAAATGGATTCTAATCCATAAAAGCTGTACTTTAATAAATGTGTGGCTTTTTAAGTTTCTTCAATTTTCTTACTGCATCTGAAAAGATTTTTTTTCTAAAAAAATTATTGCATTAATAGGGCAGAAATCAAAATTATTCCTGGAATGCATGCTAGCAGAAATTAAACAGAAAAAAACCCAACTGAGAGCTTTGTGAATGCCTCTTTTTTGTTCCTGTTGCCAATTATAACAGATTTCTACAGAAACATTGTATACTGCCAGCAATGTAAAGGTTCTAATCTATGCAGATCTTTTCTATCACACTGTGAAAAGTATTTGATAAATGTTCAGGTCAAATCTCATTTTTTGATTTGACCTTAGCAGGATATAGCAGACTCATTTTTATTTAAGCAGATAGTTTAAAAAATAAAATCAAAAGAAGATAAAAATGTAACCGGTTTTTTTTTAAAGATAAAAGACTGTATTTCTCCCTCTTTAATGACACCCCTAAAACTCCCATTTATTTTTAGAACTGTTCAAGCATTTTAATTAGTAGTATTTTAAGCATTGATATTTTTTATCTGTCTGCATGACTATTTGCATTGTTGTAATCAATGTACGCACCTTTCTTATTGTTTTGCTTTTAATTTGCACCAGGTTTTTTGAAGGGCAGGGTAAACTGTTTTACATAATTTTAAAAACTGCCCAATGCTAATTGTAGTAAAACAAAACTGTAAAAATGTTGCTGTAAAATGAAACTATTTCTTTGGTGTAGAAAAACTGAGAATGACTTAAGCCAGCAAAATTCATAACAAGTATATCCAATGAGTTTCCGTGGCTGAAGACAGACATAGACATTAGTCCCCCTGATTGAAGTCCAGCATATTAATTACCACATTTTCCTACATTTGTGTTCGTGATAAAAATGTCACCTAAGTTAGCATTTTTCTCTATTAATCAATGCTTGGCACGAGCATATCTGAAGCCTTAAATGTCCATCTTGTTACTATAAAAGTGATTTCTTTTTGAACCGCACCTATTTATTCTTTAATTTCAGAATACAGATAGTCCTCAACTTAGAATCATAATTGGGATTGGTATCTCAGTCACTGAATAAAGCAGTCATTAAGCAAGATGCTATATGATTGTGTCACTCAATGTCCACAATCCCAACAATCCATGTGGAATTGAAATCTTCCTAGCGGTCAGCCCTTCTGCTGTCAAACATTCCTGGAGCCCATCAAGGATTTCAGCTCACTTTATGATTATGAAAATCCTTTATGAGACTGCATGAATTTAGCTGAAATCTTCAGGTTTTCAACTTTACTCCTGCAGCCAATCAAAGGGTTTCTTCCTCTCATAGCATGAAGGTGAAATCATGGAGTTACAGGTTAGGGTTTTGACCTGTTCCTACAGCCTGCTAAAAGATTTCTGTTCTTCTCCATAACTGCTTGCACCATCTCTGCCAGATTCTGCTGAACTGTCAATGGAAACTGACAGAAAAAGTTGCAAATGATAATCCCATAATCACATGGCTCTTGGCAACCAATTGTAAATAAATGCTGGCTGCCAAGCAACCAAAATGTGATCATGTGACCACAGGAGGTGATGCAGCACAACATTTTACAACAGCCAATTGCTTTATGGGCCACAAAGTACATTTCCAAAACCATCATAACTTTGACATGTTGTTAAATGACTAGTTGTAAATCAAAGATTACCTGTATATGTTTTCAGGATGAATTAGAAATTTTAGAGACAATCTAACCAGAGATCACCAATCCATTTCACATCTGTGTGACGGAAAACAGCTTTAAAAGCTCTGATATTAACTTTTTCTGTCCAATAATTTACTCATCAGGATGTTATCTGGTTTTTAACTTAACATTAATGCAAAGTTTAGCTTTGATTGTAATTTCTCAAGACATGTAGACCAGAAACTTATAAACAAGGAAACCAGCTTTAAATACCAATTTAAATCCTGATTTGCAAATATTTATCCATCCTTGCTAGTTTTGATTTCACTTACCAAGATACTAGGTAAACAGAAGCAATTTCTTGCAAATATTTAGAAAGCTATTTCATACTGAGTGTCTCACTAATCCATTCTTAGATTAGTTTAATTTTAACAAGTATTTGCTTTTAGAGTCCCTTGAAATGATCTGTTCTTTTACTATTATCTGTTCCTTTAAATGCCGAATTAAATTAAATTAAATGCCAAATAATTGGATCTATTATTTTCTGTGGCTAGAGCAAAAGTTCTCTCCTTTCCCAAATAACGAGGGAGATCTTTCAAAAATATATATCCTGAGTTCCTTACTCAGATAAGGCAGGAGAAGGAACAGGATATATGTTAAAAATACTTCGGGGGGGGGCGGGAGTTACACTTTGCATTTTTTAAATTTAAAAAACCTCTGTGGTATTTTTTTTCCCAGTTAATATTCAGTAATGAATTTGTTGGTTCAGAATAGTTAAAGGAATCCAAGGATGAGCAGAGAAATATAGTCAAGGAAGCATCGTCTTCCACACAAAGAAACATTTTTTTTCCCATGTGTGCAAAAGAGTCCAGATTTCAAAAGGCAATCTCCATGGTTAATCTTTTCCCTTGCTAGAACCAAATGCAACAATTTACTTGGGGAACACACACAAACATTTTGAAGCTGATGTTGTTAACTGGCTCGAAACCACAGTCACCGTACTCATTTTCTTCTGGCTTTGGGAACTGGTTGAATCCTAAGTGCTTGTTACTCTTTATATCCTTTCAGACAGTCCTTCTCTTTCTAATCCAATCACTGTGATGCTGTTCCTAATTACAAAAGCTGAAGCCAATCTCTCTCATACATACAAAGACTGTTTCAGTAAAAGAAGGAAACAGCTGCGTTTCTCCTCCTTTTCTCCACCCAACTTCTGATGGAACACACAAGGTCTTGCGGGAGGAGGGTGACATGAGGAATTAGCCAGCAGAGTTCACAGGGATGAATTCCAAATGGCATTCAAGCACCACAAAAAGTAATAGGAGAAGGCAGGCCCTTTGCTTACATTTGCTGTGACCCAAACTTCCTCTTTGACCTTAATGTTGAAAAGAAGGGCAGCAGCTGTGGTATGTCAGTGTGCTGTCAGACGGTGTAATTTCCAAACCCAGCAAGCCCACCTTCTAGAAGGTGTACATTTTGTATGAAAATTCAGTACAGGTAGTCCTCGACTTACAACAGTTCATTTAGTGACCATTCAAATCACAACAGCACTGAAAAATGTGACTTGTGATCATTTTTCACAGTTACGACCTTTGCAGCATCCCCATGATCATGTGATCAAAATTCAGATGCTTGGCAACTGGTTCATATTTATGATGGCTGCAGTGTCCTGGGGTCATGTGATCACCATTTGCAACCTTCTGACAAGTAAAGTCAACGGGGAAAGTAAATTCATTTAACAACCAGGTTGCTAACTTACTAAGTGATTCACTTAACAACTGTGGCAAGAAACATCGTAAAACAGGGCAAAACTCACTTAACAAATATCTCACTTAACAACATAAATTTTGGGCTCAATTGTGGTTGTAAGTAGAGGACTACCTGTATATCACCAGTGTAAAATGACTGTGTATGCCTGCAGCAGAATGAAGCCAAAATGTGGGTTAAGGTCCTTGCAAAATGATTTGGCTCGTTGCAGAAATAGCTGTGAATTAAAAGAATCTTTAACTGCTTTGAGGACCACACTTTTGCATGAATGCTGTGACTTCTCTTTTCAAGCGAGGTGATGAGTGAGTGGCGATCTGTCACTTCAGGAACAAACATATATGGAAATACTTTGGTGACTAAAAAGAGGGCTTGTTTCAAAAGGATATGGATTGAAGAACTGTTACCACTTTAATTAGCAGTCTCGTCATGTATTTTTTCTTATTAAAAAGGTGAAAGAAGTGGGAAATTATAAATATGATTCTTTTTTCCTCTAGGTCAGATGGGAAAAAGAAAAACTGGTAAGCGACTAAAAAGTTGTGTAGGGGTTTTAATAAGTATAAGTAGGAATTAACCTGTCTTGTTTATCAGATGACGACAGAAATGAAGCCTTTCTATGACAAATCTGATATTTGGTTTTACTGTCTTTACACAAATAATTCTTTAAGCTTTGGGCCAGGATAGTTCTTTTTCACATATATAAAGCAAGCAGAATGCTGCAAAACAAGATATCCGCAGTCACAGTAACTGACAACCAAAACTATGGGAAGAAAAAAAAAATCATACCAAAACTTTATTTTTAAGATCAATGGCATTCAGCACAGCTAATGAACGACTGGTTTAACCATTTTGGAGCTTGTGGGAGTATTTTGGAAAGTCATATAGAACAGCCTGTAGATTATTATTTTGGAGTTATTTCCCATTTGAACATAGTAGTCTTGGAGGGGGAAGGGGGCTCAGTTCAATCTTGATTTCTGGCAACTGCCTGGACAAGTCCCTGCAGGGTTTTTTTTTTTAGCAAAAATTCAGAAGTGGTTTGCCATTGCCTTTGCTTTCTTCCTAGAGCTGAGAGGTGACCAGCCCAAAGCCTCCAGTTGGTTTTGGCAGGGCTAGAACTCCCAGTCTCTTGATCCCTAGTTTTTTAACCATTGTGACTCTCTGCTATATTAGAAAGCCAGAAAATGCTGCCTGCTGGTTCTAACTGAGCAATACTGAGCTATTTACAGCTAAGTCACTGATTGCTATTGATCACTATTGGCTCAATTCCTGAATTTACCTGATAGTATAGCTTTTTCCCCCTATACCCCTTCCCTTTTCAATTCACAAGTACTGTTGGGAATAAGAATATGAGTGGGAATGCAAATGGTGTAGACATCAATGCAGCAAAAGAGCATAGATCAGCGGTGGGTTGCTCCCTGTTCGGCCCGGTTCTTAGAACTGGTAGTGGCAGCGGCGGGAGGCTCCACCCGCCCGCCTGGGATGCTTCTGCGCATGCGCAGAAGCGTCGCGTGAGCGCGCATGCGAACCGGTAGCAACGGGTTTTAGAACCCACTACTGGCATAGATGCATTTGAAGATTAGACTTTATTTGGGATAGGCCTCTGGGTTGATGAAGTTTAAGCCTGTTCTTAACACTCAGAACAGGCTTTGCTCTCTTTTCTTTCTTTCCTTGTTCATCCCTTCTTCCCTTCTCTTTATCACAATCCAACTCTGTTCCTCTGTTTCTTCCTCCAATTCCTTTTCCATCTTTTCCCACTCTTCTTACTTTTCTTCTGGAAGAAAAGGGAATTAATATATATATATATACTATATGATTCTGCATAAATTTACAGACAATTCTTTTTAGTCAGTATTGTCCAATAAATACAATTTTGTAATTGTATTGGTTCTACCCATTTTGGGGAAGTGTGTTTTGGCAGGTATATAAGCATCTTTACATATATGGGTCGGGTTTTGCAATGGACTGGTTTTAACTACAATTGACAAACTCATATCTGACCAAAGAAGCTTGAATTGTTTATGTATGTGTGGCCTTACTTTATAAAAAAAATGCCTACTCTTTCATTAGAAGAGACATCTTGAATCCAGAATCATTTTCCTCTCCAATAAATATGATAATTAAAAACAGACTTTTTTTTTTGCCTGTCTTCATATTTCAAAGATAAAACTCTGAACTCAGACATTGCTGAACAAAGCAGAAGAATGATATAAGATGGCTGGCTTCAAGCAATACAGGAAGTGTAAAAAATTGGAATTTGGGGAAAAAAAAGATACAAGGGGCTTGCTCAGGATACAGGCAAATTCAAAAGTATGTCAAGATAATTTGGAACAGATTGGCATGCACCTAAAGCAGAGCAAAAGCTCTAATTCACCCGTTTTCAATTCAAAACTTTTTGCAAAGGTTCAGAGTTCTGACATGCTGAAAAACACAGTGCCATTTTGACTGAATTGGCATAGAGGGAAGAGAAATGGATTAATTGACAGGTCTTTTCTCTTCTGATCAGATCACTCATCTCAACCAGAATTATCATTGCAATACAACATTTTGAATGGGTGATGATATCAATGTGAAAATTCCCCTTAGACACTGATTGGACAAAATTGTGCTAACTGGAAAGATTGAGGAAGCCCAAAGAAAGAATGAGACTCTCCCAAATTGTGAGTGCAATTTCTGTGGTTTGGGAAATGCATTAGAAGTGGTCTGGAACACATCCCTTCCCTCTCCCAAATGACATGTCTATGACAAGTGGCCCTGGAATCAAAGATTTACAATCCAGCTTCTTGAAAGATATTAGAAGAGAGTCAAGATGCTGCTTTGAAAAAGAAATACCATTCCTATTTTTTTCTTTATGCAAAGGACTATGGTATGCTGTTTCTACTCTCTGGAGGGCTGGCTCATAAACCTTGAACCCCCCTGTGGTGGACGATCAATGCAATGTTTAGAGAACTGTCATGGAGGAATTCAGAAGGGGTTTAAAAGGCATGCTCCAAAAGCAGAAATTCAGAAGTAAATGTAAAAAAAAAAATACAAATAGTCACTGGAGCAACAACCAGAGATTATCCCATTATAGAAGATTGTATTGAAGATTATGTTTACACCACAGGTAATCAATTTATCAAAACAGAACCTACCTGGTTGCAAAATTATTTGTTTTATTATAATTGAATTATCATTTTGCTCTAATCTAAGAGCTACATTAAGGTAAGGGCCATGAGATAGTATAATTGCAATTGAAATCTATTGCAATAGGCCTGCATAAATCATACCGCATAGGTATTAAATAATCATAAGCATTCAAGGGTTTGATACAACTGTTTCAAAGCTTTCTAAAGTCTTCAATTCGTTAGTTACCCCAATCTATACATTTCACAGAGAATGGAGTATGTCCAATCCAAACTAAACATATAATCCATATTTCTACAAAATTCTAAATGATATTAGGAGTATCATTCAAGTTCAAAGTATGAACAAAGTCATTCCTTTTTATATCCGACAAAGTCTTCAACAAAGTCAAGACTTGTCTTATTGGGAACTGTGGAAGTTGCCTTTAGCAATAATTGTCCCAACTCTATATAAAAATGTCTTTCTTCACTAGAATCATGTTTGCTTATATTTGTTCAGCAATATCCCTAAGGGATTCTAAAGAACCTTGTTATGGAAAAACACTCAGCTGAATGAATTTAAGACTTCCTAAAAGAAAGTGAAACGTAAGCCTCTCTCTGTAACTGAAATCCAACAGTGCTCTTAAAAAAGAGCCATTGTTGCTAAATTACATTTAATATATTCTTTAATGTAGGAAAATTACAGCAAGTTCAACATTGCTGTAACAAAAAAGACTATTTATTAAAACTTTGACTAGAAAATGAAATGTCTATACATTTAAATTTGTATAGATTATATACAAGTC
>QLTV01002934.1:1498196-1519276 GCA_003457575.1 Thermophis baileyi | reverse complement strand
ATTCGTCTCCCTATCTGCATGTTCCATGGACAAGGATATATATATGTGTGTTTCCTCTGTTAAATCACCTGGTATACCCAAATATGGGAGGGAGCATACTGCTTCCTTTTTGCCTTTCGGCCCCTCCAGGGACCATCCAGGCAGTTGCTTACAACGACAGTCCGTTTCTATGTGTTACATATTTTTACATATTTATTTTATACACACACACACACACACACACATACATAATGTTCTTGTATCTGAAATAAGTTGTTACTTTAGGATTTCCATTAAAAGTTTCAAATTATTATTTTTATTGCTAATTATCAGGGAGGATAAAAGAAAATATGCTCATTATTCCAGCAAGGTTAGTTATTTCAGGCAGAACTTTACTTTTTTACTATTTTCTGACAGTTTTTTATTTAAAAAGTCTGGATTGTAAGTTCTATTTATGTTTGACATTTATTTTTTTAGCTGTACTGCAGCGCCCCATAATCTGCAGCATGAGAAAATAAGAGTTTCAATTTACTTTAATTTGACATCTATTATGCTTGACTACAGTGACATTGCAAATATGCATTTAACTTGAAACAAAACTATTGCATCTTTTAAAATTAAATATTCATGTAGAACTCTCAAGAGAGAAAGTCTTTGGAAGCTAGATGTTCAGTACAAATTATTTTAATAACTTCATTTTAAAGTTCTTTAAATTATACGGTAGAAGCAAATTATTGAAAACTTAGCCAACTTTTCATCTTTTAGAAACATGGAAAACTGTTATCAGAAAAAGACCTAATTGTCAATTGGGTCTGCCCCTTCCTTCCTTCCTTCCTTCCTTCCTTCCTTCCTTCCTTCCTTCCTTCCTTCCTTCCTTCCTTCCTTCCTTCCTTCCTACCTTTTTTCTTATTTTAAATTATTTTGTATTTTATTTTATTGTCAAATGATGGACATGTGTTTATTCCAAGCTTGTTTAAACTCAGTTGTTACTTAGGTATCAAGGTCAGGTTTTAAAAATTGCCTTTTTTAAACCCTGAAATGAAAAGCTCGAAATACTATGGCTATATTTGTAAAATCTGACCTTTCTTATTAAATGTATTCCCAAATTTGTAGTGATGGAAACTTTTATTTCAATGGGTCCTTGAAAATCATAACTGTTAAATGGAACTGTTAAATGGAACCAAATAATTCTTTCTCAAAGGAAAACATATTATATGAATTGAACAATGACACTGATTTGTTTCCATTTAGAGGTCATATCCCTGAGTGGTGCTCTAGGCGTAGTTATTGAGACTCCTTGTGATATCACAACACAGATTTCATTCCTGAAGCACAGGAAGTCCAAGGTCATGAAATTCTCTCCGTTCTCTGTGTCTGAAGCAAAGAGGTCCAAGGTCCATCTGAAATGGAAAGCAGTTGGAAAATTCCTGGCTACTCGAGCCTTTCTTTGGGGAACATTCTTCACAAATGAATCTTTTACTCATATGGTGGAAATTTTATGTAGTACATATATACATAGTTTGTACAGAAAGCCAGAAAGCAGTAGGACTTGTGTATACAATAAAATGCAAAATCAGGACCAGTTAAAAAGTTACAATATGGATGTGCCAATTTTCCTTAGGACCTCACTTACATAAGACATTATGTTGGAACTGGCAATTCTAATGCTCTCCATTAGCTGGGGTAACATGTCCCAGGGATCATGGGAAACAGTCCTTGAATTTGAAGTGCCAAACTTTGCCAGTTTATAATTTTCTCTCCTCAGCCAGGTGCTTCAGCATTAAGTATGTGGAGTTTCACCTTCCCTCTGTATCTCAATACAACAATAAATGGGCTACTTCTTTTTCTAGATCTGATTACCCTTGATGTGTAATACAAAATATGAAGGGAAATACTGCTGGTCACCTGTATCACAGGTGTTCTCTGTCTTTGCTCTTGGTGCAGTAGTACACAGCCTGATGATGCTTCTTCAGATATAAATTGTTAGTGCAACAGATTAGTTTCTGTGTTCAGCTTCTACTGAAGTGTACTGGATATACTAAGTGAAGTACTGGGTGAATAATTTATACAATATTTATTTATAAGATAATAGTGGAAAAACAATTTAAACTCAAATATTTTAGTAAAGTAACAGAAATTAACATATTCAATATCAGGAAGTGTTTTTACGATTACTACCGTGTGTTCATGGTTTAATGTGATGCAATTGGATAATTTAGTAAAAAATTGTGCATTAGGAATTCCATTAACTAATGCACCAAATGGAACCAAAAATTCATAATAAAATGTTATATTAAAATCTGCAAAATGCTCTACAATATTTTATAACTAAAATAGCATGCATGCTTTATATTAATCAGGGTGTAATAGCAGACAGGGCTCAAGCCAAAATAGAATATTTGCATTGCTACAATTACAGATGTTTCCTATGAACGATTACATTTTGTTACTAAAAAAAATCCTGTTGGGTTAAAAAGCTTTTCCGAAAGGCTCACCCAAACTAGTTCAAATAAAATAATTGCATTGTTTATACAAAGGAGCTACGCCTCACAAATCTTGATTCTCCATAGACTTTGCAAAATTTTCTGCAGCTGTTTCTGTAGTATGGCAATAATTACAATTATCAGTATGAGTATGAGTATGAGTAGAAGTACTTATACTACAACTTTATCTGATGCATTAACTATTCTTACTTTTACAAGCCTAAAAGTATCATGTATACAAAGCTGTTTAATATTAGTTTTATACTCTGAAACATTCAATATATCACAGGCCTGTGAACCATGCTAAAAATGTAAATTTCCTCAGAGAGTTGGCGAGGGGAAAGAAGGAAAAATATGTGTGTATATCAGAAACAGACCAGACGGACTAACACTAGGAGTTTTACTAAAATGACATTTGCTAAACTTCAAAGCTTTAATAGTTGTGTCCATTATTGATTTATTAGAAAATGTATTTTTTAAAAAAAGACCAGCAACATAGACTAAATCTGCCACCTTAAACCTTTTGAAAAACCTTTTGAAAGCTAGATATAAATTATTTTTTGTCCTAGAAAAAAGTGTATAATAATGCTTGAGACCTTATATAAGCATAAGGTCTCTGCTTTTTATAAAAGTGCAAGCTCAAAACAGGTGTGGTTATTCTAAGAAGTCACTTCATTGAAGTTAATGCACTCTTAAAGCAGCTGGAACACATACACAAACACACAAATACTCATACACACAAACTCTTTCACATATCCAGACATACATGAAAAAGACAGGCACTGGAATGAACAGTCTATTCAGGTGTATCTGCTTACACACACTGAACTATGATTTACACAATTTATTGTCAGTTGCTGTTAGGCACAAAATATCTCACCATTCCATCATTGTAGCTTGTCATTACAATAATATTACTTATGCTCTTATATCCGAACATAGTAAGATAGTAGACTTATTTTTCTGCCAAAGAACAACTCTGATCCTAATTCAACACATTAATCATTAAGCTACAATGGCTTTCATTTTGAAATACACATCTAATGAAAATCACATATGTAATTAATGTGGCTGGTCAGGCTTTAATAAACAACAACAAAATTAAGAAAAAATAAGATTGAAATTTTTTGTATAGTGAGCACAGCGCAGATTACCATAACTTAGACAATAGTTATGAAATGTAACAAAGCTGTTATGCCTAAATAAGTCAATATTATTATTACTGAATTCTTGATCTTTATTTTAAGGAGTAGCAGTACAGGTAGTCTTCAACTTACAACTAAAGTAAGACTAGAATTTCTTTTGCTAAGCAAGGTGGTTATCGAGCTTTATTGACCAGTTTTATGGCCTTTTCCACTATGGTTGTTAAGCACTGTAGTTGTTAAATGAATTATGTGATCATTAATTGAATCTAGCTTCCTCCATTGATTTTGCTTGTAAGGAATCAGCTGAGAAGTTTGCAAATAGTGATCCTGAGACCCCAGGATATTGCAACTGTCATAGGTGCTTGAATTTTTATCATGTGACCAAAATAATGTGATGCTGCGAGGATCATAAAGGAGAGAAGCAGTTGTAATTCACTTTTTTCTGTGCCATTTATTACTGTCATTAAACAAATGAATGTAATTTGAGGACTACCTGTATTTAAGTGTATCTCTTATATATTGCAAAAGAAAATATTTTTCATATCCTCTATTATGAACAATGAGATAATGTGGAGATCAGGGATCAAAAGTAGGCACTTCACTTTTGTGACAGTTTTTTGCCTTTGCGGTGCCGGGGCGGGCATGACCTGTGCGTGACACATCCGGACCGTAGGCCGCCACTTTGACACCCCTGACTTAGAACTAGTCACTTTATTGGTGAAATGGAGTCATATAAATTTAATAAACAAACACTACTGGTGTAAGATTTTTTTTCACAGGTAATATTGCCAAACATATCTAATGAGAAACATTGATGAAATCTCTAATGCAGGTAAATACTAAACCATTCATTTAGTAACCATTTGAAGTTACAATGGCACTGAAAAAAATGACATTTTTCACACTTACAAACTTTGCAGCATCCCCATGGTCAGGTGATCAGAATTCAGACACTTGCTAAGTGGCATGTATTTATGGTGGTTATAGTGTCCCAAAGTCATGTGATCACTTTTTGTGACTTGCTGACAAGCAAAGTCAATGGGGAAGCAAGATTGAGTTAACAACTGTGACTTGACAACTGCAGTTATTCACTTAACAATTGTGGCAAGAAAGGTGATAAATGGGGAAAAACTCACTTAACTCTCTTGCTTAGAACAGAAATTTAGGGCCCAGTTGTGATTGTAGGTCAAGGACTACCTGCAGATCACTGCAGCTGCAAAAAACAAAACAACAAAAAAAACCTTAATATGTAAAAAGTTATCAAAACTGAATGAAAAAGTGGGTTGCGATAGTCCAAAAGCTGCAAACTGACAAGAATCTAAACAAAAATCACAGAACAAAGTATGTAAAAGCAAATTAACTTTCCTGAGAAATGGGATATTTTCAAGAGGATTTTTACATTCTTTAGAGCTGTGATGGCGAACCGATGGCACGCGTGCTACAGGTGGCATGCAGAGCCCTCTCTGCGGGTACGCAAGCTGTCGCCCAGCTCAGCTCCACTGTGCATGCGCGTACGCCTCCCACCGGCCAGCTGATTTTCAGGTATCTGCCGCACATGTGCGGAGGCTGGGACAATGCGGGAGATGCGCATGCATGTGCGGGGGGGGTTGTGCGTGCATACGTGGGGTGGGGGGAGCGTGGGGTGTATAGGTCGCATGGGGGGTTGCATGGGGGAGCGGAGAGGGGTGTCACACATGCATTGCATTATGGATGCTGACATGCACGCACATGTGCTGTCACGTGCGCACTTTCAGCATGCGACGAGAAAAAGATTAGCCATCACTGCTTTAGAGTCTATACAATTCATCAGTAGAATTAACAGGAAGATACCAGTCAAGAAAACAAAAAGCCTTCTGATATTTATAGACGTTTTAAAGAATATCTGGAAGCATCAAACAAATGAGGAAGCTAATTGCTTTCCACTCCATATTTCCCTACTGCTTATTCAAACTATTTTTAACCTACATTCAGAGGTGGGATTCAGCAAGTTCTGACCAGTTCTGGAGAACCGGTAGCGGAAATTTTGAGTAGTTCAGAGAACCGGTAAATACCACCTCTGACTGGCCCCACCCCCATCTATTCTCTGCCTCCCGAGTTCCAGCTGATTGGGAGGAAATGGGGATTTTGCAGTAACCTTCCCCTGGAGTGGGGAGGGAATGGGGATTTTTCAGTAACCTTCCCCTGGAGTGAACATACGTAACACACCTTCCTCCTTCTATTTTCCCCTCTCATTTCCTGTTAGGCAGTTTGGCTGAGAGAGAGTGACTGGCCCAAGGTCATCCAGCCAGCTTTCATGGTTAAAGTGGGTCTTGAACTCACGGTCTCCCACTTTCTATCCTTGTGCCTACACCCCTAGACCAAACAGGTTATCTAAGTTTTGGTGATTAAAGTAAAAAGGCCAGTTAATCCAACATTGCGTGTCACACAATTGCCAACCAAAGCCATTCTGAAAGTTGATTAACATGAACAGAAGGATAACTACCATCTATTTAGCAGCTGATGTTTAAGGTATGCATTCTGGAGACAGCGAACTGATCTCAAGCCTATTGCCATCAATAGCTATTGAAAAGGTCCCATTCTGTCTCACTAATAACCACTTCAATTTTATGTCATAATAATGATGTGAATACTGTACTGTCACCAAGCATTGTAACTGGAATTTGGTGCCACCAAACTTTAAAGTTGGGAACCATGAGTTAAATTCTGAGGTCATTCTGGGCTGTTGGTCCTTGTTTTAAAGATTTGGGCCCTGAAAACAAGCAGGACCTGCTGAAAAGGAGCCAATAAATAAAAAGTTACCAAATGTAAAGGGAATGGGCAACAGACATAAAAAAAGTAGGCTGAATTACCATCACATCCTTGAAGTCGCCATCTGGACTTATTTTTCATACCCTGCAGACACTCCTGGATCTGATCTATCTTGATTAGTTCTTTTCCTTTCAAGCAACTGATTATATAACAGCTACCCTCAGCTCTGTGGCTTTAACTCCTAGAAGCAGATGTTTTTCTAGAACAGTAATGAATATCATTTTGCCCATCACTGATGTAAAACACTTAAAAGCACAAGAATAGTTTTCCCTTATTTAAGAAAGAAAAAAAAAGAAAGAAAGAAGAAAAAAGAAAGAAAGAAAGAAAGAAAGAAAGAAAGAAGGAAGGAAGGAAGGAAGGAAGGAAGGAAGGAAGAGAAAGAAAGAAAGAAAGAAAGAAAGAAAGAAAGAAAGAAAGAAAGAAAGAAAGAAAGAAAGAAAGAAAGAAAGAAAGAAAGGAAGAGAAAGAAAGAAAGAAAGAAAGAAAGAAAGAAAGAAAGAAAGAAAGAAAGAAAGAAAGAAAGAAAGAAAGAAAGAAAGAACCATCAACTTATATACAGGGGAGTGTTTCTATTTGCACGAACAATTGGGCAATGTTGAACTGCCATTTCATTTTTAAATTTAAAATTTGAAACAATTTAATAGGCTCAAATTGAAGAAAATTTGGTAATTGATCAGAACTAAAACAGGGTGAAATAATACAGCCACCTTCACTATTCAGTGTAAATATTTCTGCAAAGCCCATGACTCTCGTGTTTTTCTTCTCACATATCCTACCTAACTGAACACCAGTTTTCTCAAACTTGGCAACTTGATAATGTGTGGATTTCAACTCCCAGAATTCTGAGAGCTGAAACCCACATATCCTAAAGTTTTCAAATCTAAAAACTCATCTGTATACTAACACTTATACTCAATACTACAATTTAGATCAGGAATGGGTTGCATTATGTTGAAACTATCACTTTCCTTGATGTTTCTAAATATCTGGATCAATCAGGAATTTATACTTTGGATCTAGCATTAGACATTTTTATTATTTTCTGTTCTAAAAAACAAATATAATTTGTCTAGTATGGTTCAGTTGTAACATTTACAATTATAATATTTATCAATTTAGATGTGCAGCATTTTCAATTTCGAAAATACTTAATCTTCAGCAAATGATAGTTAAATTGTATGACACACACAAATTAACCTTCAGTGACTTTTTATAGAATACTATTGGGGATAAATTAATCTGCAAATGGAATAAAAAAAATTGAGGTACCTATTTTGCTTAGGCAGTTAGAAGATGTCCTAACATAATTACCAAAACTTAACTTGAATAGATCTTAGATTAAAAGCACACACACACAAAAGAACCTCTTATGCAAAAAAAGTAATTCACAATTCATGGATACATTCAAATATAGTTTCAACTGGTAAACTGTAAGCATCCTAGACCAAACTAAATCCAAAAAATTCTAAGGAATTCTTAGAAACTTAGACTTATGAGCCATCATTGAGCACATAGAGATAAACCACATTTACATACCATTCAACAGAGACAATAAAAAAGCTAAAAAAGAAACAAAAAGACCAGAGCACAATGTCTCCAGCATTCTACACCAAGATAAATAAGATTAACACAAGATAAACAAGCAGACAGCAATACCCTATTCAAGCTCTAGGAAGGAACTAGTGAATCAAGCAGACAATAGCCTAATCAAGGAACTACTTAGGAGAAAACTACCATTCCCATCAATACTGGCAGGGCAAGCTACTCTATACAAGCAGGATCAAATCCCACACCCACCAACACTGATGATATTATCTACTCAGATAATAAAATATCTGCAACCAAACTCAAAAAGCATCAAAAACCCCACTGTAGTAGTAGATTATTTATAGCTCAGAGTTGAACTATGGAATTCTTGGTGCTCTCTGAGTTTGTTTTCTATAAGGACCTGTGGCCAGTGGTGGGTTGCTGCCAGTTCGGACCGGTTCTCCAGTACCGGTGGCGGAAATTTTCACCCACTCGCTGAACTGGCAGCGATGGCTGGCTGTCCACACCTCCGAACCAGTTCTCTGGTTGCCGCGGCCCTGCAAAGAACGCTCTGCGCATGTGCAGAGGGTTCTGCGCATGCGCAGAGGGTCATTTCCACGAAGTGACGTAGGCGCATGCACGAGTGAAGCGAGCGAGTGCAAAACACGCACTTCTGTCACGATGAGAACCGGTAGGGAAGGTAAGTGGAACCCACCCCTGCCTGTGGCCCTTGCTGTGGCTCCTGCCCCATGGCAGCCCCTGCTCTAGTCTGTAGATCTTGTTTATGTGTCTGTTTATGGCCAATTTATCTGAATGCCAGGCTTCCAGGAATTCTGTAGCATTTTTGGACTTGGCTTGGTTTAGGATACTCACAGTTTCTAGTTGAAACTATGGTTAAGTCTGATCATGTGTTGTGAAACTAAGGAGTTTTCATTATTTCTTCTAGATGGTGTTCATGGATGTGGTCTGATAGTCTTCTGCCTGTTTGTTCTACAGAATGGCTGTTACAGTCCTTATAGTGTATGTTGTAGATGGCTCTTGTTTTTTCTTCTGAGGCTGCTAGGTCTTTTGATTTACTTAGAATGTTTTAGAGGGTTTTAGTTGGTTTATGTGCTACAGTGATACCATATGGCTGTGATTGTCTTTCTGAAATGTTCTGATGTATGGCAGTGTTATCTTTTCACTACTTATGTTGCTTGTGCTGTATTGGGTTGAGTCATCAGGCAATTTTTGGGAAATTGCATGGATGAACATGTTGTTGATGGTTTTATGTGTGTTTTGGTATGTGATGGTGGCATGTGTGCTGATGTGTCTTCTCTAGTTCTCCAACTACATAAAACACACAAAACCATCAACAACATCTTAAAAGGAATAAAATTCAATAGGGAAGTAGAAAACAACATGATTTAATATTTTCAAATGTTCATATTCATTCGAACAGGAAATTGGTAACACTTTTTTCTATCTAACAAATTCTACATGTCTAATGAAGTGAACTGCAGCTCACAAAAGCTGATACCATTTAATAAAATATGTTGGTTGAAAAATGTATTATGAGACTCCTCTTGAGTTTTTGTGAGCATAGACTATCATGGGTCTCCTACAGTGTCCAGGTTTCATTCATATTTAAGCCATGATGGTCCAGAAAATAAAATAATGTGGAAAAACCGAGCAACAAGTTTCAGATAATAGATTAAAAAATATGAAAAGGACAAATAAGGTAAAGGTAAAGCACATATGTGCTAGTCATACCCGACTCTAGGGGGCGGTGTTCATCTCCGTTTCAAAGCTGAAGAGCCAGTGCTGTCCGAAGACATCTCCATGGTCATGTGGCCGGCATAACTGAATGGCAAAGGCGCATGGAACGCTGTTACCTTCCCACCAAAGGTGGTCCCTATTTTTCTACTTGCATTTTTTACGTGCTTTCAAACTGCTAGGTTGGCAACAGCTGGGACAAGTAACGGGAGCTCACTCCATTACGCGGCGCTAAGGATTCGAACCGCCGAATTGCCAACCTTTCTGATCGACAAGCTCAGCGTCTTAGCCACTGAGCCACCGCGTCCCCAAAAAGGACAAATACATACAGTAAATATAGTAAGATATTTCAGTTAGCAGAGCTAACGTTTACCCCTAGCAGATTACAGGATTATTGGTTTCTATATATGTATAAGGCATAAGTGAAATGTGAGCTTTGCTTCACCAAATGTTTTTCCAAGTAACTCTATGGGATTTTTTTAAAGAGGGGGAGGGGGGCTTTCTTGACAGAGAAATAAAGATGGGATCTACAAAGAACAAACCAGTAATGAAAGCAATTATAATGTCTCTCGAATTACAATATACCACATGTGTTAGCAGTCAATATCAAAGCATATTTTGCTTACATTCTGAGAAACTGTTAGCAACTGGATTTTATTTAAAATAGCCAACATTTCTTTAAAGACACATCGTTAGTAGGAAGTCATGGGCAACCCTTTCTGCCAAATTAAGTGCTAAGAGTATCAATCAGAAAATGAATTTTGGACTGAGAAATGAGGAAAGGAAAATTGTCAGAATATCTGAGCACCTCCTGATGGATGTTTTATGTATTTAATTATGCATTCTTTTAAAGTAAACCTTATTAAAGAGAACCTAATATTTTTATAATAGCAACTGCTTCTAACTTGAGCAGGGTCTGATAAGGGTAACTAAAAAACTCAAATATTACAAAAGAAATATTTGTTAAATATATTCAGTCAAAAAAAGCTACTGTACTTTTATTTTATTACTGTACTTTTATTATTGGTTATCTTTGCACCAAATTTGCCGCATCCAAATTATAAGGTCAATATGTGTCCCAGAGTCATTGGGAGTCAGGAAGTATATAAATTTAATAAATTTTTATTATGGTTGGGTTGCAGTCAGCCAGATGTTTAGAATTGAGTTGGCATTTTGATCCACCTATCCTTTCTTAGGACTTGGAATAGGCAGATGTTGTTTGATGGTGTTAAAGTATCATCATAAGTTGTTCCAAGTAAAGAAGCCTTTTGCAGTTGATTGGTGGTGATTTTGTCAATGCCTGTGATGTTCAAGTGGTTGGAGCATATTACTATTGGTACTATCTTTGTTTTCTTTTGCCTCAGTCGTTCTATTTTGTCTTCTGTGTTTTTCTCCAGTTTTTTCTCTTCTACTCTGCTATCTCCAGATACTACTACATCTACCATCCAGATTTTTTTTTGTCTTAAGTATTGACAATTGTTAGGTCTGGGGTGCTATGTTGCAGTTGCTTATCTGTTTGAATTCTAACCCAGAGCACTTTAGCTTATTAATTTTCTATTACTTTGGTCCCATCAGTTATTACTTCCAATAAATCTTGCTGCAGCTAAATAGGCGGTCTACTATTTGTTCAGTTTTTTTGCAGACACGGTATTTCTTTTCTTTTCTTTTAATATTTTTTTTTATTTTTTAATATAATACACATATATTTTGTGGACAGTGTATTGACTGGGTCAAATCTTTTTTAAACAATGCCAACAGTAATAATACAAATAAGTATGCATAATCCTGATCTTCCAACTTCCACAGTACCATTCTCTCTTTCTAATTCTTTATCTTTTTTCCATTAATTCATTTAAGCATAAATAACATTTCTTTGCACCATGTATTTGTTATCCCCTACTAAGTTACTAATATTTAATATTTTAAAAATTACTCATTATTCCACCATAATTTCAATATCCCAAATGTCTAGGACTACTAATAAAGCCAAATATTAAAAAAATTAATCAATCCCGGGAATGTATCTCAAAATCCCCACAATTTCTAATCCTTAAAAGTTTAAATTCACTATTTACTTTAACACACTATTAATATTAATAATACAATTAGATTACCTAATCCTAAACTTCCACCTACTAAGCTTAGCTTATTTTTAATTGTAATATATTCTATTATCTGTTAATATGTATGTTACTGTTTTCCCTATTTGTATTTTCTATTTTTTCTTTTTATTAATATATTTTATCATCATCCATCATCTCTTAACCTTTTTGGAGTTCCATCATTTATTGACTTTTTAATTGCCCTTTTATTTCTCTCTCTTGGAGTCTTATAACTCTTTTTGATGTTTTTATACCTATTGAACATTCCCTTTGGGTTGCCCTTTGTCTCTTTCTGCTTGTATTATTTGAACACCCATCAGTAAGATTTTTTTTAAAAAATAAATTTTTCTTTTTTCTCTCTCTAAACCTTTCTCTTTTTTGAAGAGATTTTTCTTTTCTTTTTTCTCTGTTCTATTATAAGCTTTTAAGGAATTATCTGATTGATTCCTACTTATTAATCCTTTCTCTTCATTATCTTTATCTTCTTGCATCTCGTTTTGATTTTTTCCTTCCATTGCTTCTTCTAATTTCTCTTCTATTTCCTGAATATCATGTTCATCTTTCCCCCCCAATTGTTGAGTGGCTTCTACACTCATTTCTTTATCTTTAGACAATCCCCTTGTCTCCTTATTGTTCTTTATAGTTTCATGCATGTTTTTAAGCATCAAAATTATTTCATTTGCCTCTATTATCCCCTGTAAATCCATTTTGTAACAATTTAATAAAATTATTCAGTATACTTCTTTGGTTCCAATGTCTCAATATTTAAAAACTCCAACTTAATAAAATTCAATCAATCCCATAATTATGCCTACAAATCCCATAAATTTATAATCTTTAACGATTTTTAGTAGTTTACCGGGTTGTGATTTTCCAATTATATATCTTCCCAATTGTCCAAATTTTAAAGTCTTATTTAACTTTTCTTCTTTTCTCTTTTCTTCTATCTCCTTTCTTCTTTTGCCTTATAAAATGCTCTGTCAAATAGCCTTAATAATCCAAATCCAAATTAATCCACTAGGTTCCTCCAATCTTTCAAATCCATAATCCAATAGCCAGTTTCAATAAAGTTTAGTTATTTGCAATTTAATTCACCTTAGAAATCTTCAAGAGGAAAAAGAAACTCATTGGGTATTTTCAAAATATCCAAATTGTCTTCTAGAATAGAGTCAAGGTCAGGCCGCCTTCCAGATGTTATACTTTCTTCTATTTTGTGTATTCGACTTTATGTGTATTGGACCTCACTTTCACTAAGGATACTGATGCTATAGTGCTGTAGTGCTCCTCTTCTTCCAGTAGATGGCTCTCCTGCTCCCAAGTCCAACATTAAATAGTATGTCAAAAACAGCTGATTATCCAATAAATCCAGGGGGGTTAAAAATACAAATAAGCAAGACAGTTTCTCCCAAAAATCACCTTTCAAATTGTTTAAGCTTTTTTCCAGGCTTTCTATATTTTAAAGCTTCCCTTGGGCATTTCTTTCACCTCTCAATTTTCAGTCTTTAATCTTCTCCGTGTGTCTGATTGCCACTTCCTTAACACTTGGAGATTCTCTTTTCAAATTCTTGTATTTAACTTAAATCTTTAGAGTAAGAGTTGGGAGTTATCTCAATTCTCTGTCCACGAACCGCTCCAGCACAAATCTTATAGTCCCGGTTGTTCCAGCTTGTGACTGCCAAAAATGGCGGTCGTCCCTGCTGCCGTTTGGGAGAGCTTGCTTCAGATCTAACAAGGAAATTACAAATTCCTCGTGGTCCACGAAGCGCCTCTCCTTTCTTCGCCGCCCCTACAAGGCAGCTTTTATACCGTAGGGTCCCCTGACAGCGGTTACCGGCTGGATTTCGCAAGGCTTGGCAGAGCCCGCTAATTTCCAAGCCGTTCTCACCGTGACATCAACCAGAAGAGCATCGGACACAGTATTTCTTAAAGGCTGATATTGTGCAGACAGATTTAGGTCTCTCTTTTTTCATCTTTCTTGCTTTTAACTATTACCAAATCTTATGTCCTGGCCATGAAATACTTTGACTTGCCATATCTCTTTTCTATTCTTTATTTGGTCTTTCCTGCAGGTGTCCTTGATGCTCTCTGAGCTTTCTTGTTTTCTTACACACGTTTCATTACAGTAATGAAACATCTGCAAGAAAACAAGCAAGCTCAGAGAGCACCAAGAACCCGTCAACTTTTCTTGTTACTTAGAAACCATTTTCAGGTTAATCAGGTGAAAAGCTGTATAAAGGCACTAAAGAAGCAGATATACTATGAATTATGACTGAAAGCAATGAAAAATAAACCACAAATATACCACCTGCATCAAAATTTCATAGGAAGGTTAAAAATAAACATTTGTTAACTTATCCACTTCTGACTGCATAAAACTATAACATTCATCTTTTGGAAAGAATCTAAATAATTATTTTTAAACAAATTATATAAAACAAATTTTATAAAAGTAGTTTCATTTCGAACTCTACATCCTGTTTTACTCATAAATACCAGTTGTTTTTCCTAACAGGTTTATGGAAATAGGTTATATTCACACAGAAGAGGTCCAAGTTATATATGGATTTTTAGGATCCTTTATGAAATGTGATATGGCTGAATCTTTCCAACACTCATATTTCTACTCTGAAGGAAGTATATGCTTTTTCTTTTTTATTTTGTCTCTTACAATTAAGAGACAATGTAAGAAAAAATGTTGCATAGAAAAATGAAATATATTAAGGTGTTTCTTAAAGTGTAAGTTGGAACCTGACGTCAAAAAAGTTGATGGCAGTCACACCTATGCAAACAATGCTCTGTCCCTTTTACATGGACATCTCACACAGAAGCCATATAAAAAAGGAACTACTACCAACTTAACTTTTTTGCCATCCTGAGGATGCCCTGATATGGATCTTCTTTGAAGATGTGCAGTTCAGAAATGCAAAGAACAAATGAATAAAATAAACCACAAATAATGCTGAAGAAGGTTCAACGTTTTATGTGAGACATCATGACACGTACAAATGGGACAGAGCTGGTGTCACAATGACTTTTCATCATTTGCACTGCCTTGACATTGACACACAAACGCACACATACGAGATGCCTCTGATTGGTGGGGAAGAGTTCAGTGGTTCAGTCTGTAAATTATCAAACCATTTCCACTAATTCTTCATGCATGTCAAGTTTTGCTTATGCTCTTACAAAGAGAAAAGAACTATGCATGGAGCTAAAAATGCCAAATGTACAGATTTAGAAATGTGGGAGCATATAATGCTCAGTATCTAACATATGAAAGACAATTAAGAAAGCATGACCATTTCAGGAAGTGGTTTCCTTTTGCTTTAGTTACTAGTTACTCTACTTCAGCAAGGTCTCTGATTTTGCAGATCATGCCAGAATGTGGAATACATTAAAAATAATGGCGTGCCAGAAAACTCAATTATTCTTTACATTTGTTTATTATTTACAATGAACCAGAAGCTACTTAAAATCTGAATTTAGAGAAACAGATGGTTTGGTCCCCATGCTTGCTTCAGTGACAGAGTGCAAGTATTAGTAAGATTGATAAGAGGGGAAAGATGTACCACCAAAATCAAAATAGAAAGCCAAAACATGAACTATTTAAGATATGCAGAATTTTCTTAAATAATAAGATTCCAGACAAGTTTTATAATACAGTATAATTGGAATTGGCCTGCCTCCTTCACAGAATCTTAGTTTTCTCTTGCAATCAGTCTATTCTTTTATATCAATCCTTTTATCTTTTTTTTTCTCTTTCCCCTCCAAAGGATTCTATTAAAAAAAAAAGGTTCATGTAGAAAAACAGTCAAGATTATGAGGCCTTGTCTCCTGATTTTGTTAAATCTGAAAGGTGAATTGGTGATTGGTCTAAAGACTATACATGTCCAATTCAGTCAAGAATATACCCTACTAAAATTGTCCATCTTTATTGTAACATTCTAATTTTAAATGGAAAGAAGAAATTGCAAATTACTTTGCTGAAAGATATGTAAACAAACACAAAGGTAGATATATGATCATGTAGTTACTACCTTTCTTTTATTGCATGATTTATAGTCAACCTTCTTTCCATGAGTTCAAAACAATGTAATTCATTCAGGTCAGGCAGAACACATACAACACAGTTCTTGTTTATGTAGAAGTATGCCTTCTACAGTTTAGTAAGAAATACTTTCCAAGAAGTTTATATAAGTTTTAGCAATTCTAGCAATTTCCTTAATTGGAAGAAAAATCCATTGGGTTTGGTGCTGTTCAACTGCTGATAAATGCTTTTTAAAAAGTTTTTTGTTCTATTGACCCATCTTCATAAAAAATGAATTAGAAATTATATTATGTGTTTATAGGCTTTTAACTTTACATTAGCATCAATTGTTTGAATAAAATAACTGTTTAACAATCCCAGTGTGAACGCAGTGTTTCTTATAGGAGCACAGGTTGTGCTGGAAATCAATTGTAAAGGTTCTATTGTATGCCCCCAAGGCAGAATAGAAAAAAAATTGTCATTCCCTCAACTAAGATTCACATGAAGATAAAAGATTCACATTTGAAGTAAAATACAACAATCAAAAAAATCCACAGTACACAATTTGCATCATTTTGACGCCCTCCATGGATGCTGCTCATTAAAATGCCCATTTTCACAAAACAAAAAAGTTGGAAATGGCTATAAGAATTATCTACTTTGGGTTCTTTTATTCAGGACAAGAATATCTGGAGAAACAGAATGAAAGAGAGACAGAGATGTGTGATGAGTATTTTGAGAACAAAACATTCAATTTAGACAAACAGCTTAATTACAGATTAAAACAGATTTTCCAAAGTTGGGAAAAAAGCTCCAATAATATTTCATCAGTTCCTCTGATCAATACTGGTCAATGCAATCTCTTGAAAACTTTCCAAAGGATTTTAATAATCAGGTTTTATTTTCCACATCTGCTTTGTTTCCATTCTTTTCTCATGATAAATCTATCCATCATATCCAGAGCCCTTTCCGGTTGGTCATAAGGCAAGATGTGTCCTCCTCCTCGAACAATGACCTATGGAATTATATATAAAAAACAAATTAGAGATATCACAAAGGAATGGGTAGAAAAATGCTCCAGGACATATTAAATAGCATTATCTATCGGAACTCTGTTCTAGAATCTTCGTCACTACCTATTATCTGATCCTTGAATAACAACTTGTACATGTAAAGCAGATACTCCAACAACCACCTACAGATCCTATAATTTATGTTAGAAACATACCCATAATAAGCTTCAAGGCTGCCCTTGAAGAGCTCTAGAAACTTCAGATGGTACAGAATACAGGTGCACAGGCTGTCAAGGCTGTTAGCTATTCAGCACATATAACACCATTGCTTCAAGAACTGTGGTGGCACACTGGTTAGAGTGCAGGGTACTTCTGCTGATCACCGGCTGCCAGCAGTTTGGCAGTTCGGGTCTCACCGGCTCAAGGTTGACTCAGCCTTCCATCCATCCAGGTTGTTGGGGGCAATATGCTGACTCTGTAAACTGCTTAGAGAGGGCTGTAAAGCACTGTGAAGTGGTATATAAGTCTAAGTGCTATTGCTATTGCCAATGTATTCCAAAATGCAATTCAAGGTGCTGGTTGTCATCTTTAAAGCTCTCTATACTTGGGAAAAGGTTATCTGAGGGACCCTAGAATCCCAGTTGTTCTACCTGTCCAATTGGGTCCAGCAGGATAGGCAGGCTCTGGGTACCATCAGCCAAGGCATGTCATCTTAAGGACAGATGTGTCTTTTCTGCCATAGTTCTTGCCCTATGGAACATCTTCCCTCCTGAGATTAGAATATTGGCCTTTTGTAAGGCCTTGAAAACTTAGCTATGTGCCTGGCTTGTATTAAAGAACTTTGTTTCCTGGATGCATTGACACCAAAAGATTACAATATCCCTTGGCTATTTTTTCTATTGGATTTTAATTGTTTTAATTATTTTTATGATCATTGCCCAAAGTTGCTGGTTTGAAGTGGAAAACTGTATAAATTGAATGGATGCAGGAGAGATAGGCAGCATAAAAATTTAATGAATGAATAAATTAGCTACAAAGCTACTCTCAGTTGCATTAGTGGTATTAGTAATACCACTGCTATTAAATTAGTAGTAATTTCTTGGTTCAATATATAATGTAAAGCCATGAACCACAGTTTACAGGATCAGTGTTTTGTTACACACACTGTTGCATAACCAGACAAATCAAACCATAGCCTATTCTAATGTGTGATTCAAGTGATACCTCAAGTTTATTTCTTCTTTTCAATTAACATTGTATAACCATACATAAGCGTATCAATTTAAAATGATACGTAAGCGTATCAATTTAAAATTGGCATAAGGGAAAATGGAGACAATGAAAATGAACATTTCACAAGGAAGAAAACTTCAGAACTCACACACATTCATTCATTCATTCATTCATTCATTCATTCATTCATTAAGAGAACATTTATCTACTTTAGACAAGTTCAAATCATTAGGACCAGATGAATTACATCCCAGGGTTCTGAAGGAGCTGGCAGATGTGATCTCAGAACCACTGTACCACTAATCCTGGAGCACTGGCGAACTACTAGACAACTGAAATAAAGAGCTGACACAGTTCGTATCTTCAAAAAAGGTAAAAACACGGATCCAGGAAATTACCAATCAATCAGCCTGACATCAATACCTGGAAAGATCCTGGAAAAGATAATCAAGCAACAAATCTGCAAACACTAGAGGCAAGCAAAGTTATCACCAAAAGCTAACATGAGTTTGTCAAAAGCAAATCATGCCCGACAAATCTTATTTCATTCCTTAACAATGTGACTAAATTGGGAGACCAGAGAAATGCTGTGTACATAATTTTTTTGGGCTTCAGTTAGTCATTTGACAAATGACTTCTTGGTAAGCTAAAATGTGGGATAGACAGCATCATCATCAGATGAATTTGTAACTGGCTGGTCAACCACACTCAACGTATAGTCCTTAATGGAAGCAAGTATGCACTGGGGTACCCTAAGATTCTGTTCTGTGCTCAGGACTCTTCAACATCTTCATAATTGATTTAGATGAGGGAATAGAAGGGGAACTTATCAAATTTGCCAACGACAGCAACCTGGTGGGAATAGTCAACACTTTAGAAGATAGGTTTAATATCCAGAAGGATCTTGACACTACACTGGGCTCTAAACAACAAAATAAAATTCAGCAATGAGAAAAGTGAAGTTTTATACTTGGATAAGAAAAACCAAATGCACAGGTGTAGAATAGATGGTACTTGGCTCAATAGTAGTAACTGTGAGAGCGGTTGGGATCAGCAGTATGCTTCAGCCACCAAAAAAAGTCAATGCAGTCCTAGGCTACATTAACAGAGGATAGAATCAAGATCATGTGAAGTGTTAATACCGCTTTATAATTGCTTGGTAAGTCCACACTTGGAATATTGCATTCAGTTTTGGTCACCATAACACAAAAAAAATGTTGAGATTTTAGAGAAGAGCAACAATGATTAGGGGACTGAAGGCTAAAACATGAAGAATGGTAGCAGGAACTGGGTATGTCTAGTGCAGGGGTCAGCAACCCGCGGCTCTGGAGCCGCATGTGGCTCTTTCATCCCTCTGCTGCGGCTCCGTCGCCAGTCGGCTCCATAATTGATAAGGTTTTCGTTAGGACAGGTAGAGGAAAAAGGACGCCGCACTAGGAGGAGACTCTATGGTGGGGGAACTGGACTTCCGGTTGGCAGAGGAAAAAGGATGCCATGCTAGGAGGAGACTCTATGGTGGGGGAACTGGACTTCCGGTCAGCTCCAGGATTGAACGGGGAGCTTCTGGTTAGGACCTTTGTGGCTCTTTGAGTGTTTAAGGTTGCCAACCCCTGGTCTAGTGTAATGAAGAGATTATAACAGTATTCCAATATCTAAGGGGCTTTGACCTCTACTCTAATCCTTCAAGACTGCCCTTCTATTCTGCAATCCATGGGCAACTATGAGGAGATAATGCTAAACATCTTACAAATGCCAGCAATGTCATTCAGGCTTTGATGGAACTGCAAAAGCTAAAGTTCCACAGACTTGGGTGGGGGGGAGAAGACTGGACAGGTTTTTTTTCTCTGTCCAGTATTGGAGAAAGAGTAGAAAAAGAAAAAAACTAACAAGATTCAATTCCAAATGGTATTTATATACAAGCAGAAAGTAACAGTAGAACTCAGAGCCTTTGCTTATATTTACCCAGTTCCTCTCTGACCCTGGTGTTTAAAGAAAAAGGAGGCAACAGCTGTAACATTTCAGGGTGCTTTCTGATCATTCAGCTTCAAGAAAACAAAGGTCTTTGAATGCCAGTGTTTTAAGTGTTTGCATCTTATTGTCATATGTCCCTGTATCCTGAATATAACCCTACTTAGTTTATAGACTGATTTGGATAAAAGGAAATTATCTACTCCTAAGGCATATCATATGACACCTCTAAGCAAACTCCTTTCCAGACTTTATCAGACTTGGCCTGGAAAGAAACAATAGGTTTTTCCCCCCATACATTTGAATTAAAAGATTGTATGAGCATATACCATATTTATTCTCTCTCTCTCTCTCTCTCTCTCTCTCTCTCTCTCTCTCTCTCTCTCTCTCTCTCTCTCTCTCTCTCTCTCTCTCTCTCTCACATACACACACACACACACACACACACATCATCATCATCATCATCCTATCTGTGAAATTATTAAATGAAACAGCAATGTGTGTGGCAAGGACCTGCAAGTCTATGAGAGTTCGTATACAAACAGAAAAATATTGTGAGATTGCTGGACTTGACAACTGGAGGAACAAAGGAAAAACTAAGAGACACACAAGGAAAGAGAAAATATATTGCGCAAACAGGCACTTTTACGTTGCTAAATTTATGACTACATTTTTATGAATTAATCAGGAATTATAGTTTTAAAGCAAACTCTAATCAGATTTGGATTGTTCATTTGGCTTGCTTAAACTTGCTTAAACTTGCTCCACGTACATATGGAAACGCATGACTAGTTCCCCCTCCCCAATTACTTGTATAAGGATTATTCTCCATACTATTCATGTTGTCTTATATTTTCTGTTATGGATTGCACCAGTAGAGGCTAAACCAATTTCGTTGTATACATGATGTACAATGACAATAAAGGCTGCTATTATTATTATTATTATTATTATTATTATTATTATTATTATTATTATTATTATTATTATTATTATTATTATTATTATTATTATTATTATTATTATTATTATTATTATTA
>QLTV01002934.1:1450933-1464431 GCA_003457575.1 Thermophis baileyi | reverse complement strand
GGCTCGACCTTTCTCCTCCATCTTCCCTGAGTCTTCGCACCGCCCGTTGCCGGGACGGTGCTAGGGCTCAGGACCCCAAACAGCGCCCCAAGGTTGGGGCAGCTGGGTGAGTTTTATGAGAGATTCGGGATTGTGTCAGGGTTCCGAATAGCATCTGGAATTAAATCAGAGTCCGAGGCAAAGCATTCCTCTAAATTCCAATTTATTAACAGAGCCATGTCAGCACGGCTGGGAGAAATCCCGAATATGAAGCCTTCGGGGTTTCTCCACCCAGTTGAAAGTTCAAGCCTTTGTCCCCACACCCCCAAGTTCATCACATGAACCAATCTTCATTGCTTCATCCTCTGGTAGCTTGGTTGGAACTCCACCTTCTTCCGTGCAGGTGCAGGACAAAGGATGACCTTGACAATCTAGAAGGAATTTGTTGTGGCTACATGCAGACATCCCTCATGCAACTGCCCCTCCCAAATTCCCACAGCAAAGAATACATTTTAAACTAATACAAAGTGTGGCAGGCCAAAGATCCAAAGAAAATGGCTTCGGCCTGACAAATACATTACAATTGGTGGTGGATTATCAGTGACCAATTTGAGTCTGCCTAATTTAGGATACAACATAATAGACTGGCCACATTCAGAGAAACTACTTCATACTGATCTGATAACAATAGTTGTACATAAAAGATTGGTATTTCCTATATATTTTATTAGGTGAGGTGTAATAAATTGAGTCCACAAGTCCCTATAGAAAATGCAGTATAGCAGGATGTGAACTGTAGTTTCAATGGCCCCTAGTCCACAGGGGTCATATGCTATTTTTTTTTGTATCAGCCCACCAAAACTGCTGTGGGAAGTGCATTACAGCATGCTAAAGTTAGTGTTCTTCAGATTTTGAGGATATAAATATAAATATCTCTCTGCTTTAAAAGGGGGTTTAACAGGTCAAAAAAAAAAAAAACCACTCTTGGGAAGAGTAGTGTCCTGAATATTTTCCCAAGGGCTGTACACTTCACCTAGAGATAAAATAATGTCGGAACCAGGAACTCCTGTTATCCATTAAGTGATACAGATCTTCAAATGAAGCTAGGTTACTTGGCATTCTTTTAAACTACAGTTGGTATAATTCCACACTAGCTAGGTAATATCACTTACCTTTTAAAAATCCTCTAAAAAAAGCAACTGTTACAAAAAAAAAGAGGATTTTTGCAAAAGTTCTATTTCCTTGAATGAGTATAAAGAAAAGTGCCTTGTTCTCTTTTTAACAAATGATCTAGTCACTAATTGTAATAAAGGAACTAACTTATCAAATGTTTATGTATGCTTATGCCCAGACGAAATACATCAATACAATGCTCCATCTATGTCAATCGTTCATTTATAAAATTCCCAATGGAAACAGTTGGTCTGTGTTTGCCTACTTTTAGGTAGGCTGTAAATCCTGCTTTGTTTAGGCTAGTCTTTGATGGGTTTGAGGTAGTATTCTACTCTCTAAATGTTTCAACATGAGTTGCCCTGTTCTTAATTTGATTGTTTTGATAAGGAAATGTTTTTACAGCTGCCCAAAGCAAGAAGGAACCTTTTGGACAGAAAGATTTATAAATATTTAAAAACATCAAACACCTGCACAGTCTTTAATTGTTGATATTCAGAGAAAAGAAAGTTGCAGATTTTATAGTAAGAGAAAAGAGACAGAAAGTATATATCTATGTCCCTAAATGCACGTGGAACAGATTTAGATTATCGGAAACTCTATTACGAAACTCTAGTCTAGACTAACAAAATCTGCTCATGGGTAAACTACCATAATAGAATGAAGTGTAACTCCAAAACTATGTCTCCCCCAGGATTTCTATACATTGCAATCTGAAGATAAAAATAATAAAATCTTGAGCAATTTCAGGGATACTTATTTCATTATTCTTTTTTCATGATTACCTGAGTAAGCCCTAGGTAAAAACATTCATATTCTCCTCTAAATAAAACATAATTACTGCCAATACTTTTTCCCCTCTCTTATATCCATTATATCACATGGGCTATAAATGGAATAGACTCAAGAATATAGCTACTACCATCATACCACCTGAGATTACAACTACATTGTTAACAGAATAATTCATGTTTTAACTTTAACTTGTACTGGTATTCTTGTTCAAAACTATATTTTCACATATCCCAAGGAGCCTTAGAATTTGCAGCATGCTAATACGCCTTTAAGAAATGTAAAATATTTCATGCTTACTGGCATAAGCTCATAGTAATTTGTACCCTTTTGCATGTAGTCCTTGATAGCTGGATTCACACACGGTACCAAACTATATGATGCTTATTTGATTTTGACTTAGCAATCTATGTGAACCTCAGCTACCATAGTTTTATAAATCAAGGCTTATAAGTTAGCACAATAATCAGATATTTGCTGTATTTATTATTTGTATCTTTGAATATATACATACCTCCCATTACCATTTTTGGTCTCAAGCATCCATAATTAAACAACAGATTGTCATTATGCATCTAATCAGGAAACAATTTCATGATACTTTATAAACTCACCTTTCCAATATACATGGGGTGGGGAAGGGAGCTCAATCACATCACTCTTTCAGTTAAAAAATAATAAAGTAAATCTGAGGTCATCTTTTAAATTATCCCAATGTTACATTCAAATTTTATTTTGTCTATGCATCATCAGTGTGTATATGTATCAAAACAATTGAGGTGCTTTATTTTCCCAGCCTTTAACATATTAACATACTATATAGCACATAATGTTATTGACTATAGTAACCCAGGACTTTCTTTCTGATATAAATCTATTCATAGCAGCATAGAGCTAAGGTAATACAGAGATAATCATTTATCTAAAAAAAATGGTAACAAGAGAATCATTTGTCTAAAAATGATAAATGATGATGTAGTGTTTCTTTTTAGCACTTCTATGGGCTTAAGGTTCCTTTAATATCAGATGTACCCACACTACGAAGGGCAACTGCCTTTCTAATATCATCTTCTAGAAAAAGATGAAAAATATACTGTACCCACCTGAGCAGGAAAGAACCAGAAGAAAAGGTTGCTATTGTAAGTCTTGTTGACTGTCAGATAGCCTGAATAACTCTTCACATTAGGACCTGGGAGATGTTCCACTAGGCTTAGTTGCCTTCCTTTGAAAGAATGATAAATTATCATCGTTTAAATGAAGGATTGGACAAGAATTCAAGAGTCTGAATATATACAATATATAGACTTGTGCATACAAAGTTTAACATTTTCATCAGTCCAATCATTCTAATGCATGGTTGTTTGGCTTGTCTGGACCACATTGAGTGAACAAGAATTGTCATGGGCTACGTATAAAACATATATGATGTATATAAATAACAAACTTCCTTTATCTTTTAACATTTTTTTTATTATCTTGTGGGACCACATTACCAGTTGTGCAGGGCCACATGAGGCCTGCAGGATACAGTTTGGACCCAACTACTCTAATGTTTACACAATTACCCAGAAAAAAAAATATTTAATTTAAAAAAATAAAAATTTATTTTAATTTTTCATTATTATTTAAATTTTGTACCACTTTTTCTAATTAAGGAGCAACAGTGAAAAACTGGTATAAACATAATGAGGTACTCGGCTTCATTTAAGTATTATGAGGATCTGGGTTGTTTATAAATATACTTTCTCTTGCTATAATGATGGATTTCAAAAAATGCTTGTTTAGGTTACAAGAAAGACAAAATGAATGAAAAAGCTCAACTTCTGGTAATTTGCCAGTAAGTATACTGGCTCAGGTTGATATGACAACAGTAAGAAAGTTTACATCTTCCTTTCCATGGGAAGTCACAATTACACCTATCACACAATGCTGGCTTTGTATTCTTAATTTAAAGCTTTAAGATGAGAAAATTTCACTTAAAAGTTGGAACAACAGTAAGTTTGCACCACTCCCCCCACTTATGAAAGTGAGAAAGGATTCCAGTTCTTCTGATTTCCTGTAAAACGGTATTATAGCTTGGCAACTGGAAACACAATACATTCAAAAGTTTTTGTTTTCTTCAGCTTGTATCCATACAGATATCCAGACTGCAACATGACCTGTGGCAAATGTTAAAAAAAAAAAAGAAGACGACTGGAAATCTGTCTGCATTTTACCCTATGGACCTGGGTGGTCCTCAATCCAAACAATGATAGAAAGAGAATAAACCTAAGATACATTCCTCCAATTCAACTACATTTATTTGAAGTTCTAGTCAAACATAATGCAAAGTTTAAAATACATTCTAAAATCTTACTGTTGTAACCACTGGATTTTAATAGGGATAAGTATATAAACAAACAAACATATGGCAATGAAAAAAGGTGTAGTGGTTATACATGTACTTTTATGCAGGCACAACTGGGAGCAGCTCCCACAGGAGGGAACTTGCAAAAGTCACAGCTGCTTGAGCAATCCAATAAAAAGTGCATTTTACAAAACTTCTCTTGGGAATCCTTTGCAGAGTTTTAGATTCATTATGTGCAGACACTGCAGAAAAGCTGGAGACACTGGAAATATTATTTTTCTGCATGGTTTAAGTTTTTTTAAAAATGTCATCTTTATAAACCAGTTTTACCTTCCTCAGTTTTACCACTTTCAATGTAAGGTGTTAGAAACAGTGGTTGTCCAGGATCTCCTTGTGATGGCAAATCATATTTTAGTCTTCTAAAAGTACTCCCCATGGCACTCCATCGTACATGGCAGCTGCTTAATTCTAAGGAGAAACTCAGGCTTAGCAAAGCCAGTAAAGCTGTTGTTATCTTGCACATCTTTTCACTTGGTTACCTTGAAAGGAATCAAATAAAGCACTAATTAAAAATGAAATCATAAGGAAGAAAGTCCTTAAGTCCATAAGGAAGAAAGTCCTTAAGTCCAAAGCCCACTGTAACAACATTGCCAAAAAGGCATTAAGAGTAGTCAACTTAATCCTGCGTAGCTTCTTCTCTGGCAACATTACACTGCTAACTAGAGCATACAAAACGTTCGCTAGACCAATTCTCGAATACAGCTCTCCTGTCTAGAACCCGCACTACATATCGGACATTAATACAATTGAGAGAGTCCAAAAATATTTCACGAGAAGAGTCCTCCACTCCTCCACTCGCAACAGAATACCTTATTCCACCAGACTTGAAATCTTGGGCTTAGACAACTTAGAACTATGACGCCTTCGGTCTGACTTAAGCGTAGTACACAAAATTATCTGCTACAATGTCCGACCTGGCAATGACTACTTCAGCTGCAACCGAAACAATACAGGAGCTCACAATAGATACAAACTTAATGTAAACCACGCCAAACTTGATTGCAAAAAATACGACTTCAGCAACAGAGTGGGCAATGCCTGGAATACGCTACCTTTTAAAGGTATTGTATGTAATGTGTATATGTAGTGTATGTAATGTAAACCGCTCCAAACTCGACTGCAGAAAATACGACTTCAGCAACAGAGTGATCAATGCCTGGAATTCACTACCTGACTATGTGGTTTCTTCCCCAAACCCAAAAAACTTTAACCTTAGACTGTCTACTGTCGACCTCACCCCATTCCTAAGAGGTCTGTAAGGGGCGTGCATAAGCGCACCAGCGTGCCTACCGTCCCTGTCCTACTGTCCTATTGTCCTCATCTATCTGTATTCACTTTGATTATGTTTATGTTTATACCTATACCTGCTATCTTGTACATGTTTGACAAACAAATAAATAAAATAAATAAATAAAGTGGGAACTCATATGAAACTTTGTATGTTTAGATTTAGTGAGTTCATGATCTCTCTCATGTAGTTTGTAAACCATATTGAAGATGTTGTCTAGTATTAACCCAGTAATGTGTGGCTTATTTAATAAACCATGAGTAAGCAAACCATGATTACAATGTGTAAATTCAAATGTTGGTTCAATAAATAAGACATTAAATATGTCCTCATTCTCATGGATAGATATGTCTTATTTTGTTATTATTCCAAAATAAGGTGAGAATTAGCTGCGATTCCAGGGCAATCTTGATAAAACACTTGCTAGGGGAAGCAGTGACACTCACTTAAAGCTCTTGTTTGCAATAAAAATAAATAAAGGACAAGGGTTTTTTTCAGATAGAATACATGTAGTTCATTTAATGGCCATTCAAAGTTACAATGGCACTGAAAAAAGTGACTTATGACCATTTTTCAGTCACGACCTTTGCAGCATCCCTATGATCATGTGATCAAAATTCAGATGCTTGGCAACTGGTTCATATTTATGCACCGTTGCTGTGTCCCAAGGTCATGTGACCCCCATTTGCAACCTTCTGGCCAGCAAAGTCATTGGGAAGATAGGTTCACTAACAACCAGATTACTAACTTATCAACTGCAGTGATTCACTTAACAACTGAGGCAAGATAGGTCATAAAATGGGGCAAAACTCACTTAACAAATGTCTCACTTAACAACAGAAATTTTGGGTTCAATTGTGGTTGTAAGTCAAGGACTACCTGTATTACATAGCATAGCATCACTTAGCCAAAATTACAAAGTCTGCATCATGATGATACAAGCTCCACACTTTCATATTTGCATTGCAATGTCAACACAAGCATGTAAACATTGAGGTAAGCATCACAGCACTTCCTAGCAGTTTTTCTTAAGCAGATCGTTTATACTGTGTGCTTAAGGCTGTGCATACAAGCCTTTTTTTGATTAAGAGCAATATAAAATGAATGAATGCTATTAAATTTTAAATGAAAATAATTTCCAGAGATTGACTATACATACCGTAGTTAATATCATGCTTAATTCATCCTTACCTCAAGCCTCACTGTAATGTGATTATATTAGTGTAGTTAACGATGCTGAAAGTCTAACTAAAGAACATCTCTCATTATATTGACATCAGGAGACATCCAGCCTGCTGTGCTACACCTGATCAACTACCATTCTTTAGTGATTGAAAGAGGACTTTGTCTGAGGCGAGAAATTCAAGGCCCCACTTCTGATGTGTCTTAGGCATATGAAAACCACTCACCTTTATAATTAGGCTTTCCCATGATATTAACTGACAATAATATTTGTCTTTTAATGGCTTGGTCTCATTCTGGATTTTGTTTGGGTTCAGAAGCTATTTCAGTATTAATTTAAATCAAAATATTAGTATGATTAGTAATAGTAATTATGGTTACCTCTGCTAGATGTGTCATTAATGAGCTCGGAAGGAAGACTGAAACATTGCTGGTTTTAGTTCTTTCTCAACAAAGTTCAATATTTTAAGGAACTGTTCTTGCTATTAAAATAATTTAGAAATGAAAAGTACAAAATTGGATCTCCAGTCATACTGGAGAGGAATGGATTTTCAATCAACAGTAACAGAAATGCTTTTAGACTTCTAAGTAATTCTACCCAGGAAACACAAATGAAACCAAGGCCAAATTCAATCAACAGCTATTCCAAGTGTACAAAGTTGCTTTCCATTATAGAAAAAGACTGAACTTGTGATTTCCCAGTACTACAGATCAAAATAATGTACCTCCTCTCAGTTAAACAAAGTTTAAAAGAGGATTTGTCAAATGGGTAATGTCTACTTGTGTTACTGAAAAAAATAAATTACAATCATCTTAATGATTCTTTATTAAGGTGATTTTAATTTAATTAAGCTTTTATGTAAAAGGGTTAAGGTTCTAAGTTCTTTTTGAAAATGTAATATAATAATTGTCAAAAGATGGTATTAAAAGTTATCTATGATTGCTTTCCACATTGTGCCACATACAACTAATCCAGGCTCAAGAGTTCTCACTTCTCTGGCACCAATAAGATATGATTCTTTTACCCAAGCACCAGATTTGAAAGAGCAAAGGCATATTTTTAAATAACACTGATTCTATGAAAAAATTGTTTTCCTGTGCTTTGTCATACATTCATGTGAAATGGTAAGCTTGTAAATTATTGCTTAAATTGCATTAATTTACAATAAGGAAACATGACTGTAAAAAATCAACAACAGAATTTAGTGTGTAAGATTGTTGAGTAATTTTTCCAATTTCTTTCAAACTCTTTTAATCCAAAGAAATAACTATCTGGTATTATTAAATATCACAATCCTTAGTGACACTTTTTTTATACTATACAGGAAGGTTATATAAAGTTGTTCTAGTAGATTGTATTGCCACCTATGGATTATATATGTAGTACATTCTTGATGATTCGATATAATACTTGCAAACTGGGTTCATATACAGCCATAATGGCGAACCTATGGCACGCGTGCCAGACATGGCACACAGAGCCCTCTCTTTGGGCATGCACGCCATCGCCCCAGCCCAGTTCCAATCGCGTTTCTCCATCACGTTTCATTAAATCAATTCCAACTTCTCACAAAAGAAAAAGATCTTGTGAAGTTGGAATTGACTGAGTGAACTTTTTCACTTGCGCACTTCACAATGGGGGAGGCAGGCTCCCGTCCTCCTCCTGAAGCCCATTAAAACGCGGAGCCACAATGCGACCCATGTGGCTCTTTCACCCCTCTGCTGCGGCTCCCTGTCGCGGCAGACGGATGAAAGAGCTGTCGCCCTGTTGCGGCGGTGGTGATGGGCAGAGCCTTAGTGCGGGAGTGAAGCGCCCCTGCACTTGCCTTTGCACGGCAACAGCATTCCATCTTCGTCGCGGTACATTTGCTGTTGCCACCAGCAAAGAGGACTGGGAGAGAACAGCAGGGGTGGATCTTGCGGGATGGGGGCCATCCCCCAAGCCTAGCCTTCCTCCTCCCTTGTAGGTGGGGCCAAGAGAAAGAAGGGGGCAGTGTGCAGAAGCGCTCCCCCCAGCTGAGTGCTGAGCACAAAAGCCCACCGGGGAGGGGGTGGCTGGCCTAACAGAAGCACCCCCATTGGCGAGTAGGACGGTGGAGAGGCCTAGCCCGGCTCTCGCAGCGGGACACTGTTCGGCACCTCCAGATGCGAGCTGCTGCCTTTGAAATGCACTGCACCTTTGAGGAAGCCGGGCAGCAATGGCTGGGGCCGTGGGGGGGCCAGTGGAGGCATCAGGGCTGCTTCCCCCCCCTCAGCAAGCTGGGCCTGGAGGAGCGCAGAGTTGCGGGCCAAGTGCAGGAGGGTCAGAAGGCGCGCTCCCACATTGACCCAACACGTGTTTCCAGCGTGCGCTGTCCCAAAGTGGGATTGAGTAGGGGGTAGGGGGAAGGGAGCAGGGGGAAGGGTAGGGGGGCTTCTAGGAGAAGCCCGGATAGCTTTCCTTTTGGCGTGGGATGGGGGGAAGACCCAATAAAAATCCAATTTACCCCAATAAAAGAGGAAAATAAAGGCCCAGCAGTGCAGAGTCCAAAAAGGGGGGAGGTCTGTTCGTTGGAGTATCGGAGAGGAAATCAGTTGAAATCTGGGTGGGAGGGTATTCAGAGAGGGATCTGCCTGGGTCTCTTCTTCCCTTCCCCTTAGATTCCCCTCTCCCAGCTTTCTTCCCTAGCCTTGTTTTAAGGGGAGGGGGAAGCAAGGTGGGACAATAGTAGCTAAAAGGCTGCAAGGGGGGGTTAGAGTTAGGATTTATTAAAGATGGGGATGGGGAAAAGATGCCATTTGTTTCCCAAGGACCCAGGGAAAGTGGAATAAAAATAGGTGTGTGTGTGTGTGTGTGTGTAAATAACAGCCTGGGATAGCTTCAGCCACAAACAACAGCTGCTGTTATTTTTGCTGAGAGCTTCTAAGCTACACAGCATTCTTTAATAAATACTAACAATAATGAACTATAATATACAGGATTAAAGGAAGGAAGGTGAAATCAGAGGGGGGAAGGAAGGAATGAAGGAAGGAATAAGGATGTGATGGCCCACCAGAAGCTACTGCACTACACTCCCATCATCCTGAGTTGTGCTGTTAAAGAAATCCAGTGCCACCAGGGAGAAGTCAAGTTGTAAGAGAGTGATTGAAATTCCTCACAAAACCTCATTATTCAGGTTAAATTGCCATGTTGGCACTTGATAAATAAGTGGGTTTTGGGTTGCACTTTGGGGACCCTGTCCCTAAAAGATTCGCCATCACTGATCTACAGTATTGCACTGAACTGTAATGTGGTTTGTTTGACTTAGCCTATTATATAAACTAACTTGCTGTCATTGGTCAAATGTGGTTTATTCATATTAACTGCAGTCATACATCACACTACTTGAAAACCAATGTATATTATATACATACTGCCAGAGTCCAGACAAAAATTTCTTAGCACAATAGCAGAGTTAATAAATTATCAGGGGGATTCTGATTCAAATCCAACAGTTCTTATATAGGGAAAATTTAAGGTAGGCTAATTAGCACCTCATGCTATTGGTATGTGTTGAAGATGAATGATTGGGAAGAGTTGCAGTTGTAATCCAAAACCTCTAAAACATTCCGGGATTGGGAAAACAAATACTTGGTAAACAAATTCTTCCTTTTATTCTCTTCAGTATATTTCTGCATATAATTGCTTACATCTGTATACAACTGCACCATTGGAATAAATTGTTACAGAAGTAGAAGTATTAGTCTCAAAGAAAGAGGCATGCATTTCAAATTTCCCTTAGAGTTTTGAAATATTAGCAATAGCAATAGCACTTAGATTTATATACCGCTTCACAGTGCTTTACAGCCCTCTCTAAGCGGTTCACAGAGTCAGCATATTGCCCCCAACAATCTGGGTCCTCATTTTACCCACCTCGGAAGGATGGAAGGCTGAGTCAACCTTGAGCCTGGTGAGATTCGAACAGCCGAACTGCAGCTAGCAGTCAGCTGAAGTAGCCTGCAGTACTGCACTCTAACCACTGCGCCACCTCGGCTTCCTATTATAGACAATTCAAGCTGTATTGACTTGCCAAATATTATGGTTAGATGATCTCTTATTTCACTTGGTATAGTAGCATATCCAATCAAAGAATGAGAGATACAAAAGCAGAAATGATGGTGCTAAAAGTGTATTAAGACATTAATTCCAGTTCCAATCAGTAACTCAGGCATATTGATAATGTATTAAAATAATTCATCACTGGCTGTGATAGAACAGACAATGATATCAAGTTACCACAATTTTTTAAATTGGGACTAATGAGCAGCTAAACTAAATGGCACCACAAATATGTCTTTTCTGGAATCATCTATTAGGCTAGGCAGCTATTTCCATGCCCTTTCAAGATTTTCACTAGTAGGCCCTTCTTGATACGGCCTGCAGCTGGGGAGATGTACTGGAAAAGACACTGAACTGCAGAAGTGAGATGAGAAATTAATTAATTTTGCTGCCTTTATTATTTTTACAAATAAGTCAAGATGGTGAACATATGAAAACTCCATTGATCCAATGCCTACAATTCAGTCCTACACAGCAGTCCTAATCAAGCAATTAGACAATGTAGATCACTTTTAACTTTTGTCATTAAATGTAATAGTGGACAGTGCTGATGCTTAGTCAGCTGCCAATGTTTCTATATATTTTACTTTACAATTTTACTATTTTTGTTGGCTTCTGAAGAAGTGATGCAAACCTGGAATTCTATTATATTCTGTCTTTGTCTAATGAAGTCTGAAAATATCTGTTGCAGCCCATTTATGTGAGCCGAGGTGGCGCAGTGGTTAGAGTGCAGTACTGCAGGCTACTTCAGCTGACTGCTAGCTGCAGTTCGGCGGTTCAAATCTCACCGGCTCAAGGTTGACTCAGCCTTCCATCCTTCCGAGGTGGGTAAAATGAGGACCCAGATTGTTGGGGGCAATATGCTGACTCTGTAAACCGCTTAGAGAGGGCTGTAAAAGCACTATGAAGCGGTATATAAGTTTAAGTGCTATTGCTAAGTGCTATTTATGTATAAGCAAGGAGAGATCACCAAATGGATTTATTGGTCTCAAAGTATCCAGTGTGTATGTGTAACAAAGAGAGATTATTTTTATGATAAAGAAGGAATCAGTTTTTATCACAGTATTTCAAGACTGTTTAAAATTGCATTTTGCTTGGCGTTAATCTAGATTAACGCCAAGCATTTCAACCAAATATAGAAATCTTTCATATTTGCTTAGGGGAGGAAGAAGAAGTTATGAAAGCAAAGAAAATGTAAGAAGCATGCTTTTTTCATGCTACAGCCAAAAACATCATTAGCAAGTAGATGCATAAAACTCTTCAGTTTTAGGCACAACACTGATAACATTTTAAAACTGCATGATTATTTGATGTTTCTCTTCCTGCCTGGCTTTTAGATCAATTCGCATATGCTAAATTATCAAAACAAAAATGTAGTAATTTTTCTCAACCTGATGCCTGCCAACTGTGCTAGATACTGAGTAGATCACGGAAAACATTTGGAGGGTACTCCATTGGGAAAGGCTAATGTAAGAGAAGTACACACATATCAGTCAGTTTGATCAATCTGCTTTTTTTCCCCATCCCAGTGAAGCATAGGGCTACCCAAATAAACTGAATGAACCTTTTAGCTAATATATAAAAACTATCATGGAAGGAAGCATAAGTTCTGATCATACTGTAAATCAGTGGCACTCCCTCTAGTGGCTTATATCTATCCAGGATTTTTATTTTTCTTGTCAAAACATAGGCTTTGCATTTTGTAATCAAAGATGATACCGGTATCAATCAATCAATGGCAGGAAACCTTGTAATAGTTTGAACAGAATGGATGGTCCTTGTTCTGAATCAAGCGTAGATTGGTTATGCTATCATCAGGCAGTTTAACACAGACGCAATGGTACATTCAATCAGATTATATTTTATTCTTCAGGCATCCTCTGACATCACTCACAGTTATGTAGAAATTCTTCTGAATCTACAGTCATAATCTGGAACCATCACGAATATTGTAAAAAAGGATTAATGCTTCCCCGTCTCCTTGTTGCTACATCTTTTCCCGGTAGAGTGCTTGGAATGACTTTCTTTGGGCCAGCGTACTTCAATTACTCCCTCCCCCAGGCATACTTCAATGACCAATAAGAGTACACAGTTATGAGCACATGGCATGGACTACATGGCATGGACTACATTCCCCAGAATGCTATGTCTTAAAGAGACAGTTCTTAATTCTAGGCTAAACCCTTGTTAAGCCAGCACACACTATATTTCCCAAATTCATTCAAGTGTAAATATATCCTCTCTATAATAACTACGGGATTTTGAAATGTTAATAATGTATCATCTGCAAATAAATTTATTTTAGTTTTGTTCTGTACACCAATTCCTTCAATCAATGAATCTTCCCTAATTGCATTTGCCAAAACCTCCATCAATAATGCAAATAAAACTGGGGATAAAGGGCAACTCTGTCTCGTTCCCCGGCTTAAGGTTATTGTCTCTGTAACACCATCATTTATAACTATTCTCCTTTTATTCTCTGAATATAGTTGATTTATCACTTTTCTAAAAAAAATTCCGAAACCAAACTTCTCTATTAATATCTTCAGTGTAGGCCATTCCACACAATCAAAGGCCTTATCTAATGCTAATGCCTTTAATT
>QLTV01002934.1:1395907-1433893 GCA_003457575.1 Thermophis baileyi | reverse complement strand
ACTTTTCCTGACTCTGTTGGTATACTCTCTTCTAACGATAGTTTTCACTTCTCCATGTCTGATGTTATCCAACTGCAGAATGCCCAGATATTTGTAGGCTTCATTTTGGTTGCATTTAATTAATTGGCCATTGGGCATTTCAATTCCGTCACATATAGTGATTTTGCCCCTCTTCATAGATACAGTGGCGCATTTTTCCATGCCAAACTGCATCGAGATATCTGTGCTGAATATTCGGACTGTGTTGGTCAGTGATTGGATTTCTCTTTCTGACTTTCCATACAGTTTCAAATCATCCATATACAATAAATGCGAAATTTTTTCAGCATCTTTGGCTGTTTGGTATCCAAGTTTTATTTTTTTTAAGATTACTGATAGTGGGATCATTGCGATGATGAAGAGGAGGGGTGAAAGTGAATCCCCCTGAAAAATTCCTCTCTTGATATTAACCATTCCGTAGTTCTCATCCTCTACTGCCAACTCAGTTCTCCATTGTTTCATCGCTTTTTCAGTAAATGATGTAATATTTTTGCTGATGCCAGTTGTTTCTAAGCATTTGATGATCCAGCTATGTGGCAGTGAGTCGAACGCCTTTTTGTAATCAATCCAGACCATATTCAAGTTCGTTTTTCTGTTCTTACAGTTTTCTAATATCATTTTGTCAATTAGGAGCTGATCTTTTGTGCCCTTGCTCTTTCTTTTATTGCCTTTCTACTCTACTGGCAAGATGTTATTTGTTTCCAAATAATCCATTATATTATCTGCAATTATGCCGGTGAGTAATTTGAAGGTTGTTGGCAAGCATGTTATTGGCCTATAGTTTCCAGGTGTTGTTCCTTTAGTTGCATCTTTCTGGATCAAGTATGTTTTTCCAGTTGTCAACCATTCATCAATTTGACCATTTTGTAGCATTTCATTCAGTTGCCTGGCCAATATCGCATGCAAACTGGTCAGATATTTGAGCCAGAAACCATGTAATTGGTCATTTCCAGGTGATGTCCAGTTCTCTACTTTTTTTACTCGATTTTTGACCATCTCAGTTGTTATTTCTACTATTTGTATTTGTTTCTTGCCAACACTTTTCTCAAAATCTTGTATCCACTTTGCTTCCTTATTGTAATCCTTTGCATTTTCCCACAGTTCTTTCCAGAATTCAACTGTGGCTTGCTTTTCTGGTTTTTCACTTTTGATGTTGCTATTCGCATTAAGGCTTTGGTAGCATCTGCTCTGAGTTTTTTTATTTTTTGTTCCAGTCGATTTTTCCACTTTGGCTTTGATGCTTTTTCTGCCTTGCATCTAGGTACTTTGATTTTAATACCCAGTTCATTAGTGACTATTACAGCTGCACTGTACATTAACTGATTTGTTTCTAAGATGGATACCGGTTCAATTGTTGAAAGCACTGCATTAACCATTCTCATTATAGGTGCCAAATTTTTATTAGGCACGGTTTTTAATGATGGTAAGCGTTGCCTTCCCTCATTAGACAGTAAATGCTCCATGATTTTATCCTTCAATTCCTTTTGTTTTTGATTTAGTTCATCAGTTGGTTCAATGATGACTGGTTCTGTTAGTGGTGCTATTAGTTCTTCACTAACAGTTTCTTCTGCTGGTAGTTCCAGTGTGGTGTCTTCAGTTGTTTCTTGAGTTTCAGTTGTTTCCACTTGTGGCGTTATTTTTTTAATTTGGCAATTTGTCTGAATTTCCTCAAGTTCAACTTCACTGAACACTTTATTTTGTATAATAAATCTCCTTTGATCTGCTAGTCATTGTTTGCTAACAGTTGAATCTGGATATTGTTGTTTCCATAGTTCATACATTTGCTTTAAATATCCTCTTCTTTCCGGCTCTGAGTTGTAATAACAGGCCATTATGGCACGATTTTCATCTGCACCATATTTTTGTCATTTTGTTGGCTGGTCCACTTGTAGCCCACATGTCGACGGATGCCCAGGGACCTCAATATCCGCTGCGGCCCTTGTTAACCCGCATGACGACCGATGCGGTATAGAATTTTTGTTTGTTTGTTTCACCATTTTGTATGGGTTGGCGGGTTTTTACGGCACCAGGTTGCCAACCTGACCTCAACCCTCCTCCTTTCTCATCCGGGCTTGGGACTGGCAACGGCGGAGTTGTTGTTGTTGTTGTTGTTGTTGTTGTTATTATTTGTAGCTATCTGGCAAAGTTCCAGATTATTACAATGTAAGTCTGTAGCCCTATCACTAAAAACTATAATTGAAAACAGATCGAATGTCTTTAATCCTAACACCATACCTCACAAGCTCCATAATAACTATTTGCACTATATGTAACAATGATTAACACAATGTATCCAATCCCTGAAGCTACAAGTAGCCTATCATTTTTTACCTAATGTTATGTAAAATTTGGACCAGGAGGTAAATATCAAGAAATTCAATTTTTCTGAATTGTAAGCACCCAGAATCATTGATTGACATGGTGGCTATAGAAATACACAAACACCATTTAAGCAGCATGAAACTGTACCTACTTTCTTGCGATTAAGCTTCACTGAATCCAAATTCTAAGTGCATGGCATGAAGGTTATGCTATCTCATTTTCCCTAACTGCAATACACTAAATGGAAGAATTAACTTTCTGTACAGTATTTTTTGGTGCCATCTAGTGGTCTCTAAATTCTTCCAGACAAACATGTAACCCTTATAGGACTGTATTACGGTGTAAGCATATTCATTCAAGAATGATAAAATTACTTTCTTTCTATATAATAGATGCAGCTTGGAGTGTTCTTAAATTGTGACAATAATTCTTGCTTCGTTAAGTATAATTTCTTGAATAAGTCATGATTAATAAACCACACTGGTTGGATGCATGCAACATCAAGCTAAATCATACAAATTTAAATATCATGACACTAATAAAAGAATCAGGAAAACATATATAGCCAGTTTAAAATGAATAGCAGTGTCATATACATGCAGTTATTCATTAAGTATAACAAGTTGGTGAATTACCTAGAAAAGTGCTATATAATTTTCCTTAACACTATTGAACTGCAATTATTCTATACATCACTTCTCTTTCTAAGATCAATATCTTACTCCCAGAGGTGGGTTCCTCCCAGTTCGCACCGGTTCTATAGAATCGGTAGTAAACCGGTGGTGATGTCACGGAGCCAGTTCTGTCGGTGCCGGTCTGTGGACACTGCCGTCTTTTTTTTTGGAATTTCTTTTGGAATTTTTTGCTATTTTTTGCTTCTGCGCATGCACAGAAGCCGAGTTTTCGGCAATGCGCATGCGCCACCATCTTGTTTTCTGCTCTTTTTTTTTTTTTTGCTCTTTTTGCTACTTTTTTGCTTCTGCGCATACGCAGAAGCCGAGTTTTTGGCACTGCGCATGCGCAGCCACACGGCACACAATGCGTGTGCATCCATGCGGCATGGGAGGAAGCGAACCAGCGGCAAGGTAAGTTAGAACCCACCCCTGCTTACTCCTGGTACTTTTCCATGTGTAAGTCAGTAATTTTCTTATTAGCTTGAGAGTTTTCTTTCTTTTCAGCTTCCTATTACTCATTTACCTTCTAATTGTTTTTCCTATCTCTTCATGTTCATTATCATTTTTAGAACTCAAACAAGAAAACCCCTTCTGGAACATAATTTCAGCTTTCCTAAGATATTGATCATGCCTAGACTTTCTGAAACTCTGTTTTGTTAAACTTTTATAATCATAACTATTAGAAGTCAGTCTCACTAAAATTCAAAACCTATTTCCAAGTCAAATACTGAGCATCACAAATTTTGGGGAGTTAGAAAAAACTAGCCGAAAAGAAATAACTCCTATGACATTCTTTTATTTATCTGGCATAGTTAATTGGGTATGTAGCATTGAACAGGGTGAGGCTGGTTACATTAAAATGCTCTTGGCCTGACTCTGGAACTATCATTTGAACTCCCAATATAACCATGAAATTTTCTAAATGTTGCCATGAGAGTTTGTTCCTGCTTCTGGTTTATTAGCTAAGCAAATGAAAGAAAAAGCAGAAACCCATGCTATAATCCTATACGCTCTTGTGTTTGGTTAGTTCGTAGTTTGCTGTGATAAGCTAGCTAGTATAGTTAGTGTGTTATGCAAATAATAAATTGAAGAACCATGGTTCAACATCCCACGCAAACAGCAATACAGTTGTTCGTTTAGTTAGGGTCCAGCACATAAATGAATTAGGCCACGGTGAAAACAAATCATATAATTCCCAGCACAGAAAAAAAGACCCAGACGAACCTTATTTTATCTTGTTCTATTGCTTGAGATTGTAATATTGAAATATGAACTAGCCAAACAGGTTGGATTAAACAATTTACCAAGCCACAAATAACCTATTCACCAAGTTTGGCATGTTGTGTAAATGCCCCATTATTTATAAACTAACACTGGAATAACTTGTTAAACCATATTGTCAACCATAATCTGCAATCATGCTTTGTTCTAAAGTTGGCACTTCAGCTATGGTGAAGTGAATCATTTATGAACCAAGCCTAGGAGTTAGTTTATGGTTCAACAGCTATTAATCTTCCAGGAAAATCTATTCCATTTTTGTTTTTTTCTTTATTTGAAAACGAGGGGAATGAAAGATACCATTATCCAGCATCTTAGTGAAAGTTTTTTGTTGTTGTCTGCAAAATTAAACGAAAAGAAAAACTTGATAACTTCAAAGTTTGTTGAGACATTTATGAAACAGGACGGAACTGGCATCTGGGACTGAGTTTTTACTGCTGTCTGGAATACTTTTTCTGGATAGCTATCATTTATTTATTTATTGAATTTATATAGCTGCCCATCTCATTTGTATATGACCCTGACCACATAGGGCATGTCAAACTTTTCAACTTTCAATTTGCAAACATTAGGGGTGCTCAAAAGTTGTGACATGCCTTGGGGATTGTAAAGATATTTGGTTACTTTAATATAATTTAGATGTGCTTGGGAAGTAACTACATAAATGTCATAACTTTTAAAAAAAATTTGCCTGTTTCATTTTAAGGTTTAGCTCTCTTTCTCTTTTTGTTAAATGTTATTTTGTCTGAGAGTGTTAATACCACTGGCCTTGTTTCTGTGAGTGTGATAACTGATCTGTAATGGCTTCTAAAAAAAAGAACAAGACTGGAAACATTCACTCATATGAGCAACCTAATTGGGACTAGCAGAAACTTGTTGCCGTCTGAATTCCCAACACTGCAAGACATTCTCAGATATAGCCTACTGTTAAGAGAACAAAGTAGTGATGGTGATAGAAAACTACTCTGCAGCCAGTCTTGCAAGAGATATATATCCAAAAGTGCTTGAAAAGTGGGAATGAGCAAACAGTTCTTTTGTCACCCGTTATAAATTCACGAGTGACAATCTTGAACAAGATTGAAGAGAGCTGGGATCAAGCCAAAAACATATCTCTTGATAGAGGAAAGCTAGATGTCAAAGAGTCTTTCACTGTGAAACTTGACAAACTGTTTGACATCCTCAACTGCAAGTGTCAAATTGTTCTGTGTGCCGAATTCGGCTGGCCTGCTGGCTGCAAAAAAGAAGCTCACATTACCTGTATCTGCCTTAAGGAGTCGAAGATTCCATGGAAGGCATTTGCTTTTGTTAAAGGTCAAAGAAACAAGATTGGTTCTTTTGGACTGCACCAGATTGGTTTGCCAGATGTCCCCAAGCAGAAACGATTAGTCCAGTGGTTGGTTTCAAAAAAATTTACTACCGGTTCTGTGGGCGTGGCTTGGTGGGCGTGGTATGGCTTGGTGGGCATGGCTTGATGGGCGTGGCAGGGGAAGCCCATTCCCTCCCCACTCCAGGGGAAGGATACTGCAAAATCCCCATTTCCTCCAGATCACCTGGGACTCAGGAGGTAGAAAATAGATGGGGGTGGGGCCAGTCAGAGGTGGTATTTAACGGTTCTCCGAACTACTCAAAATTTCCGCTACCGGTTCTTCGAACTACTCAAAATTTCCGCTACCGGTTCTCCAGAACTGGTCAGAACCTGCTGAAACCACCTCTGGATTAGTCCAAAGGCAAAAGTGGCAAGATACAAAGGTTCATTAAATATAAGTAGAGAAATATTGCAGAAATTTCGATACTGACAAATGAAGCAATTATCTCTTATGATGAAAATGAAGAGGAATGTGATGGAAGTTATGAAGAGGACTTAGACCAAACACACGTCCCCTGTACTTCAAAAGAAAAGACATAATACAACATATTAGAAATAACAAATGTCGCTATACAGCGCATAAGATATGATGTTGGTCTACGTGCTACTGCTGCCATTATCACAGTCAGCTTCATAGATGCTGGCTTGATCACCAAAGAAGACAAGAGACTTGTAGTTGACCACAATAAAGTGAAGAGAGCCAAAGAAAAATTATGAACTGCCTAAATCAAGAATTTGATGAGTTCTGTAAGAAGTGTGAAATAGAATGCATCTTCTTCGACGGTCATATAGATACAACTAAAGTTATGCAGAAAGCAAACACACCAGCAATTACACAGTACCATCAAAGAAGAACATTATTCTGTGTGCAGTTGAGCCGGGTGGAAGATACCTTTATCATTTCACTCTAGAGAAAGGCTCAAAAACAGGAAAATCTGCTCAAGTGATTGCAGATAATCTGGTGTATCTCATGAACAAGAAAGGCATTGACAAAAGCTTGAAGGTTATTGGAGGAGATTCTCCAAATGTTAATGCTGGCTGTGAAGGTGGTGCTATGCACTGGGTAGAAGCAGGGGTGAAATGCTCCCGGTTCGGGAGTGCCTGTGGGCCGCAAGACAGCAGATAGTGACGGAAGCGGAAGACTTCGCCCACCCGCCTGGATGCCGCCATTTGGGTTCTTTTACCCTCTGCGCATGCGCAGAACACTTTGCGCATGCACAGAGGGTAAAAGAACCCAAATGGCGGCGTCCGGGCGGGTGGGCGAAGTCTCCCACTTCCGTCGCCACCGGCTGTCTGGCGACCCACAGGCACGTCTGAACCGGGAGCATTTCACCCCTAGGTAGAAGTCAAGCTTGTCTGGAAGTTGATCTGGTTGGTGTGTGCACTCCACACGAATGAGTTACCCCTACGACATTTAATCACAAAATTGATGGGAAGATCTTGTGTAAGAACAAATGGGCAGGTAAAAAAATTTTTTGTAGCACAAGGTGTAATTTTGAAAAGATAAAGTTAACAGTATTTGGTTACAAGAGACTTTTGTGGAGTATATGATCAAGCTAAATGTTGTGCAATTGCAAAAATAACAGCAGATTTGAATTCTTGATGTAAAAACACATATTTTTAGAACCCCTCACTGAAAAAATTGCAAAAATTAATTTTCACTCCATTAAATGAAACACCAGTATATATAATTAAAGCAAAAATTAAAAAATAAACACAATCAATCAATTAAAACAAAATTTAAAAACTTTAGTAACAAAAGACAAGATAGAATGGCTACCATGGCTAACTCTAAGCCACATTTAAGTTGTTGTTTGAATACAATCATTGGTTAGGCTTAAGACATAATTTGATGCATTTTTGGTTTAGTGGGATAGGTATAATTTATTGACTAAATTAAGTTCAAAATATTATGATATATAATAGTGTAGATAAGGAAATGACTTGCTTGCCAAATAAGAATATGAACTGTCAATGTTTTTTTCTAACCAGGTGCCTGAACTGCAGAAAAGTAGTGCTTAATACCTAGCAAAAAACCATTTAAACTGTTTCCCCCCCACACACATTTTTACATGTTGGGCAATTACTAATAGCACAGGCAACCTGCTAGAAAAAAATCTAAATTATCAGTCGAAATCTGCTGGTAGTCTTGAGCTGGAATCTACAAAATTATACATTTCTAATCCTTGTATCTGAAGGGTGTTTGATGTTATTTTTCAAACAATTTTTTTAAAAGGAGAGTTAAAAAACAATTTGATATGGCATGCAAGCTTGGTATACATTCTAAAATATGAAATCCTTTATTTGAAGGCATTTATTTTATTTTGAAACAGGAAGAATGTTGTGTAATTTTGTGTTATTTATTTAATGATGTGAATGACCTGTTAAGAGTTGATTCAATACAGCAAATAGTTCTTTTGGTTTTTCCAAAGGCAATATCTACAGTTGGATATATTTCATAATGAAATTACTATGTTCACAGAGTCTTTCTTTCTTGCCAGATCTTCAGGGAAAAAGATATAAATATAATTTCCACAGCTTTTATAGTTAAAACCAAGGCAATTATGCAGTAGAATTTCCATCACATTATTCTCCAATCAAAATGTATCCAACAGATGTACAGTTCCCACATCTATTTCCAAATATTATAGCAGCCGCCACACATCTGTATTTCATGGCTTAATAAACTACTAGGAGGATAGGTAAATTAGTGATGGTCTCCGAGGATTATCTAAATTAACAGAAAAGTACATATTTCCTTTGTGTGCAGTTAGATTGTAAAGCTTCATCTGGATTATAGAAGTTGCAGCTGACCAGAAAATTGTTCAATTAGTAGGATATCATATGGCAGATTATATCTGTAATGGATGCTAATATTAATACTCATTATTCCAAATCCTAAGTATATATTTTTGAAATATCCTCTGGTAAATTATTCTAAGAAGCTTCTGCCCTTAATGCAAAGTGAAAGATAAACATAGGCAAATCACTATAAATAAAATCTGCTGTCCCGTGACAATCCATTCTTATAATATAAAATCTCTTCTGGCAGCTCCAAGCATTCTGTTTTCCTAAGCACAATGCTTTTCCCACATTGAATAGATATTTAATTATTTTACTAGCCTTGTTTTTGTAAAAGTTTATTTAGCTTTTCAGTTTGATAGGACAGAACAGATCTGTCTGGACAATCTAGGCACAGAAGACAAAATTGTTCATGTTTCCTTTAAACAAATTGAGAAAACTAAGTATGTCCTGATATTAATTTAGCTTCACTTAACTCTGCCTTCCTAATCTGGTGCCACCTAATTCTGCTGAAGTATGAACTAGTCACCATAAGAAAAAAATTAAAGAGTTGGACTCCATTATACATTAAAAATATCTGATTGGGAAAACTAAGTTTGATTGGAGATAAGCAAAAGAGCTTTTTACAGTTTTACAGTCCTATAGTTCCTGACAAATGAACATGTTTATTGAAGTTGCTTTAGTTGTTAAAAATATCTGAAGGGCACCATGGTGCCCTTCCCTGATTTAAATAATAATTGAGACAGAACATAATTTTGATTTCCAGGTGGAATAAAAGAAGGTCACTGCATTTTTATTTTTTATTCATATCCATTTCATGTATTCATAATTATGTTTATACTTATATCTGTTATCTAATACATGCCTTATGAAATAAATAAATAAAATAAAAATAAATTATGGTATAGTGGCTAAGATACGGATTTAGGTTCAGCTCTTCCTTTCACCATGAAAGCTGTCAGTGTAGTCATCTAAAAAAGGGCATGCCAGTAAATAAATAGAAGCACAACAATTTGATGTGGTATGCAATGTGTCTCTTCCCAGTCCCAGCCCTCAATCTTCTTTGCCTAGTCATATTTACCCTCCGCCTTGCTCACTGCTGGTTTCCCAACTCACTGTTTCCCAGGTCTCCAGCTCTTCATATGCCTTACCTGAGGTTTCCCTTGCTTCCCATTTCCTGTCTTGTTTCACACTGTCACCACATTCTCTCTCCACTGGCTGCCTTATCAGCCTTCATCTGCATATTTGTAATTTATGAAAGATCCAGACTTGAAGCAAGATTAAAGTGAAAGATATTTTTTTACTACCAAGCAATTTTTTAAAAGACAAAGGATGATGCAAATTTTCACCACATTTACACATGGTACTTTATACACACTGATACTAATTTTAGAAATTATAAGTGCAGTTTAAATCGATGCTTCATCATAGGGGGGAAAGACTTTATATACAGTAGCTGCATAGTCTGCCATCTGGGGCTAACTTGGATGATGACTCTCAAATATCTCTTTATATTTATTTAAACTGAGCCTGGATTGAAGAGCTCTTCAAACCGAGGATACTATCAAGTGAAGAACTTTCTGTAAAGTAAGGGATATGGCCACCTTTGCAAGGCCTTGAAAAGAGGTCTTTCAATTTTGATTGAAATAGAAGAATTCAAATAGAAATAGAGGAATTCAAAAAATTTAGATAACTTGAGTGGTGAGCTGAAATAATAGAATTTATTAGGGAGAAATATAAAGTTCTACATCTTAGTAGAAAAAAATATAAGACTTGTACAAAACAAGGCAGTAGTATCTATGAAAAGGATCAGTGTAACCTTGCCAACCACAAATTAAACATCAACTAGCACTGTGATAAAGCTGTAAAAAGACAAATGCTATCTTGAAGAAGATTAATAGGAGAATAGAGTCTGGATCACAGAAAGTAATTGTCTGTACCATGTTCCATATGGAGTATTATGTCCAGGTCTAAGCACCATAGTTCAAAAAAAGAGACAGTGAAGAAATTTAGAAAACAGGTAGGTTAAACTCACAAGGAAGGAGATCCAGACTCAATATGAGAATAAACTTTCAGATGGTGGATCTTGCTGCCGCATGAAAATTAAATATCTTCAAATAGAGGCTGGAAGATATGTACTATATCTGTGATGATTTGTGGGAATAACCTTGAGAGACAAAGCAAAGAGACAGAACACAATTATAACTGGAACAGAACACCTGCACACTGTCTGGTATAAACAAACACAACAGAATGACATCAATTTTGATGGCCTTCATTGACAGCCAATTTGTTTCTGTACTCAATTCAATTGCCTATATAGCCCCTTTTGGCTCTGGTCTTTGAGATAATATTCTCCATGCCAAAAATCTACGTTCTGAATATATGCGAGAGAAATGGAAAATTACTTTGTAAGACATCTCCCCTCACTTTGGCCTAGCTTAAACTGTGAAGTATGAATGGTTCCTACCTTAGACAGGAAGATCGTAGATTACTTCTCACATAACTTTTGGAAATAAGTATGTTATATATACTGATCAGCATTGAATGTTGGGAGGGGAGAGTTGGTTTGTTCAACCCAAAGTGCTATGATGATTGTTTATTAAGATCATTGATGTTTTTGATACTTTAGAATTGTAAGCTACCTAGTTTGAGTATATAGCATGCATATAAATATATTTAAATAAAGACATGTGGTGAATGAATCTTGACTCTTCCATTTGAGTTATATATTTCACTGTAAGTAGGAAGATTGTAGTTCTGCTACAAAATATAGCCTTCTTGAGCACTGCTCTGTTTTAGCTAACTTCAAGCTATGTTATTTCCTAGACTTTAAAAGCTTCTCTAAGTAATACTAAAGTTTCTCAGCAAAATGTGAGAAACGTTTCTTCAGCTTACTGGGTTTGAGGATCAAATTATTTTATTTCAGATACATAATGTGAAAGTCTAATTCTCTAGAGAAGTCTTTACTTCTGGAATTAAACAGGAAAAGAAAGAGAAGAAGAAAAGAATCACTATCAGCAAGGTGGTTGGACTCAATATGCAGGTACCGCATTCCTGGACAAATTGTCCTGGAGAAAACTTATCTATGTAGTCACAAAGAGTCAACATTAACTTTTGGATACATAATCACATCAATCAGTCAGTCAGTCAGTCAGTCAATCAATCAATAATTACATAATTATCTAAAAACCGTGTAAGATGCCTCTAGAAGAATTTTGTACCATTCTAGTGTGCTGTGACATTCTGGCTGAGAATCAACACTTCAAAACTTTCTTTTCTGCTGTAACTGGGCAATGTATTACTTCTGTTATTCTGAGTCTCATCAATCAGCATTGTTATGGTTTTCCATCAATAGATCTAGGTACAGCTGATCAAGCTCTTCTCTCTGCTAAGCTGAATCAATTGGTTGTGCTTAAAAAGAAAACATATATTGCTGAACTGCCAAAGAGCGTGTGGAGTTGTTGAGCAATACAAAGAAATCTAATAAAGATAGCAATAGCACTTAGACTTATATACTGCTTCATAGTGCTTTACAGCCCTCTCTAAGCGGTTTACAGAGTCAGCATATTGCCCCCAACAATCTGGGTCCTCATTTTACCGACCTTGGAAGGATGGAAGGCTGAGTCAACCTTGAGCCGGTGAGATTTGAACCGCCGAACTGCAGCTAGCAGTCAGCTGAAGTAGCCTGCATATATAGTATTTGCCATAAAACTTTAGTTTTGGAATGAGGCATAACTTCCCGGAAGAAGCTAACTATACACAAAAGTGGAAACAGTATACATACAATAACCTTAAAATTACTGTATGGCCCTGGTGGCGAACCTATGGCACATGTGCCAGAGGTGGCACTCAGAGCCCTCTCTGTGGACACATGCGCCGTCACCCCAGCCCAGCTCCATCGCGTTTCTCCATCGTGTTTTTCGCCGTCATTTGCAGGACTAAAAAAAAAGTGCGAAACAGCATTCCACCTTCGTCGCAGTGCATTTGCTGTTGCTGCCTCCATGGTCTGCCCCTTGCGCAGCACAGTGAAATTTAGCATGCTTCACAATGGGGAAGACAGGATCCAATTCTCCTCCTGGAGCCCATTACGTTGTGGAGCCACAATGTGACCCTGCGTCATCATGGGCTCACTCTCACCTCCCGAATGTCAGTTGCTTTTCCTTCAGAGCTGCCAGTATTGGGATGCCCTGCCTCCCCACCGTCTAGCTGAGCGTGGGCGTGCTGCTCCCTCATCGGCCTCCGGACGTCCGATTCCCACCCCCCCGCACCAGTTCAGGAGTTCCTTTCCCCCCCCCCCCAGTAGGGAGAGAGGGAAAGAGAGAGAGAGGAAGGGAAAGAGAGAAAGAGAGAGAGAGAAAGAGAGGGAGGGACAGAAAAATAGCAATAGCAATAGCACTTATATACCGCTTTATAATGCTTTACAGCCCTCTCTAAGCGGTTCACAGAGTCAGCATATTGCCCCCAACAATCTGGGTCCTCATTTTACCCACCTCGGAAGGATGGAAGGCTGAGTCAACCTTGAGCCGGTGAGATTTGAACCGCTGAACTGCAGCTAGCAGTCAGCTGAAGTAGCCTGCAGGAGAGAGAAAGGGAGGGAGGGAAAGAAAGAGAAAGAAAGAGGTGAAAAAAAGAGAGATAGGGAAGGAAAGAGAGAGAGAAAGAGAGGGGGGAAAGAGAGAGACGGAGGGAAAGAGGGAAATGATATTACAAAAGTTTTTCTTTTTTATTGTTGCTAAGTGTAATATTTCAAAAACAGAAAAAAACGAAGGGGCATAACAGTGCATTTATCACATTTTTCTTAGAACAATTAGCTGAACTCTGCATTGTTTATCATTATTTTAGGTAGTAAAACCTCATTATTCAGGTTAAATTGCCGTGTTGGCACCTTGCGATAAATAAGTGGGTTTTGGGTTGCAGTTTGGGCACTCGGTCTCTAAAAGATTACCATCACTGCTCTATGGTAAGGTGGGCAGCCAATAAATTCAATAACATCACTTACATTCTAATGGCTTGCCCTGTCAGCGTTGGTGGGGTGGTCTTGGAGGTTCTTTGGTTGGGCTATTTACTGATGATATGTTGGCAGTTCCTTGATTGGGGTATTGTTTGATTGTCGATATGATGTTAATCTTGGAGTATGTATTATCATGTCACTGAATTTAATGTCTTTAATCTCAGCCAGTCCTTGATTAACAACACTAATTGTAACTGGAAACTGTCATTAAATGACACTGTTATAAGTTGAAAAAGCACAGGACTGTATTGTGTAGTCTGGCAGTCCCAGTTGCCTTCATTGCCTTCAACCACGCAGTGGAAACAGGAAACTTCATAAATTGCAGTCATGTGACTAAGGCCATAAGTACAAGGACTGGTTTTAACTACCACTTGTTCAGCATTGTTGTAAAGTTTGAACGGTATCTGAACAAGAGGTTGTTAAATGACAACTACCTGTATTATCTGAATAAAACTCCCATACTAGTAACCAGTGTTGCCCATGAAGCACTGGAGTCAAATCGACCTGCCAAGCCATTCACATCATTGCCTGCACTTGCATTCTGAATCAACTGAACCTTTTGAATGATCTTTGAAGACAGTCTCATGTGGAGTGCTGGTAAAGTCATTCATCAGTTTAATAACCATGGGATTGCAATTCAATTTGTCTTGCAAAGCATAATATCATCTACATTAACATATGTAATACCTACAATTATTTATTGGAAGACCCCAGCAAGAATTTTTCAGTGATATATTACGTATATACTAGTAATATATTGATCAACCATGCATACTAGTTGCTCTTCCATTTCCTGTTGCTACTAATCTGAGCAACTGAAGCAAAGACCACCATATTAGCACTACCTAGCTCAATGTCTTAGGTCAAACTGGGAAACTGAATTAACAACAAAACTAGAATTAAAGCATCAAGAACTCCACCAGAATATCTTGTTCACAAATATATTTATTTTGCAGCTTGCCAATAAAGTTATCTAAAACAACCCTCACATACAGAATTCATGTCTCTTGTGACTTGGCAAAGGACATTCTATCTCTGATATTTAGGGCTGGATAAATGCCACAAATAAAATCTTTGCACTAGTCAGGTTGCAATTTTGGCATAATATTTTTGCAATTTTGGCAGTTTTCTACTCTGTGGTATAATTATTGATGCAGATATCACATTCACTTTAGATTTCATTTTCTTAGACACTTTTGAAAAAACAAATAGCTAGAAGCATGTAAATTGCTAAAGACTAGAACATTTTGGAGCTTCAGGTGCAATAAGTAAATGATTATGTCTCTCTCACTTCATTGTACATGAATTCTTCAATACTGCTTTCTTAATAGGTTTTTATGCATATGCTTTTATATATTTAAGGTATAATTTTTCTTCCTTGTTTTGTCTCTGCCCAAAGCTTTCATTTTATTATAAGAATAAGGTATTCTTGCATTCAGAGAACTGCTTTCTGTACCTATGGATGCAATTTATTAATTGCAAGAAAAAAATGTATAATAAAATGACAAGTAGATTTATAGATTTGTACAGAAGTTGCATATGCTGATACAGTAGACAGACAGATACAATTCATAAACATTATAACTAAAATTGAAATATATTTCTGCTTAATACAGTGGTTCTCAACCTTCCTAATGCCGCGACCCCCACCCCGCTCCCGCCCCACGCATGCGCGTTGCCAGTCACCAAGATGGCGGGCTAGCGCACGCTTAGGCGACCCCTGTGAAAGGGTCGTTTGACCCCCCCCAAAGGGGTCACGACCCACAGGTTGAGAACCGCTGGCTTAATAGAAAGATGGAATCAATGGCTGCTTGTTCAGTTAATTGTTCAGGTGATAACCGATAATAGAAAACGTCTATTGTTCTGCTTTCTGAATGTGTTTCATATTTTTAACTCAGATTAGGACTGGATATCTTTTTAAACAGAGGGGGCATTTTATTTTCAGCAATATATTGCAAATTAATTGCTATCCTAATTCCTGTTTGTATATCTATAGATCTAATTAGAGTGCATCATAAATATTCTCTAAGATCTATAGAGAATGTTTTAAAAATTTGTTTAACCTTAATTTAAATTAATTTAGGTAAACTAACTTGTGCTGCATGCCAGCAGTACAGAAACATTTTTCTAATTATATATTAGGAAAAAGAATCTGATCTGTCCTATAATACAATACGTTCTTTGCCCAATCCCCATATCTGGTAATCAGTGTTGTTATCTGTTTATCAAAGTCATGATTTTTATTTCAAAATTGATATTTACTGAAGGCATTGACAAAAATTTTCAAAATAATAATAACAAAATGCATAAAATTTACTAACTGGTGCAGTACAGCATTAATAGAAAATATTGGGGACTATATTCCTCATCAGAAATCTAATTTTGCATTTAATGCAGAAAAAATACATCTTCTATTTTCTAAGTATGTCCTCTTTATTTTTTAATATGTGTAGAATATTTTCCTCTCAATATTGATGTTTTGGAGTAGGTGGAAAAGCTTTTTAAAATCAATGGACACTTCCTGGAACTATATCAATTTAAGGTGGCAGAAAGATCTAGGACTTTGACATTTTTAGTTCTAGATGGAATGACACTACTCAAGATAGATCCAGTCTACAATTGGGGGTTCTCCTGGACTCATAACTTCTGCTCCACTTTCCTAGTTATGACTAGGAGAACCTTTGTACAACTTCAGTTGTGTGCCAGTTGAGCCTATGTAGGATCAGGAATACCTGCCCTCAGTCATTCAAGCCCTAGTCATTTTATGTTTTGACTATTGCAATGCAATACAATGGCTACCCTTGAAGAGCATTTGGAAGCTATAACTGGTGCAGAGTGTGGCAGTATGCACTATTTTGGGGTCCCCAAGAGTGGCCCATGTAACACTACTATTCCATGAGCTGCACTGGCTTCTGGTTTGCTTCCAGGCCATCCTATTTGTGCTGGTAGAGGGGGCATGCTGCTGATTTATTCTGGTTGGCAGGGTCCAGAAAAGCATTCTCTGTCGTCACTCCTGCCAGTGGTGGGTTGCTCCCGGTTCAGCCCGGTTCTTAGAACTGGTAGCGGCGGTGGCGGGAGGCTCCGCCCACCCACCCGGGACACTTCTGTGCATGCGCAGAAGCGTTGCGCACGAGCGCGAGCGTGAACCGGTAGCAACGGGTTTTAGAACCCACTACTGACTCCTGCCTTTTGTAACATCCTGTCCTTCAGAGTGAGGTTCACTCCAACCTTCCTGACTTTCCACAAGAGCCAAATGGGGCTCTAATGGGGGGGGAGTTCCAAATTGGGAGTGATTGATAGATTAATAATAGATCCTGCCTCCGTCCCCATTTTTTAGCTAGGGTTGAGTATTTATATTTCTATAGTATTTCATTTTATAGTGTATACCGGTAGTTTTTGTATAGTTTTATCCTTTTAACATTGTATGCTGGCCTGAGTTGTCTGTGATAGGATGGGCAACCAATAAATTGAATCAACAAACGAACGAATTTACCAAATTGCATTTATCGCAGGATACAAACTGGCTACTTCATGGATTTCAAAATTATACAGATAGATCTTGATTAGCAACCATTTTAAATTACGGTTACACTGAAAAGTAACTTTATGAATAGTCCTTGCATTTACGCCATCACAGTATTCCCTATTGTCATGTGATGAACATTCAAGCACTAGTTGGCTAGGTTGAAAAACAATAAATGACAACCAGAAATTGAATGAGAATTCAAGTCCCACATGTTACACATTGTCTGACATATATTGTCTCCTAAGTAAGCAATTTATTTCTGTGGAAAAAGAGAGACAGAGCAACCTAACTCTTCCAATCATCAATCCAGGGGTGAAATCCAGCAGGTTCTGACAGGTTGTGGAGAACCGGTAGCGGAAATTTTGAGTAGTTCGGAGAACCGGCAAATACCACCTCTGGCTGGCCCCAGAGTGGGGTGGGAATGGGGATTTTGCAGTATCCTTCCCCTGCCACGCCCACCAAGCCACACCCACAGAACCGGTAGTAAAAAAAAAATTGGATTTCACCACTGCATCAATCCATGTAGCAGAAAGAAGCATAGCCATGGGCATCTTCCTCTTCTTTCCCTTCCTTTTCAAAAAACATTATTGTAAGACAAAACTATGTCAAGTATGACCTTTCAGTTTCCTTTGTCATCATTCCAAATAACCAAAGGAATAGGTGTTCATGTTGTATCTGTGTATGTCCTCAGTGAAAAAAGCTAGCAACTTTTTCACCTGCACCTCATAAACAAACAGTCCTTAAGGTCAGCAGCCAACATATTTTGAAATAAAAAAGATTTTAAATTTTATTTCAGATCTGCAGAATGATCTCCATATAATAAAAAAGTTTTATAAACATTTGAAATAGGAAATGTAGGAAGCTCTTATGCAAATATCCATAAAGTATTCACATGGAGACAAACCCACAGTTATAAAATATAACTATTATAAATCATAATATGCTGTAGTGTATAGTGTACAGGCACAAAAGCTATCCTCTCCTACAGGTTGCCCAGTTTTGTCTCTATCCATCCCCAATATAATCCCAGGTAGTCAGTTGATTGGTGCATTACTAGATAATGCCTTTTGTGGAAACAGCCAGAATTGCTAATTTATGTTTGGGTGTCATGAGAATACAGCGCCATTGAATTATTACTACCACTATCAGTGGAAAAGTTTCAATTTTAGCCGATTTATCTTGAGGCCATGCAGCTAAAATAAAATCTACAGAGTCCTAGCTGTTTACATGGCAGAATACTCAAAGTTAAAACCAAACAAGCCATATGATAACTTAGGGCAATGTTGACAATGGCTGTGATCATGAATATACAGAACATAAATAGGCCAATTACATTTCAGCCTAGTGTATTGCTCAGACTGAGATGGTTTCGTTAAATTGTGGTTATAGTGCAGTGCACTATGTACAGGTAGTCCTTGACTTACAGCAGTTCGTTTAGTGACCGTTCAAAGTTACAACGGCACTGAAAAAAGTGTCTTATGACATTTTTTCACACTTATGACCATTGTGGCACCCCCATGGTCACATGATCAAAATTCAAATGCTTGGCAACTGGCAGTTATTTATGATGGTTGGAGTGTCCCAGGAACATGTAATCACCTTTTACGACCTTCTGATAAGCAAAGTCAATGGAGACGCCAGATTCACCTAACAACTGTGTCACTAATTTAAAAACTGCAGTGATTCACTTAACAACTGTAGCAGGAAAGGTCATAAAATGGGGCAAAATTCACTTAACAAATGTCTCGCTTAGCAATAAAAAATTTGGCCTTTATTGTGGTTGTAAGTCAAGGACTACCTGTATTCTCATAAAGCTGTGTCAATTGAATAAACTGATTCAGACAAGTATTTTATGAAGAGAATGTGTTTTTAAAGACCAATTGAGAAAGCATACCTGAATACAAAAGAAATTGATATGGAAGATACATATAATGTTGAATAGTTCTTGCTTATGACAGGAATTCCAAAAATAAAGTTCCTTTAAGGTTGGTTGTCAGTATGAAAACCTACAGGACAGAATTCTCTCCTGAGATGGCCCAAATTACTCTGCAGCTTGAGGCAAAGGACATGATGGCCCTCCCCAATCCAGAAACTAACCGCTCTAGCAGAAGACCAATTTAAAGAAGTGCGCATGAAGGACGGATGAAGAAGCACCAAAATGGTGGGCCACCGCTCCAATAGTTGTAAGAGCGGTTCTTATCTGCTTTCCACCACCTTCATATAAATTGATAGAAACCTCCAACAGGTGACCTGGGCACCGAGCTTTACAACAATTGAAATTAACAGGAGGCGACACTTTTCTCCTGTTTTAACAGAGGGGGGCGGGAGAGGAGGTGACCAAATCAGACTGGCATACTTGGCACCGGGGGAACCGGAAAACGCAACAGGCACCCAGCGCACCCCAAGGCAACCGCTGGGGACCCGCCTTCTCGCTGTTGCCTCCCCGCTTCTCCCCTCCCCTAGAAGGCGGCGCGACCTGCCTCCACTTCCCAATGTTGGACCAGCCTTGGCACATGGAAGGAGCGGCAGCTCTCCTGATGCCAGCCAGCGAAGAGAGTGGCGGCCACAGGGGCAGGCTCCGACTGGACGCTCTCGGCGCCTCTTTCGCTTCTCGCGCGGGACTCCGTCGGTGCCTGAATCCTGGGCTGTCCCCTCCGCTGTCCCAGGGGCTGCAGCCTGTCTTTTTCTCCGCTTCCTTTGTGTGCGTGAGGGAAGCTTAGGCGGTGGCGGCGGAGGAGGTGGAGTCGCTTGCTGCTTCGCTTGTCAAGGCTTAGCCGTTTAGGCGAAGGGAGGGGAAAAGGCGAGGGGAAAAGAACTGCTGGGGCGGCTCTAGTCACTGGGAAGCTTTTTATTCCTCGGGCAGAGAGAAAGGAGCTGGACACATCCCGGCACCCTTCCTTGGCCAGCTTCTCCTCCTTGCCAAGCCTCAAAGGGACCCAAATAAACCAGTTACAACAGCACGTTATTCGTACAAGGAGCGAGCAAAGGCCAGGCATCGCCTGCTGTTGCTGCTTTGCTCGACGCGGCTCCCGCACTTTGAAATGGGTCGGGAGCGGCGGAGGCAACCGAACAGCAGCGGAACCGCCAGGACTAGTCACTAAGGAGGCCGAAGGGAAGAGGATGGCCACATCCAGCAACTCTAGTTTGTCTGGCTCCTCTGTTTCCTCGGGTGAGTTTACAATAACTGCCCCCCTTTCGCTGGCAGGGTTTACCTACCTCCTATCTTACTCTTCTGGTCCCCCATAGGCTTAAATACCGTTTATTTGTAGAAGGTTTGAGAGAGGAACCTGGTTGTAATTTCTTGTGTCCTACTAAGTTGCTCTTTTGCCCTTTCTCTTTCTGTAGCAGGAACACCCGAGTCTGGATACAGCTGCGTTTATTCCATTTGCAGGGGAAAGGGGGAAAACACTTTGTAGGGAAGGAAGGTGCATCTTCTTTTCCCTGGATGCTAAATTGAGAGAAGATAAATGTGGAAAGATCTAGCATTTTTAAATCTTATGGCTCTTCTCTCCACTGATAATTAAGAGTTTTTAAAACTCAAAATACTATATCAATATCTAATCCACAAGTAAAAAATAATAATAACCAGGAGACATTCCTAATATCCAACTGACATGGTCAAACAAAAATATGCATCATTACGATTCAAAATAATTCCAGAACCAACAATCTCCAAAAAAATACTTGTGCTTAGCTGAGCAGTTTATTCTAAGGGTGTGATTACACCTGTTCAGATGCTGAGAGCAGTGGAATATTAAAGAGACCAATTTCCCCCTTTTCTTAGTTTCTTACCTAGACTGGATAAGCACGCAGCACATCTTATACTGAGATGAGTCACTCTCACAGCTGAGGAGAGGTAATTTCTTGGTTATATTACCAGGGTGGTGACTAGCAGCAAACAACATTTAAGATATTAGGATTCTCAAATGCAGAGGAAAATAAATCTTAATAAAGTTCTTCCATTCTTTGCTGTAACTTCTGGGTATCTTTGAAGAGATCTGAAAGAGAAGTTGAGGCTTTGGAAGGCTTGTAAATATTTTTTCAAAAGACCACCAAGACTATTTTGGTTAACTTTATCATATTCAGACATTTAAGGTTCTATATTCTAAGAACATTGAATAGGGGCTTGAAGGTAACTCTCAACCAAGAGACAGTTTTTATTGACACAAGGAATTTACAAGACCTTGAAGTGACATAACTGCTTACTGTAACCACTACTTTCAAAGTTTACTCTATGAAAAGCAAATTACAATAATCCAGCTCTAAAGTTATCATTGCATCAATTATTGAAGATGTTATTCTTGTTCAAATAAAGGTGTATACAGTTTATCAGCCAAAGCTGATAAAAAAGCCCTCCAGTGTTATGTGGTTGTCTAACCTGTACCAATGTTGCATCTGGAATGACCTGCAATTTGTAAATCAAGTGGGAATACAGAACAGAAATACCTTTCCAAGTCTGTTCGTCAAAATTAGTAATAATTTATCCAAGTTTAGATTCAGTGATGCTAGTCTTTATACAATGTGGAAATACTCAAAGGTTTTGGAGCCAGAGTTTATATTACATTGAAAGTCTTGACTCTGGCATCTTTTAGTCAAAGCCATTGGTTATCCTACATATTTTTTGTGTCTGCATGTATATTTATTCTCAACTATGGATAATTGGAGAATACTGTAAATGACAAAAGCAGAATTGCTTTATTTTGATGCAAGTTTTGCCTCTTTGGTATAAATTTAGTAATGTCCCTCTAAAATAGGGGAAGCTGGGTGTATTACAATGCTTTAGTCATCATTTTGATGAAACCATGAGATTCTGCAGGTGTCTCTGCTCTACTTGACTTATATAGCCTAGATACCAGGGGTGGGTTCTAACTTACCTCGCTTCCTCCTGCGCCTCATGGGCGCGCCTCGTGGGCGTGCCTCATGGGTGCACACGTGCATGCACAGTGCAAAAAAATTTTAAAAAAACAAAACAAAAAACAAAAAAAAATTTAAAAAAAAAAAAAAAAGCCAGAAAAAAGATGGCGACTGCATGCACAGTGACGGAAGTCAGCTTCTGCGCATGGTCAGAAGGAAAAAAAATTTCAAAAAAAAAAATTCAAACCAACCTTCAAAAAAAAATTCAAAAAAAAAGATAGCAGCGTCCATGGACCAGCACCGACCGAACCGGCTCCGTGACATCATCGTGACATCACCAGCGGGTCACTACCGGTTCAGGCGAACCGGTCTGAACCGGGAGGAACCCACCTCTGCTAGATACAGTATCCTCAGGTGATGCACTGATATAATGTACTACATAGTCATTATAATGTATAAGATTATTATTCAGATTAATGTTCTTATCAACTAAAAATAAAAGGTGAAGAACACTAGAGAGAAAGAGAGAAGAATTATTTATGGGAAATTGAGCATCTGAGGAAAAGATTCTAAAGATGCAAGATGCCAGAAAGCTATTGCTTAATGACCTGATTCATGCTATGTTCTAAATTATGCTTTAATAAATCATAGTTTATGGAATAAATCATACTTGGTTGTGTTTGAACAATATGCTGAGCCATAACCTTAATTTATAAACCAAGTAGTTGTGGCCAGAAATTCTGCTAAGCAAACCACTGTCTAACAAACAATATTATGATTTAGCATTTTTTTATGAAATAGCCATATTAAAATAAAATGGGACAAAATTAATGGAAGAAACCTAATGAGAGGGAAAGCAAGAGAGGGCTGAATCTTCTGCATTTTAAAGTAGATAAAGTATGATCTCATCACAATAAAGAGATAAATAATTAGGTATCCTAAATACACTGTACCATCATGTTTACCGTATATTAAAAGATATTTGGGTAAAATTGCCTAACTACTGTATATCCATACACTAATGGAGTTTTGGGCTGGTGGAACTGACAACCACCCTGTAAAATTGGAGTGGATAGCTCAATTAATTTCATTAAAAACTTTGGTTTTTTTATACTAATACCTGTTGTGAATTTTAATTGTGAGAGTTTCAAGTCAGATAAAATAAGTATTTCACAGCGCATGATTATATGATGGAATACACAACTGCAAGATGTAGGATAATTTTAAAAAGGAATTAGACAGATTCATGGGCAAATGTATCTGTATTAAAGACTAACTTCAGCTCACCACTTGCTGGGAATTTGGATGGTGAAGTATTTTTATGTTCATGTCCTAAGTAAGGGCCTCCCATAAATTTCTGATCATCTAGGGATTAAGAACCTTGGATTAGAAGGGCCTCTGTTTTCCTGTGCATGAGCATGATTAGGTTTCTAATAAAAATGTTCCATATTGAGATTAGCCTAGATTAGTTTAAGGATTTGCGTACTTTAGAATACAAAATTTACTAAGGGCTGTATATTCTTCAGACCTGTCAATACACTAGGCAAAAAGACTTGTTTCTGATATGTATAAATTTTAAAATATGGGAATGTTTTTTAAAGTTCTCTTCAATAAGAAACATTTGTCTTTGCCTTTGTTCTTGAACTTGTCAATCACACTTTCAACTGACTGTTCTTCTTTACTAAACAAAAAAAAAAGTGCAGGGAAAATTAGGACCATAGTAAGTATGTCATTTTCCCCCTCCTTGCAGAAAAGTTTTCAAATACTGCAGTGACTCCAGAATATTTGACTCAATGCAGCCACATTTGACTGGTTGTGGTTTTTGTTTCTCAGAGCTCAGCAAGTTTTTCACCATTTTCTAATAGCCTATAGTCACTGAATCCAGCTTTTAAAGATGAACAGCATACCATATGTGGGTTTAAAAAATAGGTTTTGCAAATGATATATAATTATTTCTATTCATTTGACTTTCCATTGCAAGATCGTCTGTTGTTTGCATAAGGATTGTTTGCACAAGACCAATAAATTAACAGTTGAGAATCTAGATAAAGCATCCATTTTATAACTTTGCTATATAGGTCAATATAATAATTTGTCAAAGCACAATCAGTGTGTACCATTGAGATAAACTGGTGTAGCATGTCCCTCTGTAGGTATAAAATATGGTTCAAAGGTCACATCATGTTAATAATTGCAATAAAAAGAAATCATATAGAAACCTTTTTAGATAGAAGTTGAAATACTTAGATATTTCTATATGATAGTTGAATAGTCAAGTCTAATAGCTAGGGGGTCAGAACTTCACCCTTGCAATTCTCTTTGATTCTTCCAGCAACCAAGCAGGGCAATCTGCTTTGAAATGTTAGGAGAAGAGAAAATTTAAGGATTGGGATTTTTGCTGTTTGAACCAACACACACACATATGGCAGGTTTTGTATGTACTGACCCATTTTAGAGGAGAAAATTTTGTCTCTTAGAAATAAGAACCAATGTTTTAGAAACCATTCTTGCCTTATCTCTTATTTTATATTAACACTACAATATGCACTCTGATACATAATGTTTGTCTGTAGAGAAATAAATTCCTACGTTTGTTGAATTTAGAGTGTGAAAAGTAGCATGAAAGAAAAGTAAAGACTCTTGAAGTTGTTCAAACCAGTTTAGTAGCTTTTATTAGATGATTGGTATAAAGAAATGAGCTAGCTAGTGTAGCTGGTTTCTCTGCCATTACTTAATTTTGCTGCATGTGCATCTGATAGCCATGAAGATATCAGTTCAACAGTTTCTGTGAAATTAATTATCACATACTAGGGTAGTTTTGCTGTTTTGGTGTATCCCAGAGGAATAACAATTTATTGAATGCCAATTACAAAAAAAAACAAACCAGCTTTATCCTACATGAATTTAATTAAATACTTTAATTAAAATATAATATATAATCATGATCTTTATTTTTACTTATAATTGCAGTTAACATTTTAAATAAAATGTAACCAGCTTCTGAATTAGTATATGCTGAGTATTTTGGTAGTAAGTAAGCTCTAGTGTGAGAATGAATGGAGCTATCCATGATGTTGTCTATTTGTCAATTATCACCTGGCCCTTATTTTCATCATTCCAAGCAACATGAATACATTTAATTTTCTCTTGGTGTAGTTATATCTAGTGTTTGTGCTTTAGATGAAAGATCAAAGTGATTATGTGAAAAATTGTGTGATTCTTGATGTGATTTGAGTTTGAGATTTTTGCTATTATAAATAACAGAAATGATTCAATTTTCTGCCTGATGTTACAAACTGCTCGACAGAAAGTAACTTTTACATAAAGGATTCATTATAGCAATGGTGTGGGTTTTTGTTTTTAGGCTATAAATTGAAAGCAAACATTTCTAGTCAAGTTGCTTGTTGAATAGTAACTTTTGTGACAAATTGGCAAAGTCAAGAATTTTTGAGCAGAGCTGGAAATTTTTGCTCTGTTTGTCAAATGGAGAATGATGTAGTACAATATTTATGTTGGCATTGCAGATCCTATGGAATCAATTTTGCAAGTAGCAGCAAATATGAATATTGGAATACATTATTGGGATAGTATATTCATAAAATATATGTTTCAGATACAAGATGTTGTGGTGTTGTATACTTCAATGACTTCAATGCTATGGAAAACCAGAACCTCTCCTGTGTTAAAAATATGCAGGAAAATTAATGTTGCCTATTATCTTCAATTTGTAAGTCAGTTAACAAAACTGCGCAAAATATTAGCATATAATAATATGCTATAAAAGAAGAAAATGAACCATTATTTAAACTATATCTGATAAAGAGGTATTTCTTCTGGCATACTGATAAATTTGTTTGCAATGGTGCTTTAACTGTGACTCAGACAATGTAGGGAATTATGCTTTTGATCACTTATAAATTACAAAACTCCCATTATAAGAAATGGAAAGAGGAACGGTTACAAAGAATACATAGAAATAATCCAGGATTGTAACAATGACATCACAAATATTAAAGTTCAGAATAAGTTTATATTGGTAAAGAATGCTAAAGACAACAAAAGAGCTTCAATTATGTTTACAATATAAAGAAGACAAAAAAAGTAGCATAAAAATTTAAAATTTAGCAAAATGCTAACAAATAACACATAAAAATAAGCTTCTCAATTTCTACTCTGGTTTCCTTTCATAACAAAAGACCATTTCTTCCAATTTCATCTTGAAGATGGTTTATTTGAATTACTTTAAATGTCAGAGGTCATATGAATTGCATGATGGTTTGCATATCTTTGAGAAATTCTGGAGACAAACCTATTAACTGCCAGATGACTGAAGGACAGAAAATGTCTCTATCTTAAAATGTGATAGCGGAGAATCAAAGGAACTACAGCTTAATATTCAGCTTAATATTAATACCTATGAAGGAGAATTCTAACAAAGATAATAAAATAATGGATGTGAAAACAATTTATTATTTGAAAATAATTTGGTGACTGTTACTAATCAGCATATTCAACCAAGTTTATCTCATGTTTCAATAAGATAATTTCCTTAGTAGGAATACCATGAATAATACACACACACACACATACACACACACACACACACACACACACACACACACACACACCCTACATATACATCAGGGGTGGGTTCTAACTTGCCTCGCTGCCGGTTCGCTTCCTCCCGCGCCCCGTGGGCGCATGTGCATTTCATGTCATGCGCCGCACAGCTGCCGCGTACGGGCGCACGGGTGTGTCGGTGCGCATGCACAGTGCTCAAAATCCAGCTTCTATGCATGCGCAGAAGCGAAAAACAAGATGGCGGCGCCTATGGCGCCGCCGAGAGAACTGGTTCGGGGGCATGTCCAGCTGGCCATCACTGCCAGTTCGGCGAGCGGGGGGAAATTCCCGCTACCAGTTCTAAAGAACCGGTCCGAACCGGCAGGAACCCACCTCTGATATACATGTAGGGGAATAAATCATTTCACTTTATTTTGCATTAGTCAGACTCATCTTCAATGACTGAGTCTGCTTCTTGACACCATATTTTTAAAAAGATTTAAACAAGCGAGAATGAATTTAGAGAATGTCATTGTGGATGATTATATGAATATAAACCAAGTCTTGTGAAAAGAGGGAGAAAGATCTCAAAATGTATAACCTAAAGAGAAGATTAAAACTATTACGTAATGTTTCAAAATTTCACAAAGATGAAGGTATTAGACAGTAAGAAACAGAATATTAGCTTAAAGATGCAGGATGCCAGATTATGGTAAATATTGGGAAGAGCAAGAAGCAATGGAATCCATTTAGTAATTCTATATTAACTGCTAAAAAAACTAGTACTTAATATTCCTATTTTGTGTTTGACTCAGGGACCATTCTGCTAGGCAAGAATTAAAACTAACAATGTGACATTTATGCCAGTAATCTAGGTATATTTTCTTTATATTCAATTAAATGTTTTTACTATAAATTACATTGAACTATTATTGTTAAGCAAAAAGTGCCTGAAAGTGGCAGATTAATTAGGGTTATCCCATAAACCTTGACAACGGTGCTTATGTTTTAATTTTATTCATACACTAAATAAATAGTGTATAAATATAAATAGTGTTTGCTCTTCAGCATGGAAAAGAATAATAGCTCTCTCAGCCTGGAACATAAATCTGTAGAACTTTTGGAAGTTTCTGACGCCACCTTTTTAATCTGTATTTTCTAAATCCTTTTTCTGCTTCGGGTCCTACTCTTTTTCTGACAATCAAGAGTGTTATCCAGGCAAAAGTGAGAGTTGTTTGTAAAACACCAGGATTTTAAGATTGTTATGACTGGACAGTAGGGTGTTGTACCTCAAAATAAGACAAAATACCCGACATGCATGGTTTATCTTTTGTATTCAGTGTGAACTTAGGAATTTCCTTTCCAAACAATGAAACAAATTATTCTAGCATTTTATTAGATGTTCAGAAGGGACTTTGGGTTTTAAGAACTTTGTCTCCATTTTATTGGTAAATGTATGTCTGCATAAGTAGGGAGTCAACCATTTCATCCTTACTTTTGTCATGTTTTTCACTTCTATATTGATATAGTGTTGATAACCAAGTTAATTATTAACAGTTATGAGAACAATCAAGTAGATGGTTGTATAGTTACAACAAATATGTAAAAATCTTTTACATGAAATTTATGTCTAGAATGAATATGGCTTAAGCTTTGAAGCAGAGATATTGTAATTATTAGATTTTAAATAATTATTAGCATTTTAAATACTTTGTAATACACAATGTATTTCTATAAGTCAAATAATTAATATTAGTAGTTTATCTTTTATTGAACCTCTGTTATTGAACCTCTTAGAAAACAAGCTTTCCTCAGATGATGAGGATTTGACAATCTTTTCTTTCCAATCATGCATTTTCATCTGTTCGATGGGTTTATAACACTGAGTAAAATTGCATAAAATCATAGTTTAGCAATTGAAATTATACTGATTTACATAGGAAATGTGACTTAGCTTAAGTATTGTAGTTTATTATAGGCTGAAATGCTTGGCTATAAATCTTCAAAATCTTTTAAAAGTACAGTAATTAACTGTTCAATCTTTTTATATATTGTACCATACAATGGATTTAGAATAACATAAACCCTTGTTAAGAACAAAACATAGATAATGTGATGGCTATGGACTTTTACTCAAAAGAAAGTTCCACTTAGTGAACTTTTTAAGTGAGTGTATTCAGAACTGCAAATTAGTTGTTTTAGAAAACAGTATATTCATTTGTATGTAATTAGTTTTGCTTTAACTCATTGTGTTGATACTTTATAATATTCTAATAATATTGCAGTTAAAATTATGTAAATTGTAGAAACTCAAATTGTTAATCATATTCAAATTTCAATGTGGATATAATGGTCTGAGAGTTATAGGTGAGTTTATTATTATCTTGGAATGAAGGATTGTCCCCAGGCCAATGCACTAATTCTTGTTTCTCTAAGAAGTTAGAGAATAGTCAAAGATTCAGCTTCAGAATCTTTGCTGCATATTTAAAGAACCATCATTATGAAGAAAACTAGCTTTTGCAAAAATGAAGAATCTAGGTCCATGTATATATGACATGTTCTATATCAGGGGTGCCAAACTGGTGGCCAGTGGGCTGGATGCGTCACGTGCAGGCCATGCCCACCCCGGCTCCACAAAAGCAAAAGAAGTCATGATACGTCATGATATGTCATGTGACGCAATCAGGTTTGGCACCCGTGCCCTATATCCTGGATTTAAATTCTGAGTTTCCTTCTTATGCCTTTTCTTGCCAGTTATAATTTGTTTGGTTGCACCTGGCCTATATCTGGACCAGAGGAGGGTTCCAACTTACCTCACTGCCAGTTCGCTCCCTTCCGCACCGCGTGGGCATGCGCGCGCATGCACAGTAAAAAAAAATCCAAACAAAACACACACAAAAAACACAAAGCCAAAAACAAGATGGCGACTGCATGCACAGTGCCGGAAGTTGGCTTCTGCACATGCTCAGAAGGAAAAAAAAATTCAAAAAAAATTCAAAAAAAGATGGCGGCCCCCACGGACCGGCACCGACTGATCCGGTTCGGTGACATCATCATGACATCACCAGCAGGCCACTACCGGTTCGGGAGAACCGGGAGGAACCCACCCCTGATCTGGACCTAGGATCATAATTTTCTGCCTTGATAGCCCTGCTCTTAGTTGCATCATACTAATATGAACTATTGCTAATAAATAATGAATGCACATGGTAAAAGATGTTCAGATCTAATGCTAGGGTGAGTATTTCCCTCAGTTATCATATGAGCCTGTCAAGTGTTAATGGCCAAACCTCTAGAGCAGGGGTCCCCAAACTTGGCAACTTTAAGACTTGTGGACTTCAACTCCCAGAATTCTCCAGCCAGCTGGCTGGAGAATTCTGGGAGTTGAAGTCCACAAGTCTTAAAGTTGCCAAGTTTGAAGATCTCTGCTCTAGAGTAAGTTTAAATATATTTACAAGATTAAAAAATCAGTACAGTATTTGCCTATTTGCAAAGAAGCTTCCCCCAGTCTTCACTTTAATCTCCACTTTCAGTTTCATCCAGGATGACTATTCATTTTTACAATTGACTTTTTAAAAAAAAGGCATTTAAACATTTTAATTTATTTATTTTACCTCTATTTTTTAAGATTAACTTAAAATTTGTCTGGACCTTAAGGTCATTTTCAAATAATCTTTTCCTGGCACCATTTTTCTTCTATAAATCCTCCATTTATTCTCTGTTTTCTGAGAGATTATTTTGTCATGTGCATGTAAAAACCAAGATCTACTTTCTAATTGAGTGCAAAGTCTGATTCCATAAATAGCATAAAAAGAAAAATCTATGAGTAACATTTCCAGTTTTGATGCTTTCAGGAACTTTTGTCTTGTGCATGTGTCACTGTCTTTGAAGGCAACAAATTTAATAATCAAGCATACAGTTTAGAAGAGTTTGGGCAAGTATTCATTAAGATTAATGTAAGATCTTGCACACCTATTATTTCTAGTATATTGCGCAAGAGTTAAAGCTCATTTAAGCCTGACATGTCTAGATCGGCCAGCCAACTACTGAATTCAGTACTGAACAAGTTGAGTAAATAATCTGATTCAGCATGAAGTAGTTTTTTATATCACCTTAGTACCTAATAAAATAAAGTTCAGTATAATGTTTTTGAATATGACAAGTTTTAAGTATATTATCACTCTTGGATTTTTATATAAATTGCATTTTCTTTAAGTAACCAGCTAGCCCTTAACACTATGATTTCAAATTGTGAACCAGCCTATGGTATATAGAAGCAATGATTATAATAGTGTTGATAACTCTAAATTCTTTCACATTCAAACATACACATATTTGACTAAAAATTATTTAATATTTATCTTCATAATATTTGCAACCTACTCTAATCCTAATGTATCTTGTGAAAAAAGTCTCACTATTATACATAAATAATACAAATCAAGAATTTTTTAAAAAAATCTATATTAAAAGTAGCATTCTCCTAAGCTAAAGGCCAAAATCAACTGGAAAAGGGTTGCTTTGGCCTGTTATCAAAATGCCAGGAGAATATGGGCAATCTATTCTTCTGCAGGACAATGTTCCATAATAAGCTGCTACTATTTAGAAAATATTTAATTACTACATGTATTCCACTTTAGTGCTCAGCACAAGATTTTGCATTATTGTGCAATTTTAAATTGTATGGGCTGAGATTGTAATTTAAAAACACAAAGAAACAAAATGTGAAACACTTTCATTCATTAAAGAGCCCATGGGAAAATCAGGTACTGGGTGTGCCCTGGACCTATTGTGTGCTCACCAGAGAAACAGGCAGATTATATTCTAATAATTAGTTGAAAAGAGTGGTTTGCTATACCATGACAAATTTCAACAAATTAAAAAATCAGCCAGTCTCTAAATAAAGATAAAAGTAGCTGCTTTTTGGCATATTTGTTCTACATATTACACAATGGACAGCATTCTCAAAAATATATATATTATTTAGGGCCAGTACGATAAGTAATTCAGGAATAGGTAATGTTATGATGAGATATGCTGATCTATTGAGTATCTGTTTTACTTATTTAACTTGATTGAGTAGTAAAGTCTCATAGCAATTTACAAAACAACAACTTGAAAATGCAAACAATAGAAACAGTTAAAATAAAAATTAAAGAACTAGATTGAATAGTTAATAGTTAAAATCAACGTTGAAATCCTGTGCAAATAAGTATGTTTTAAGGAGTCTTGTAAAAGTTAATAAAGATCTTGCACTCTACAAGGAGTGTCTCCTAAAGACCTGGAGCAACAATAGAGGAAGCTGTCTTGAGTCACTGCCAAATGAGCTCTTGGCAATTATGGGTAAAACTCCTCAATTGCTCTCAGTCAGCACTAAGCTTCATAGAGCAAGTAACAGGGTCCTAAGCCGTGTACAACTTTAAAAGTAATGATTCATACTGTGTATTTTGTCCACAAATAAATTGGTGGCCACTGCAGTACTTTAAGCACTAATGTATGATTTCTTCACATTCAGCAATCCGGTGTGGAATGCATTAGTGTAGGCTTGGAGGTTATAGGTATATGCATCCCTTTGCTTGGTACCCAACAGCTTCTGTGAAGATTATATATTCTTTTAATTCTTTTTATAAAATGAGAATCTGTTGTATGCAAAGCATTAGTAATTAGCACCATTTTTTAATGTTTCTGGATTTTATATACAATCTACACGCTAATGCTTAGTTGCTTATGTGGAAATATGCCACCTAGGTGGAAAAACAAAGCCAGCTACAGATTGGGATACTAGATAGCATCTTGAGATGTAGAGATACTTGAAGATGGAAAACACCAGTTTTTCTATTCTTGCTACAATGCTAGCAGTAAAATACTTAAGGAAGTTAATAGTAGAATTATAAATACATTTTCACAGGAAACAATGCATCTAATTGCAGGCATGTGGCTCTGAATTCTTCAAGCCAGGAGCTACTCTGAAATTCTTCAAGCCAGGAACTGCTGTGCAAGATTTCTGACATACTATGTGCTATCAAGTTGATGTCAATTCTTAGCAACCACTTACATAGATCTCTACAATGGTATTTCCTCAGTCTGGATTTCAAATCTACCAACAGCTTGGTCATTGTAGGAGATGACCAGACTGAACCTGAGGGAGGGGGTCAAACACATCATCACATAACCCATTTTGCCATTTGTTTCTGATAATTATCAGATTATATATCTGAATATGTGATTCCAACAAAAAATAAGGATTTAAATGATCCAGCAGTGTGCTGCAGCTGCCAAAAAAGCCAACACAGTTCTAGGCTGCATTAACAGAGGGATAGAATCAAGATCATGTGAAGTGTTAATACCACACTTTATAATGCCTTGGTAAGACCATACTTGGAATACTGCATCCAGTTTTGGATGCAGCCACAATTTAAAAAAGATGTTGAGAGTCTAGAAAGAGTGCAGAGAAGAGCAACAAAAATGATTAGAGGATTGGAGACTAAAACATATAAAGAATGGTTTCTGGAATTGAGTATGTCTAGTTTAATGAAAAGAAGGGCTAGGGGTGACACGATTGTGTTCCAGTATCTCGAGAGTTGCCACAAAAAAGAGGGAATCAAGTTATTCTCCAAAGCACCTGAGGGCAGTACAAGAAGCAATAGATGGAAACTAATCAAGGAGAAAAGCAACCTAGAAATCAGTGGAACAACCTGGCTCCAGAAGTTGTGAATGCTCCAACACTGGAAGTTTTTAAAAAGAGATTGGTCAACCATTTATCTGAAATGGTATTTCCTGCCTTGAGCAGGGAGTTGGACCAGAAGACCTCCAAGGTCTCTTCCTATTCTATTCTATTCTATTCTATTCTATTCTATTCTATTCTATTCTATTCTATTCTATTCTATTCTATTCTATTCTATTCCATTCCATTCCATTCCATTCCATTCCATTCCATTCCATATGTATGAGTAAAACATGCAACAATTAGCTTTTTTCTTCTAGAAATAAGCTATAAACATGTAATTGTTTATTTCATTGGTTTCTACAAATTGTATTAGTTGGAGAAGCATGCACCATATGTTATAAATCCCATTGAAATGAGGTGCAAATTCGCCTATATGTAAATGTTCTACATACTTCAGAACAGGATTATTTTGTTTCTGATCATATCTTAGTAAGGTTTGTGTATGTTGCACCTTTTCAGTCATAAAAAAAGTTGTTTGTCAATACTAGCTAGACAACTAGATCTATGGCAATATTTGGGCAGTTTTGAATCCATAATTTTAAATGGTGATTAACTTCACCAAGAAATCTTTGCTCCATTAATTCATACACATACATTTCAAGTAATTCCAGTCCTAGTTGTTTTTCAAAGATAGGCAAGAATTTTATTGTATTTTAAAAAATCTTCTTTAGATTGACTATTTCTTATGTGTTTCTATATATGCCACTTAGAGAATTGAATATTTTATCTGTGTTTTTATATTTTCAAATATAAATCTATACAACTAGTATACATGCATATAAAGAGAAAAATATATAATTGCTTTTTTTCTCTTGACTCTTGCTGCAACACTTTATTTTGGGGTCAAGATATACCAAACATTATCCATTTTTAATGAAATTAAAGTATATTGTATTTCATTTATTAGATTACAGCTTATGCTTTTTTTAAAAAAACCAATGCTTTCAATTGTATGGAACAAACTTTGCCAGAATATACATTTTCTCTATCTTTGAAATAATTGTTAAATCAATGTTAGTTCATGATACTTCATTTCCTTAAAGTCTGAGACATAATTTTATTTCCAATTTATTACCAGACAGCTGGAGTGGTATTTCTGTTGCTTTAACTATGTAACTATTTATAAAACAAAGAATGATTCTTGTCTTTTTGGTGAGTGACAAACAACACTAGATAGAATCAAGTCATTAGTTTAAGAAATAATATCCAAACATAATGATAAAACAGTCAGTGAAGCAATAATACCTCAACAAGCATAGGTGCCATCATCATTGTACACAGCATTAATAAGTACATCTGCAAAGGACCTATGAAAATGTTGATGGCTTTGCAGAATGATGCTAAGGTGCCAGTTTAGCCTCTGGAAGGAGTCTATTCTATACACCAGATAGACAGTGCATCATAAAAGTGAAAGCTAAAGTACCAGGAATAAAAAAATGAAGTCAAAGATAGTGCATCCAGGTCAAGGTACTACATGTGGAAACTGCAGTTTAAGTAACATGTTTGAGAAATGCTCATTTATTTATTCCACAATTTATGTTCCATTCCAATCTTGGAGAGTCTGAGCAGTTCATTGTATCTGTTATCATAAGATTAAAAACCAATATTAATTAATATAAGTGACCAATATAAGCCAAATATCATGATCTTATTTGACCCCAAAATCTGAAGATTCATGCCAGCGGTGAAATCTACTTACCTTCCCTACCAGTTCGGAAGCGCTTGCTCCGCGCACTTTTTGACCCACGCTCTGCTCGCGCATGGACTTTTTCACCCTCTGCGCATGCGCAGAACGCTTTGCGCATGCGCAGAGGGTAAAAAACAAGAAAATGGTGACGTACGGGTGGGTGGGAGGAGCCTCGTGCTGCCGTCACTACCGGTTCTCCGAATCACCGGCAGGCGCTGCTACCGGTACGCCCGTACCGGGCTGAACCGGTAGCATTTCACCCGATTCATGCTTTTACATTTTTTAACAATACAGTGTAATAAGAATGTATACTTTGTCTATTGAACGGCAATCTGTTACAAAGTATGTATAAACTAGAAACATGTATATCTAAGCAAAGCAAAGCAAATCAGGAGGATTGGGAAGACAGTCTGGAGTAAGTATGCTAGCACTTGGAGAAAGCTAAACTATTTTTTTCCTTTTTCAATACTGGAATCTGAATGACATCTAATAATGCATTAGCACATACCAAGCTATTTCCAGTTGATTCTAAGTCATGTTAACACTTTGCTCTTGTATTTGCATGAAGTCATCCAGTAATAGCACTGTTCTAGTGCTTTTTTTATTATGTCCTATCTTAAATATCCATTTTTTAATATTTCTTGGAAATCCAAGCCTTTATAGTTTTAAATTTACAGGTAGGACACATGTTTATATGTTTACATTTGATAATGAATTAAAATATTTGATAAATTCTGAAAGTTTTGTCAAAATTTGCTTATCTTTACTGCTTAAAGTCATCCTGATAGAACCTATATTGTAGTTTCAGTCATTATTCCATAGCAGACTGTCATGCATTTTGAATTTTATTTGCCTATGTATACTGTATGGGTACAGGTCAGGGGTGGGTTCCTCCCGGTTCGTACTGGGTCGCCAGAACCGGTAACGAGGCACTGGTGACGTCATGATGGCGTCGTGGACCCGCCTAGGTTGGTGCCGGTCCGTGGGCGCCGCCCTTTTTTTTCGTGAATTTTTGGCGGCTTTTTTACGTTTTGGGCCATTTGTGCTCTGCTGCTGCTTCGGAAAGGGCCCTCCCACCTGCCCTCGGGTTAATGCTGTCCTTTATTCTTCGCCTGAAGCACAGCTGATCAGCTCTTCAGTTTGTGTTTTGGGCAGATTATAGTGACTGAGCATGCGCGGACACAGAATTGCACCGGGGGAGCGCGCGCGCGCATAACCCTAAGCCACGCCCACAGAGTGGTAGTAGAAATTTTCGGAACCCACCCCTGGTACAGGTTGACATTTTATCTTTATTTATTTGGTTAATTTATATAGTCTCCCATCCCATACATGTGGTTTCTGAGCTGTGTGCAAAATTTAGAAAAAAACAAACAATAACAAAAAATAACTCTCTAAAACAACAAAAATCATTAAAAATATTAAAACAATAGAAATAATTTAAAACCATAAAAAAGCTAACCCATGGGATACCACACTCAATCCCAGCAATACAATCACTTTGCAAGCTCCAGACCTATATCACCTAATTCCTGAGCCTGATGGAAAAGCTATTTTTTCTTCCCAAAAGCCAGCCAGGTTGGTGCCAATCTGATCAGGGGAGGGGTGGGGAATGATGTCCCAAAGGACAGGTGCCGCAACAGAAAAAGCTCTCCTCCTTCATTCCTTCAGAGGGACCCCAACATGCTTCCTGCCAGACCTGAAGGGATGGGTAAATTTGATTGGGAAGAGGTGGCCTTTGCTCATTAAAATAGTACCTGAGGTTCTGCTGTCTCATCAGGGGTGGGTTCCACTTACTTTCCCCACCAGTTTGCATCACAATGTTTTGCGCTTGTGCGCTCGCGCGCTCACACCGCTCATGCGCACGCATTCCCTCACGCAATTTTGCTTCCGCACATGCTCAGTAGCTGCAATCAGCCCGAAACACAGCTGAGGAGCTGATAAGCTGTGCTTCGGGCGAAGGAATAAAGGTCAGTATAAACCCGGGGGAGGGCGGAAGGGCCCATTTTCAAGCAGCAGAAGAGGAAAAACCTTCCAAACAGTAAAAAATTCAAAAAAAAATTCACAAAAAAAGATGGCGGCGCCCACGGACTGGCACCGGCCGATCCACTTCAGTGACGTCACCAGCTGGCCACCACCGGTTCTGGCGATCCGGTCCGAACCGGGAGGAATCCACCCCTGTGTCTCATTCATAACTGCACTGCACAAATAAATGTTTAGACTTTATTCTTTGATATAGCTATTTTATTACTTCCTGACATTTTGCCAGCAGCATGTATTGGTACATTTGTTTCTTTTCTTTGTATAATATGTTATGTGGCATCTGTCTGTGACAGCTGATAGATATACAGAGCCAAAGACAAACTAGCAGATGTGCTTTGCTTCTGTTCTGGTGATAGAAGCAGGAGATCAAAGGTGCTGAGAACACATAACTCCTCCTCGTGAGGGCTGTGGAGACCTTTCATAGCCATTGTCTCTAACTCTCTGTGTAGTCAAACTGTCAAGTGTTGAGGGAAATGTGATCCAGATGTTCAGGTACTTAATTTAATATTACAAATTGCACAATAAAAAAGAAAGAAAATACACCATACCGCATCCTTTAATTATGTACAATATTTACATTTCATTCTTCTACATTTTTAAAAGTGTCTCTTTGATCCGGATGTTATCACCAAGTGTCAAAATGTTATCCTTTTTTTTTCTTTTTTCTTCAAAAAATGTATAGTTTTCTGAATGTTACAGAAGGACACAAAATGAAAAAAAAAATCCAAAAAGGATCAAGATATTCTGGCCCTACAAATGGATTTCCAACCATGAAAAAGAATATTGTAGCTGTAATGTTGTATTTTTATGTATTGCTTTCCTAGCATGGAAACATAACCCTTCTGTACAGGGATATGACAAACCTGTTATTACAGGAACACTAGACTGCTCCATTTTTTTTTTGTCTGAATCATGATGACCCAATAGTTCTGATAATAAGGCAGTTTTCAGGAAGAATATTTTTTTCAGAATAGGAAATAGTTTATAATGTTCCAATATACTTTGGTCATGGAATGACTCTCTTCTTTTTCTGTTGAACATTTGGTATGTTTAGGAGACCTTTCTCCTACATGACTCCCATTCTGCAGAATGCCATT
>QLTV01002934.1:1356173-1395638 GCA_003457575.1 Thermophis baileyi | reverse complement strand
CTTGGGATATTTTAGGTCTTCTTCTTCTTCTTCTTCTTCTTCTTCTTCTTCTTCTTCTTCTTCTTCTTCTTCTTCTTCTTCTTCTTCTTCTTCTTCTTCTTCTTCTTCTTCTTCTTCTTCTTCTTCTTCTTCTTCTTCTTCTTCTTCTTCTCCTTCTCCTTCTCCTCCTCCTTCTCCTCCTCCTCCTCCTCCTCCTCCTCCTCCTCCTCCTCCTCCTCCTCCTCCTCCTCCTCCTCCTCCCTTTTGCTTTAGTGGCTTAGAATTAGGGAAACAATAGACAAAGAAACGAACTGTGTAATTAGGAAGACAGTGAAAATATAGATTAATACTGAAACAAGAGTATAGAAGTATTTTAAGGCACACCTCACTATCAGTAACAAATCATAACAGAAGAAAATATCATTAACTATAGGTAGTTCTTGATGACCGCAATGAAATCCCAAAGTTCTCTTGCTTAATAGTTGTTAAGTGAGTGTTTATGACCTTGCTTGCCACATTTGTCAAGTGTATTTGGCTTCCCATTGATTTTGCTTGTCAGAAGGTCACAAAAGGTGACCTTCAAGGGTGACCCCGAAACACTGCAAATGTTATAAATACATGCCTGTTGCCAAGCATCAAAATTTTGATCATGTAACTACAGGGATGCCACAACAGTTGTAAGTGTGAAAAACAGTCATAAGTCACTTTTTCCAGGACTGTTGTAACTTCGAACAGTCATTAAATGAAAGGTTATAAAGTCGAGGGTTACCTATATTTACAGATGTATATGTGAAACAGTTAAAGATCATGACCTTATTGCAGACAAATATAATTCTGGAATTCCAGAGTCCAGAGAGTAAGAGATGGCCAGAAAAAGCCCCTGAGAATGAACTTTATTTAGAAGTACACAGGAATGCATTTGCAATCAACCTGCCCCCACTGGAAATTTTTCGGAAGAAAATATATGATTCTCAAAGCATCATATACATTTAAGTAATATAAAGATTGCCTTGCATGATTCATTAAGTGTTGTACCTTATGATTCTTGATGAACTTATCTTTTTTTTTATGTACACTGAGAGCATATGCACCAAGACAAATTCCTTGTGTGTCCAATCACACTTGGCCAATAAAAAATTCTATTCTATTCTATTCTATTTTGCAGACAGGAAAGGTCTCTCATTATAATTATATAACATGCCAATCTTGGACCTATAACTGGTCTATGCTATAGTATCAGCATAAAAATCTAGTAAAAGAAGGATCTTAACAAAATCAAATATACTAGCCAAAGAAACATGTTTGAAAGACAAGTAGTCCTTGAGTTACAACCACAATTGAACCCAAAATTTATGTTGCTAAGTGAAATATTCGTTAAGTGAGTTTGCCCCAATTTACAACTTTTCTTGCTACAGTTGTTAAGTGAATCATTGCATTTGTTAAGTTACTAACGTGGTATGTTAAGTGAATCTGGATTTGCCATTGACTTTGCTTGTCAGAAGGTCACAAAAGCTGATCACATGACCCCAAGCACTGCAACTAACTCTCGTAAATATGAATTAGTTGCCAAGCATCTGAATTTTGATCATGTGACCATGGTTGACATGCTGCAACGCTCATAAGTGTGAAAAACGGTCATCAGTCACTTTTTCCATGTCGTCGTAACTTTGAATGGTCATTAAATGAACTGTTGTAAGTCGAGAACTACCTTCAGGGCTAGTCCAGGCAATCATTAGGAGTCAAAAACTGACTTGAAAGCACACAAATGCAATGTAGGTTAACTAAATTATAGATGCAGGCTAGAACCATACTTCATATAACCTCTACCAGCAGTTTTAAAAACATGAGTGCAAAATTATAAAATATAGTAAAAGTGCTTAATTCTACTTCAGAAACATTAAATATTTAATGATAAGGTTGTATGATTTTAGAATGAAATTGAAATCTTGAAATTCTAAACAGTTGGACATACTTAACTATGTCCTTTTGTTATTTGCAATTCCAAACTTAAGATTGTCAGGAAATAGCAGAGTTCACTCCCATATCACCTGAAGCTCCTTTCCACTTCAAGACTAAGTTTTCATCCTGTTTTTTTAAAACAAAGAGGTAATCATTAAACATATTTTCAGTATGTTTAGGACCTTTGTACAAAGCCCTACTGCCCTTTGACGAATCAGTGTTTAGGTTATATTTTCCTCCTCTTAAATTTCCCAATCCATATGTAGCATTTTTTCCTTTCAAAGACATGATAAAAAAACTGGACTTTCTTGCACTAGGCATACACACTCACACAAACACCCATAGAGAAACATGTTTCTTCCTTCAGAGAAATGCTTGTTTACAAAAGAGTACAAATAGTTTTCAAGGGCCAAAAGCAGGAATTTTATTTTTGTGGGGTGGAAGTGGGGAAGCTGAAGCAATGCTTCTTTTATAAAACTGTCATTGATAAATTCATACATAAAATCTACTGGGGCTTTGTCTTTTTTGTCTTTTAAAAAAATATCTTTGTAATATCTGTAGAGTTCTTGTCACTCTCAGAGCATGGTTATTTGTTTGTGGACATTTCTTTACCTGACTAGGTAACATTATCAGTACTTGTGAATGTGGGGATTGTTCCTGTTTGTATACAATAGCTTGCTCTGTGTTTGTGGGAGTGTAGGGGTTTTTTTTCCCTTGGTAGTCTTGATTAGAATATTGTGTTTAACTGGATTGTTTGGTGTTCATCCCTGCTTATCTAAGTATTGGCTGCTGGAAAGCCTGTGTGCTTTTTTGTTTCTTTCTTAACTTTGTTGTCTCTTTTGCATGGTGTGTAAATATGGATCTATTTCCATTAGTCTATTGATGGCTGATTTGTGTGAATGCCAAGCTCTTGAAATTCCCTAGTGTTTTTGGATTTAGCTTGGTCTAGGATGCTCAGTTTCCCAGGTGAAGTGCAGTCTGTCCATGTATGTGAAATTAAAGAGTTTTCATTGTGTTGTCTGATTGCTAGTTGGAGTATATAGATTGTTCTCTGCTAGTCTTCCTTTCTATACAGCATAGTATTGTACTATTCCTTACACTGTATGTGGTAGATTAAAAAGAGATTACTCCTCTTTTTTTCTTTTTGACCTACTGGATCTTTTGCAGGCTTTAGTTGGTTTGTGTGTTACAATGATGGCATGTGGTTGTAATAGTCTATTGATGCTTTCTGAAATATTTTTGATGCTGTAGTTCAGGAGTCCTCAACCCCTGGGCCATGGCCCACTAATACTGGGCCTGTTCAGAACTAGGTTGCGCAAGTGGTGGCCTGGCGAGCATGCGCATGTGGAGCTTGACTTGCATGAGCGGTGGGCTGGTTCTCCTCTCCCCCCCCCCCGGACTACCAAGACGTAAAGGTTGGGGACCGCTGCTATAGTGAGTTGAATGGTCAGGCACTTTTTGATAAAGTTACATGAGTATTCGTTTTGCTGAAAGATTATATACAGATGGTTTGTTTCTTTTTGTTCTGGGCTGCTTATTGTGCTTTTTGGAATAATGTTCTTACATAGCTCTTCTTGTGGGAGTTTGGATTGTTGCTTTAGTAATGGTAATGGAGCACTTGATTAGTGTGGATTGCGGGGTTGCTAATTTGCCACCATCTCTTCTGCTGATGAGGAGATCCAGGAAAGGTTAGTGTGTTGCTATTTTCTTCTTCCTGTATGATATGACTGTCACTTTGAATTGTCTAGAATTGCTTTATTATCTCCAAAAGAAATAATATTCTGCTCCAAAATGATTTATGGCTGTATTACCCATATGTAAACATAACCACAATGTCCTACCTGTCAATGACTACTTCAGCTTCAACCACAACAATACACGAGCACACAATAGATACAAACTTAATGTAAACCGCTCCAAACTCGACTGCAGAAAATACGACTTCAGCAACAGAGTGATCAATGCCTGGAATTCACTACCTGACTCTGTGGTTTCTTCCCCAAACCCAAAAAACTTTAACCTTAGACTGTCTACTGTCGACCTCACCCCATTCCTAAGAGGTCTGTAAGGGGCGTGCATAAGCGCACCAGCGTGCCTACCGTCCCTGTCCTACTGTCCTATTGTCTTCATCTATCTGTATTCACTTTGATTATGTTTATGTTTATACCTATACCTGCTATCTTGTACATGTTTGACAAACAAATAAATAAATAAATAAATCATCATTAGCTGACCTGTGGAAACTCATGGCAATTAGTTTGAAATTAGATGCCTTGTGCCATGCTGTATGGTTCCATTCTAAGCAACTGTCATGTGTGGGCCACATTGAATGGGGAAAGTGTTAATTGTGAAAATTCGGAAATATGAACCATATTAGAAGGAATTTGCTGTATATCAACCAGATTATTAGTTTATCTTGTTCAGTATTATTTCTTCGGACAGAAATTTCTTCATCTAAACATACCTAAACAGAACATTGATTCAGTGTGGGATCTTCTGTATACTATCTTCTGTACTTTTACTAATTCTGTATCTCTATCTAGGTGATAAATGAGATGGTGAGAGTTTTGAATTGAATTGAACTCAATTGAATAACCTTTATTGTAATTTTCCTCCATAGACAATGGCACACATTAAATGAAATTCCAGTGCACCTCTCTTGAAAGAAAAAGACACCACCCACCAAACAATAACCACCCCAAGGATATGAACAATAATAATAAAAACAACATGTCAGCAGCCAAATTCAAAAATGCCAACTTAAACAAGGATGACACTACACACAGAGACAGACAGACAGCAATAGCAATAGCAATAGCACTTAGACTTAAATACCGCTTCATGATGCTTTATAGCTCTAAGTATTTTATAGAGTCAGCATATTGCCCCCAACAATCTGGGTCCTCATTTTACCAACCTCAGAAGGATGGAAGGCTGAGTCAACCTTGAGCCTGGTGAGATTCGAACTGCCAAATTGCAGGCAGCTGGTAGGCAGCAGAAGTAGCCTGCCGTACTGCATTCTAACCACTGCGCCACCACGGCTCAGAGAGAGAGAGAGAAAGAGAGAGAGAAAGAGAGACTAGAGAGAGAGAGAGAGATGATAGCTAGATGATAGATAGATAGATAGATGATAGATAGCTAGAAGAGAGAGAGAGAGAGAGAGAGAGAGAGAGAGAGAGAGAGAGAGAGAGAGAGAGAGAGAGAGAGAGAGAGAGAGAGAGAGAGAGAGATAGGTAGATAGGTAGATAGGTAGATAGGTAGATAGGTAGATAGGTAGATAGGTAGATAGATCACAACCCATTTTGAATACATAGCAGAGAAAAGAATCTTGAGAGTTTACAAGACTGATACTATATGGCACAAAGCTATTACAGAATCTAGTTGTTTTGCTTTGGATACCATGGAGCTGCCTCCCAGAAGGTAACAAAGAAAAACAGACATGGGGAGCATGTGTAGCGTCCCAGACAATCCTGCAGACCCTGCTCAAGCATCACTTATATGCCATGTCCTGGATAGAAGGAAGTGAACTTCCAATAATCTTTTCCCCGATCCTGTCTGTACAGATCGTACCTTCAGAGCTGCAAGATTCTATTATAATACAGTAGATTTAGTTCATCTAGTCATTTTTCTTGTTCGGTCTACTTGGGAGCAAAGAAATGATAAAGCAATAACTTTAGATTATTGCTTCAAAATATTAAAAATATATAACTGATTTATAATGAATAATATTTTTGAAGTAAGCTTGTTTTGAACTCCCAGTGCTTTTCATTTTTATAACTCAGGGCTGTTCTGAGACCAGGAGCTGCATTTGGCTTTGACTAGCCTGCTGACAACTGCATTTTAAAAAGTAGTCTGTAAAATCAGATCAAGAACTAAATTTCATTTCATTTTTACATGTGCTTTTAATTAAAAATTATAATTAATGAAATTATTCTCTAGGCACATTTAATAATTTCCTCTCCTGTAATTTTAAAAAACTAATTTAGCAACCACTTTGGAGATCTATGAAGCCATAGCCAGTGCTTTAGAGACCACATTTAGCCATATACTTCAACTGCTGCACTTTTGTTACAAAATACTGAGAGCTTTGTGTGTTATTGAGAGAGTCCCTGTCAGTTTCCTGTAAAACCAGTATTTAATTTGAGTCCATTATTTGCCTTTTGATGTTGACATTAAAGAATCATAATCTAACTACACTGATTGTGAAATTACTATGAGTAAAACTATACATTCAAAGAATTTATGCAGTAAATGCAAAAAAGACTGGTATGTTGATGAAGATTCTCAGTCATCCATTATCTTTGCTTTCTTTTGCCATGGTCGTTCTATTTCTATTTGCAGACCTTTGTATTTTGTGATTTTCTCCAGTTGTTTCTGTTCTATTCTCCTGTCTTCAGGATTCACCATGTCCACTATTGAGACTTTTTTCTCTTTCTTATCAATAGTTATGCGCCAGGTGCGCAGCTTCTTCATTTTCTATAACTTTGCCTGTTTTATGGTCCCACCAGTTCTTGCTTGCAGGCAAATGGTATTTCTTGCTCATATTCCAGTGCACCATTGTTGCTACTTTGTCTTGTTTGTAATCAGTTTCACAGCAATTAACTACCCTTTCTCCAGCTTCTTTGCAAAGGGAGAATTTATGGTCTGTTGCTGTCTTCTCAATTATGGCTTTATATGCATTGGCTCTTAAGACTTGGTTTAATGCAGACAGAATTAGGTCCTCTGTCTCTTTCTCTAATTTTCCTGCTCGTAGCCATTGCCAGATCTTGTTATCTGCTGTGTCTCCTATTTCTTTTAATGTACTGGCCTGCACGGTTTAGGAAAGCCAGACTATTTTCCTTAACATTTCCCCGTGTGAACTTAATATATCTGTCCACAGAGTTGATGTGTTTGGTGAAGGCTTCCACTTCCTGTATTTTTTTTAATATTGACCCAAATATTGTCCACATACCTATACCAGAGAGTGGGTAGAATTCCTGTGAAGGAGTTTAGGGCTTTGGTTTCTATCTCTTCCATGTAGAGATTGGACACAATGGGAGACACAAGTGAACCCATGGTGGTGTGGAACAGCCAGCTTTCCTGGACTGTGCAATACACATTAAGGAAGACAAATCCCTTAATATTGAAGTTTACAGAAACCACACACACACACACACACACACACACAGAGAGAGAGAGAGAGAGAGAGAGAGAGAGAGAGAGAGAGAGAGATCAGTATTTACATTTTGATTTCACCACCTACAGTAGAGCACAAAATGATCAGAACCGTACACCACCGGACTGAAGGTTTGCCTAACAGCAAAGACAGAAAAGAAAAAGAACTAAACACAAAGAAGCCCTTAGAACTTGTGGCTATCCCAACTGGGCCTTCATCAAATTTAGAAAAAGATCCAGCAGGAGCTCATCCATGACAGGCAAAGAAGAGAACAACAAATGAAGCAACGTTGTCATTTCATACGTTGCAAGAATATCTGAAAAGCTCGGAAGGATTTTCAACCCATAAAACATACATGCACACTTTAAACCCAAGAATACACTAAGGCAGAAGCTTGTCCACCCCAAGGATAAAACATCCAGACTCAAACTGAGCTATGTGATATATACAGTACAATGCAGTTAAACATGCAGAACCGTACACTGGAGAAATAAAACATCTACTTCACAAATGCATAGTATAACACAGGAAAATAAAGCCCATCAGGACAAAATCCAGCAGTCCAAGACAAAGGACACTCTTTTGAAGACATTCTGGACAGAAAGGACTGCTGGTTTGAAAGAAAGGTAAAAAAGACCATCTATGTTAAAACTGAACAGCCCTTTCTCAACAGAGGGGGAAGGATATGACACCACCTACCTCCTGTTTACAACTCAGTCCTTTCAGCAGTTCCAAGAAGGTTCCACACCCATTTGCATTCTGATTCAGGTGACCCTGAGGGTAAAGATAAATTTTGAAGTGGCTTCAATGACTGTCAGAGAGCTAATGACAGAGTGCTAATGATCAGATGACTGCAATGAATATAAAACTGAAGAAGCTTCTTGGATGAAGAGAGAAACATCTTCAAAGAAAAAAAATCCAAATGCCTTTTGAAAAGCACCTTTGGGACAACAATGACCTGGATGACTGAGAATCTCCATAGACATTAGATTCCTTCAGTTTTCACATTTTTCTCCTGTTGATAGTGAGGAGGGCATATTTATCTAGTCTGAACTCCATTGCAATTTCTTGGTTGTATATGCGGACTGTGTTGACCAGTGATTTCTATTTCAGACGATGTTTTCCCATAAGCTTCAGATCATCCATGTAAAGGAGGTGGGATAGTCTGGCAGATGTTTCTGATTGCCATGGCCTGACTTTAGTATTTAGAGGAACAGAGGTGGGTTCCACTTACCTTCCCTACCGGTTCGCATTGCGACATCACGTCGGGGAAATGACCCTCTGCGCATGCGCAGAAGCCTCTTACCTTCTTTGAGGGTTCTTTGCCAGCCGCGGCGACTGAAGAACCGGTTCGGGGGCGTGGACAACTGGCCATCGCTGCTGGTTCGGCGAGCGGATGCAAATTTCCACCACCGGGAGAACCGGTCCGAACTGGCAGCAACCCACCACTGGAGAGGAATCAATGCAATGACCAACAGTAGTGGTGATAGTGAATCATTTTGAAAGATTCCTGTCTTGATAGTAACATCTCCCAATTTATCACCATTGCCAAGAACTATGTGTTCCATTGTGCTTTCCATCTTTGCACAAAGCTGCTTGTGTCTCAACAATTCCTATTATTTCTAGGCACTTGATTATCCAATTATGCGGCAAAGAGTTGAATGTATTATAATCAATCCACACCACGTTCAAGTTCCTTCTCTTGCAGTTTTCCAGAATCATCTTTTCAATTAGCAGCTGATCTTTTGGGTGGTTTCCTTTCTGCTCAGGTGGAAAGAGCAGATGATATTGGACTGCATCAGCTACCACACCAGTTAGCAATTTGAAAGTTGTTGGTAAGCAGTTAATTGACCTGTAGTTGCCTGGCGCTGCTCCTTTTGCTGGATCTTTCATTATCAGAAAGATCACTCTTAGCCATTCTTCATTTTCACCTTTTTTTAGTATGCTGTTAAACTGTTTGGCAATGAGAGGATGTAGACCAGCTAGATGTTTGAAACAAAAATCATGCATTCATTTTAACCTGGTGGTGTAAGCATCTTGATTTTCTTGCCATCTTTCCCACCATTTACAAGTTCTTTCATTTCAGCTTATTTTTTTATTCTTCCCACCTCCTTTAGCCAGGCTGTATTCTTGTTTTATTTCTTTGGGTTTCTATTTCTTTGGGTTGTTCCATGGCTGCACCCAAAATCTATAGTTTCTTCTTTGTCAAGTGTTGATTGGGCTTACTACAGTCTCCATTGATGGATTGCTAGAAATGTTTTTTGATTTGACTGAAATTGGAGATTTCTACCTGTAGTATGCAGTTCAAGGTTCATACCTGCTGAACTTCTCTATAACTGTTATTTGCTGCTTTATTATTTCTAGGGTTTCCTTAATTTTCCTTGTTTCTAAGTGATATTTCTTGATCAGGTATTCTTTGATCGTCTTGTTTTTCAGCTTTTTTTCCTTTCATCTATTCCAGTATGCTTGCGTCTGATCTTAAATTGTAGGTTTTATTTTCTAGCCTGATCTTCCCTCTTCAGTCAATCAGAATAGAGTTGGAAGGGACCTTCGAGGTCTTCTAGTCCAACCCCCTGCTGAAGCAGGAGACCCCATACCATTTCAGAGAAGTGACTGTCTGGTCTCTTCTTAAAAACCTCCAGTAATGAAGCACCCACAACTTCTGAAGGCAAGCTGTTCCACTGGTTAATTGTCCTCATCCTTAGGAAGTTTTTCCTTAATTCCAGGTTGCTTCTCTCCTTGATTAGTTTCCATCCATTGTTTCTTGTCCTCCCGTCAGGTGCTTGTTTTCTTCTCTTTGTCAAGAGATGCAGATTTCAGTTTTACTTTTTTTGTTACCTAGCTGAAGTTAATATTAAAACTTAAACTTTTAATTAAGAGTTGCAATTGTATTAAATTGTAAATACATATCTTAACATGCACTTTTTAAAACTCTTTTTTAGAATCATGAGAGAAAACTACTCAAACCAGAATAAAGACTGATTATAACATGCATGCCAAACTATGTGATTTTTATCAATTTACCAAAAGCAAATGTAAGTAGACAAATTGCATTACAAGCAGAGGTGGTATTCAGCCGGTTCTCACCGGTTTGGGCGAACCAGTAGTGAAAATTTTGAGCAGTTCGGAGAACCGGCAAATCCCACCACTGGCTGCTTGCTCACCCGCTCGCCCACTCCCCCTGCCTGCCTGATTGCCGCTCCCCCCGCACACCCGTCCCGCCCCCCACCCAGTCACTTCTCATCTCGCCTCCCCAGCATAGCTTCTGTTTGGCTCCTCGCTTCTGTTGACCACATGGTTTCTGCGGGCCAGCCAGCTTGCCTGCCTTGCCTTCCTATGTGGTGCCCACGGTCCAACTGAGCAGCCCTGAGCGGCCTGGGTAAGCCTGCGAGTCGTGGCCTAGCTAGCTGCCTCCCACTGTCCCACGTGCACCGCCAGCTTGCCTGCCTTTGTCACAGCCTACCATGCTGGCCACGTGGCCCAGCTGATATCTGTGCCTCGCCCGTTCTGCTCACTGCAGCTGCCTGCAAAGGTAAGGTGCTCGGCCGAAGGGCCACCTCGGGGTTGACACGGCGCCTGGCTCTTGCCAATCACCATCCTTCTGCCTGCATGCCGCCCACTCTCCCTTCACCTAGAATCGGGGGACGCGCCAGTCCCCAGCTCTGGCCTTCCCAGAGCCGCCTCCTGCATGCCACCCACTCGCCCTTCACCACGCATCGCCCCGTTTCCCCCCCTTCAGAGGCCCTGGCCCTTATTCAATCTCCCTGCTTCTTCCCCCATGACTGCCTCTTTCTTTGTCCTGCGACCTTACCTTCCTCCCGCGGCTGGTGGCAGAGGGGAAGGCCCTGAGCCATTGCTGCTCAGCTCCCCACCAGCCTGCATTTCGCCCCCCTTGATGCGAGATACCTGCAGCTGCCGCCCTCTTTTTTTCGGTGCAAGAAACCTCCAGCCACCGCTCTTTGCCGGCACAAGCAGCCTCCAGCCGCTGCTGCCTGCTCAGTTCCGGCTGGGAAAGAGCGGCGGCTGGAGTCTGCTCGTACTGGCAAAGAGGCGGCAGCTTTGGCTGTTTTCGGACATTTTCCAGGCTCAAAAATGCCCCATTTTCTGCCTCCATTCGGCTGCCTGCACCGTGCTGGATTGCGATGGGGAGGTGAGGGGAAAGGAAAAAAGCCCACTTAGTCCATATCGTATGTACTCACCAGCACAATGAAGAATCTCTCTTCCAGCTTGCTGGTTCGGGCATTGGGAGCCTGAGGAGTTGATTGAGTGCCCGGACTTGCTGCTGCGCTGCTCCAAGCCCAGCTCTGGCTGCAGCATCCAATTTTCTTCTACGCTTATGTGAGGAAGCCAGGGAGCTTAGCAGCAGCATATTGCAATTTGCATGCCTTAACAAGCCCCCTGGTGGCCTCAGTGTGCCTTTCCTCCCTGCAGAAAATTTGGGGGGGGGGTGCGCGCATGGAGCTCTGGGGGAATCGGTGCTTGGAGTGAAAGGGGAACAATGGCTGACTGGGCAGGGAAGGCCAGTACTTCCAGCGCCCACGAGGAACCCAGGCTTGGAGCAGTTTTGGAGTTTGTTAAGGAGGACCGTTTTCAAGCCCGGGCTGCTTGGAGTGAAAAGCATGCAATATGCAATAGCCCGGGCTGAGTTTGTCTGTCATGAAGGATATAGAGCTTTGTGGCTCAGAGCAAAAGTAAGCAAGGGGAAATATAATAGATGATAGTAATGTAGCTGAAGTATACTGTAGTTTTATTTTCAGATCCCTTGTTATTTGTTGCTAACATAAAATTTGCCTTTTAACCTATTTAACTAATTACTATCATCCCAAGATCTTGTTCCTGATCAGTTATTGCCACTTCATTATGTGTATATGAAAGCTTTTGAAGGTTTTTGCACCTTCAGTCTTTATATTAAATCATGTTGCCATTTAAGAGCTCAGTTTGAAGCAATCTTGCAACCTATTTTTAATTTGTTACATTGCAATTATCAATAAAATTATAGTACAGCTCATTTTTCATTTCTAACTGCAGGTTATTCATGAACAAGTGAAAAGTACTCCATTGCAATATAATCCCCACAGGTTGCCATTTAGCATATCATTCCAATGTGAGAATTATCCATCTGTTCTCACTCCCTGCCAATATTTACCCAATTAATAATCCATGACAGCACTTATCCTTTCACTTACAAATGTTAAGTTTCTTTCAGAATCTATGCCAACCTTTATCGAAGTTCAAGTCCAAAACCCAACAATCCTAATTAGAACAGTCCTGTCTATGTACTAAATTTTAAAAAAAAGTCTTTACAAGTGAGACAAGACTTATCTGTGCAGAAATCCTGTCAATTACTTTTCAGTTTTTATTCTCGTGCTTTATAATACTTCCCACCCTATTGGAATGAAAGTTAACTGACCTATAAATTTTAATATTCCCCGAAATCCTTTTTTTTAAAAAATTGTAATTACATTAACTACTACAGTAATCAGTCATTTGATTACTGTAGTTTGATTTGATGGGATAGGATAAAAAATTAATATGTTCTTATTAAAATATCAGCAAGCTATTTTAAGAATCCCTGAGAACCCTCAGTTAAATAATACCTAATAAAAGTTTGGGTTACTTTTAACTTGTCAGTGAGGCTTATAATTTCATAACTTTTCACTTTTTTTATTCAGTTCATATGATTTCCTTCTTGGAAAAAAAAGTTTGATAAGAGTTTCTTTGCTATACCTTCAGCATTGAGAACAGATGCAGGGGTGGGTTCTACTTGCCTTTCCTACCGGTTCACATCGCAATGGAAGTGCACATTTTGCACGCACGCGCTCGCTTCCCTCGCACGCACACCTATGTCACGATGCAGAAATGAGCCTCTGCGCATGCACAGAAGCCTTTGCGCATATGCAGAAGCCTCTGCGCATTCGCAGAGGTTTTTTTCCCCAGCCACCGGAGAACCGGTTCGGGGGCGTGGACAGCCGGCCATCGCCGCCAGTTCGGCAAGTGGATGTAAATTTCCACTACCAGTACGGGAGAACCGGTCCAAACCGGCAGCAACCCACCACTGAACAGATGTATAGAATTCATTTGGTTTCTGTATCTTTTTTTGCAAGTAATTACCGTATTTTTGGAGTATAAGAGGCACCTTTATACCCCCAAAAAGAGGGTGAAAACTTGGGTGTGTCTTATACACAGAATGTAGCCCCACCCATGCACCCACACCCTTTGCACCTGCTAAAATGAAAGTGAAACCAGAACTGCAAGGAGGCAACTTTGCTGGGAGGCAGAGGTAGCATTTTATTTTCTTGTGCAAATCAGACTGCTGAATCTTGATGCAAGGAGGTATGTCAATAACTATAAATGTCTACAGAATGTTCAAATTATTAGACTTATTTTTTTAAGACTGCTTTATTATTGTTCTAGACAACTTAACAAAATGAAGATTTTAAAATAAATGCTGATCTGAAGAGGCCCAGTGCTATAGTATCTTCTTTTAAATAGCAGAGAATAATGTATACTTCCAGAAAGCCACATCAATTTTAACAGCATCTGTACAAGTATAGTCTGAAATGTAACAGTGTCCTGTTTTAGTATTAAGATAAGGCAGCTGAGTTAAACAGAGTTTGGAGTAGATCTATTTAAATAATTGGGAGGAGTTAGTGTGACTACATTTAAGAAAACTTTCTGGCATTAATATACTGCCATAATGTACATTTCTCCAATTCTTTGCTATTTCTATGGGTCAGGCACACATGCACAGAAATACACAGCAAACAGTGTATCTCATCTGTACTGTTTGCTGTTTGCTGGGAGGCAAATTGCTGGGAGGCAGAGGCAGATTTTTTTTCCCTTGTTTTCCTCCCCAAAAGCTAGGTGCGTCTTATACTCCGGTGCGTCTTATACTCCGAAAAATATGGTACTCAGTTTTAAACAGGTCAAAAGCATTCTCAGTAAGATAAACATAATAATTTTCCCTATTAAATGGTTTTAAAAGTTTTACTGTTGACATCCAAATTTTTCCTCATTTCTTTTTAAGAAAACCAACCTATTATTCATTAGACATTCTGATGCCCACTTGTACATCACTACTTTTTTTGATATGCTCATTTAGGTGAGATTAGTTTATAATATTCCTATGGTATAAAGCTTAGATATAATTAAGTAGAGGTAGTCCTCAACTTAAGACCACAATTGAACCCAAAATTTCTGTTGCTGTTTCACATTTGTTAAGTAAATTTTGCCCCATTTTATGGCCTTTCTTGCCACAGTTGTTAAGTGAATCTCTGCAGTTGTTAAGTTAGTAACACGGTTGTTAATTGAATTTGGCGTCCCCATTGACTTTGCTTGTCAGAAGGTTGCAAAAGGTGATCGTGTGACCCCAGGCCACTGCAATGTCATACATGCCAGTTGCCAAGCACTGAATTTTGATCACATGACCATGTGTGACTTGTTTTAGTGCTATTGTAACTTCAAACAGTCACTAAACAAACTGTTGTAAGTGGAGGACTACCTATATTGTGACTGGTAAAGACAAAACATGCTGTTTGTGGTTGAAGATTTAACTTTTTATAAACTAAATACAGTATTCACTTGATTTTGTTTACTTTGTACACTAAAGAATCATCGTAGAATGATGAACTGATTTCTTATTTCAGTCTTATTTTTACTTTGCTTGTGTCTTTCTTAACCACATTTTTATATTATTGCAAACATAAAGAAAACAGGCTGACAAAAAAATCCAAATATTTACAAGATTAAGTTAATTAATTATATTTTTAATGGTTGTCAACTTGCAGATCTACTTGGTCTTTAGTAAATTCACATTTATACAAAAGTAAAACATTTTGATTTCCAAATACTAAAGTCTGAACCCAAAATTTGTTCTACTATTAGAAGAACTTTTGAAGTCCTTGAATAAAACTAAACTGACTGTAAAGTAGTTCAGTGCATTTGATATGACTTTGTTTGGATATATTTGGCAATTAGCACTTAATAGGAAAAATGGTACATTTCTGCCTAAAGAAATGCTTATGATTTTAAGATAAGATCACAAAATGAAAAGGAGACCTTTCAAAAATAAAAAAGAATCTATATATACCAACAATTTTCCAGTTGAAGCCAGAGTTGGATATATTTCCAAACTCACTTGCCATTGTGCGTATGGCAATTGATATTTATAGCATTTCCTAAACTGCTAGATCTCCTTGTAGTGCATAGCAGAAAGCTCATGGTTCCTCTGAATTTTCAAACCAGAATTTGCTTAGCAAATAGTCTGACAATAATTTCTTTCTTAAATAGTAAAACAGATCATACTTCTTATAACAATGACAAGAATTAAACATCATTAGGATTTTGAGTTATGATTGGGGGGACTTCTCCTCTAGAACAATGGGAGACAAAATTATTGCTTCCTTCCATGGGAGGGAGTTTCCTTCTCCAAGCCTGAGTGTTTCCTGCTTCTGATCCAGAGGTTTGGTCTTCACCTTTTTTTCAGGGCTACATAACTTGATTTTGCTGCTATTAAATAATTTTGTTGCAGGTGAAATTTTATTTGTCCTGTCTTTCTCAGTGCTGAAATCAGGACTAGAATAAATACTCCTATCATCAGGGGTGGGTTCTAACTTACCTCGCTGCCGGTTCGCTTCCTCCCGCGTCGCGTGGGCGCACCTCGTGGGCGCGCACATGCGCAGTTGTTGTTAGTTGCGAAGTCGTGTCCGACCCATCGCGACCCCATGGACAACATTCCTCCAGGCCTTCCTGTTCTCTACCATCCTCTGGAGTCCATTAAAGCTCATGCCTACTGCTTCAGTGACTCCATCCAGCCACCTCATTCTCTGTCATCCCCTTCTTCTTTTGCCCTCAATCTTTCCCAGCATTAGGCTCTTCTCCAGTGAGTCCTTCCTTCTCATTTGGTGGCCAAAGTATTTGAGTTTTATCTTCAGGATCTGGCCTTCTAAAGAGCAGTCAGGGTTGATCTCCTCTAGGACTGACCGATTAGATTGCCTTGCAGTCCAAGGGACTTGCAGGAGTCTTCTCCAGCACCATAGTTCAAAGGCCTCAATTCTTTGGCGCTCAGCGTTTCTTATGGTCCAACTTTCCCAGCCATACATTGCAACTGGGAAAACCAAAGTCTTGACTATAGACACTTTTGTTGGCAGGGTGATGTCTCTGTTTTTTAGTATGCTGTCTAGATTTGCCATAGCTTTCCTCTCCAGGAGCAAGCGTCTTTTCATTTCTTGGCTGTAGTCCCCATCTGCGGTGATCTTGGAGCCCAGGCAAATAAAATCTGTTACTATCTCCATTTCTTCCCCATCTATTTGCCAGGAATTGAGAGGGCCGGATGCCATGATGTTAGTTTTCTTAATGTTGAGTTTCAAGCCAACTTTTGCACTCTCCTCCTTCACCCGCATCATCCCTTGTTTTCCTCCAGGCTGCTTTGGATATCTCTTGACCATTTTCAACTCCATCAATTCCTCCATAAACCACAAGGATTGTCAGGTATGATGATGATGATTATTATTATTTATTAAATTTGTATGCCGCCCAACTCCCAAGGGACTCAGCGTATGTGATCCAGCGTATGTTGGCAATTTGATCTCTAGTTCCTCTGCCTCTTCGAAATCCTGCCTGTACTTCTGGTAGTTCTTGATCCACATACTGCTGGAACCTAGCTTGTAGGATTTTAAGTATAACTTTACAAGCATGTGAAATGAGTGCAATGGTGTGATAGTTTGAACATTCTTTGGCATTGCCTTTCTTTGGAATTGGAATGTAAACTGACCTTTTTCAATCCTGTGGCCACTGTTGAGTTTTCCAAATTTGCTGGCAAATTGAGTGTAGCACTTTTACTACATCGTCTTTTAAGATTTTGAATAGCTCAGCTGGGATACTGTCACCTCCACTAGCTTTGTTGTTGCTCAGATTTCCTAAGGCCCATTTGACTTCACATTCTAGGACAGTGATGGCGAATCTTTTTTGGTTCGCGTGCCAAAAGGGGGGAGGGCGGGGGGATACACGAACGTGTGCCAACACCCATAATTCCATGCAGCCCCCCCCCACGCATGCGCACATGACCCCCCCCACTCCCTGCACGCGATGGCATGCCCGTTTTTCGCTCTCACCGGGCTTCAGAGTCTAGGAGCCTGGGGAGGGCGAAAACAGCCTTCCCCACCCCCCCGGGAGACCCTCCGGAGGCAGAAAATGGCCCATTTTCCAACTTCCGGTTGGACCGGAAGTCCCATTTGTTTGCTCTCCCCAGGCTTCAGAGCCTTTCTAGGAGCCTAGGGAGGGCAAAAACGGCCTCTCCCCCCCCCCCCCGGAGGCCCTCTGGAGGCTAGAAATGGCCTGTTTCAAGTTGGGAAATGGGCCATTTCTGGCCTCCGGAGAACCTCTGGGGGGGGTGAAGTCCATTTTCGCCCTCCCCAAGCTCCTAGAAAGGCTCTGAAGCTTGGGGAGAGCAAAAAACGGGCCTTCCCCACCCACTCCGGAGGCTGGAAACAGCCTGTTTCCCAACTCCCAGTGGGCCAAGAAGGCCCGAAAATCAGCTGGCCGGCGCGCACATGCGCGCCGGACCTGAGCTCGCGTGCCCACCGATATGGCTCTGCGTGCCACTTGTGGCACGTGTGCCATAGGTTCGCCATCATGGTTCTAGGATGTCTGGCTCTAGGTCAGTGACCACCACATTGTGGTTATCAGGGACGTTAAGCTCATTCTTGTATAGTTCTTCTGTGTTATAGTTCTTCTTGTGCTTCTTGCAGCAGCATAATTGCTGGTGAATTGAATTCCCTCTTTGCAACAATGACAAACTTTATTATGATCATTGATCATAGACATAAAACATATGACAAAATAAAATATACATCCATAGTGCTGCTGACTCATTTAAACTTTTGTAAAATGGATAATGTAATGCATTGTGACATAATCGTTGCTTTGCCAGAGCCTGTCAGTTTTTTTAAATATTTCAATCCCCACATGATGTTTCTTGGTATTAGTCAAATAAAAGACAACATAAATATTTTTTCCTAGCTGGAACATCTGCTAGTTCTCGGCAGAAGAACACATAGACAACTAGCTGTCCATTCCCAATACTTGCCTGCATGTGTATATATCCAAAGTAGAATCAATATAGTCTTCCTGCAAACAAGCTTAAGAACCAGATGCTAAATCAGGCTCAAGGAAAGTGTTCTCATTGCGAACAGTTCAGAGATTAGACAAATTGCTTGGTATGATTTCTTTTCCTACCATTTAGATAATTGGATACCTAGTTCAGATCAGTTTGTTAATTCACATCTCTAACCACTTGACTGCATTAATTTTATGAAACTCTTTGCAATCAAAGAACCTAGACTAAAACCAAGTATGTTGTTTTTGGCAGAGAGGCTCCCTGAATATATGCTTGATTGGATGGCTGGACATCCTTAAGGAGAAGTATTGAAAGCCAGAGAGATGTTCAAGATGGAGTTTTATAGCATATTTAGTTAAAGAGAGAGAGAGAGAGTGTGTGTGTGTGTGTGTGTGTGTGTGTGTGTGTGTGTGTGTGTGTGTGTGTAATTTTTCCATTCCGTTGTGTCTAATTCTTTGAGACTGCATGGATAAATTTATCTGGCAAGGTTTTCAGATATGATTTGCCCTTGGCTCCTTCCTAAGGATGAAAGGGTATGACTAGCCCAAAGTGATCCAACTGACTTTGTGCTTAAGGTGTGATTAGACTCCTGCCTCCTGTTTTCAAGTTTCCGCCTCTCACACTACACCAAACTGACTCCCTATTTGTATGCATTTGTGGCCTAGGTGTGTTTATTAATTGCCCAGAAAGCTGGACTATATGGTCCATAGTTCATTATTGTTCTGAATAGGATGTCCCAGCAAAATTGAGCAAAAGAAAAAAATTATACAAAAATGCGCAATGAAAGTATCAGGAGTTGTCCAAAGCTTCCATCATATTAGCTGTCATGGTTCCTTTCTCCTGTCAATAACCCCTCACTTCAATGAAGAATTGTTGTTTACTTTCATGTATGTTGATTGTGTTTTTACCTACATTGAACTTCAGGCTTTCTAGTAACTGAGATGAAAGGAAGACCTTAAGTATCTGAAATGATGGACCTCTTTAGTACTATTTTTGTTCATTTGTCTTTCTTCCTTATAGTCCATTGTGATTTTTGCATCCTGACTTTTCCTGTTAAGAAAATTTGGCAACAAAGCATTGGCAGTACTTATTTCATAATCATTTTGCAACAGTTTGTCCTGGTTTCTTGCTCCTGCTTGTCTCTTTAACCTTGTTGTACAATCTTGGATTTTCTTTTTGTTCTTCGTCATGTGATTTGGCATTATCTCTTCTTTAGAATTCTCAAAAATCAATCCTACTGAAAGTTGAGACCTTCCTTGCTCAAGAAAGCTGGATCAGGAAATCATAATGATGCTAGACATACAGTAATAGTGAATCTTGATGTCCCCCCATCTTTAGGTCATTTGTATTAAACAAGCATACCGTATCTGGGCTCCATGTGTATAGGAGCCTAGTTGTCTATGGCTGACAACTAGATGGAAGTAAAGTACTGTATATATAAACTGTTGGTTGCCATTTCTGATCATTTGAATTTTGCAGTGTAAATTTGATATATGTGCTATCAAACTATCTCAAAAAGAGCAAATTGAATCAAGAGATCATATAGTTCTTGGATCCACATACAAATACCCTGTTTCCCCCAAAATAAGACATCCCCTGATAATAAGCCCAATCGGGCTTTTGAGTGCATGGCAATAAGGCCAAGCGCTTATTTCAGTGTTCAAAAAAATATAAGACAGGGTCTTATTTTCGGGGGAACATGGTAGTACTCTGTCTGTTTACTGTAATTATTAATTGTAGTGTTTTCCTTGTTGTGTTTGAATAAATGTAGCTTAACTATTTCTAAGGATATTTCATCTTGAGGTGGTTTTTTTTTGGACACCCCTCCTCCCTCATGGATACTGCTCTATTAGGCTACCATTATATAAATAAGTAATATTGAGTTGGATCCAAACTTAGATTAGAAATTTGAAATTTTTCTTATTTCATATTAAAAAGTATATGTATAGTTCCATGCTGTTCTTTAAACACAAACATCACTTCTAATAGTGAGTAGTTGTCTTCATTACACTAATATAATAATGAAAAAGAATAATTTGTTCATTCAACAGCACCTTTTTAACCTCACTTACAAAATACATAACAAATATTAAACTTTAATTAGGACATAAAAATTACTTGTCTAATCCTCATCATTACTTTGTTTTTTTGAAATTATATAGCAAGGAAAAATTAAAAAACTATAGTAAAAATAAATGTTTTACCCCTACAATGTGCCATCATATTTTTCTTTACATGCATATCAACTCAAACATTATCTAATTATTGATCAAGGCTGAGGACAATAAGATAATTTAATAAGCTTTAATGCCAAATACTTGAATAGTGGGAGAGAAAAAAATGTCATGTCTGGCCTTCAGCTATGACCTTTAAAGAACTGACAAAATTGAATTAGCAAGAAACAGTTTATTTGAATAAGAAGCTTTTAATAACAAATACTAGTTCCACTGAATGATGCATTCAAATGCTACATGTATCATTTATAATATTAATGGAATATAATTAATTCTGAATTCATTTCATTAATTTGCAAATTAATACGTTGTTTTAAAGAAAACATTCTGTACAGACAGTCCTTGACTTATGACTACAGTTGGGACTGGAATTTCAGTCATATGTTTTGACTGTCGAATGCCAAGGCACCCATGTGACCAGACCTGATTTTACAACCATTAAAAAAAATCACATAATCGTAAATGTGAAGCCATTGTCACAGAAACCGGCAAAGAACATTGCAAATTGTGGTTATGTGACAGTAAGATGCTATAATCAGTACTGTACTATATATAAGCCGGGTGTCATGTGCCTGAAATGTGGTCATGTGACTTGAGAAGGAGAGGTGGCACATTTTACAGTGGCTGGAAATGCTTTATGGGCCATAAAGCACCCTTTCAGAAGCCATTGTAATTCCAAATAATTATTAAATGACCTGTTGAATAGCCTTTGCACATGCTTATGAGTATGTATAATATTTTTATGCATGAGTTCAAGAAATGCACTTTATTTTTATTAATCTTGTAAAAGAGTAAAAACATTAGAAAAAAATAGAAAAAAGTTCAATTAGAGGTTTTGTAGATAAATGATATTGTCATATATGTGTGTATATGTATCTAAGTTGCAGAAAGCGACCAATAATTTATTGTCATAATTGTTCTTGAGTAAGTAAATGTGTGAAAGTGCAGTGGTAAAAATACTATTTCATATCACAAATTGTAGCCTGTTTTGCCATTGCTTGTTGATACTTTATCTGATGTGTACCGTTTGAGGAGGGTATGGCTATAATGACAGTTCTACCTCATCTATCAAAGACATTGCTGGTACTGCATTGCCTTTGTTTTTTGTTCTGCTTCATTTGATCTGCAAATAAAGAAGATTCTAACACTGACCATATCTGATTTTGAAAAAGGGGAGAAAACATGGATAACTCAGGTCTATCTTTATTTGTCCTGTACTAGAGTTTTTTCACATTGACAAAACTCCAGCTATGTCACAAATTATTTATTATTTATTATTAATATATTAATAATGTTCCAGTGGTCCGATAAGACAGCAACTGAGATATTTGATGAATAAATAACCGTTGAATGCAATTTTTAATCCTTAGTAAAGCCATATAAATATGTGCCGGACTTATACTTTATTACTTTGTAGAATTTTAAAAGATTATTCCAGAATATAAAGACATAACATGAATAAAATACTAAGAAGTGTAAGAATTAATATCATTCTGTAGGAAAGGCAGTAATTTTGATATTTTCACTGTGTTGCTTAATTGATTGAAGTTTATTTTATTACTATTCTAGATGCTGAAGAATATCAACCACCAATATGGAAATCATACTGTAAGTATTCAGAATCTAGAAAATGAGAATGGGAAGAGGGAAGAGAGTTAATTTGGAAATGTAGATATCAACAACAAATGTAATTTGGAGATATATCCTATAAAAAAGCATAAAGAAGAAGAAATAAGGATTTAAAGATTTAAAGTCAAATGTTTTAAAAATTTGAATCAGAGAAAGAGTATAAATTGATCTAAACAATGGTTTGGAAAGATCTATGACTGGATTATTTTAAACCTGTAGTATATGTAAAAGATTTCCTGGTATAGAATTTTAGCTGTCTGTAATCAAATCCAGACCTGCAGCCCTTTAGATAATTCTCAGAGTTGCAATCTCAACACATCTGAAGGCTACTGAGGAAGTTGTTTACCTGCTTCTAATAGATATTTTACAGAGGTAAATGCTTTTTTTCTCAACTTTGATTCCAGTTTTCAGACCATTTATTCATGACAGATACCATTGATTTGAATGCAGCTTTTGTTTCCTGGAAGCTGTCTTGTAGATTTCCAAGGGCATATTGAATAAAATGTCAGTTATACCTTTTCCTACTGAAGAACAGCCTACATTTAAAGTGGATGCATTTAAAGAATAGAATTTGAAGAACAGATAGATAGGATTTCCAGATTATAACCACAATTTGTGTCTATTATCATGGACTGCTGAATTTGATCATTTTTATTGTTATCCACACCTCTTTCAGAGCTTTGTCTAGGGCCTAGCAATAAATCTCTCTCTCTAGAAATCAAGCAGAATTCAAGAGCTGCCAGACTTGCTTATGCCAGTCATAAGCAAGACTTGAATACATAATAAGTTGCTATTTCAGATGTAAGATGTCTTAACCATGAAGAAGATAAGCTACAGTCCTCTCTTATAGAATAAAATAGAACTGTTATCTTTCTCCAGCTCTAATGTGGTATCAGTTTCTGGTTGTTGTGCACAATGTTTAGCTAGTAGTTTCATCTGGTCTCCAGCTCTTTATCCCTTCCTTGGCAACTTCAGTCCTCACACCTATTGATCTTTTTCTGCTTTTGGGCGAAATGTGTGATTTTTTGAAGAGGCCATATCTAACGTATTTATGAATGCCAAGGGCCTCTATTTATGGAGCAATAATGTCAAATGGAGGAACCATGGATCAAAATTTTAAAATGTACACTGTTTTGGATTTGTGCATCCAGTTCTATTTTCTTAAACTATACATGTGGCGTGTGTATTTCCAATGTCAAAATAACCATGGTATTAAATAATTAAGAATGGAGACGAAGGATTTTCAATGCAGCAGAAAAGGGGAATTCTAAATATTGTTTCATAAGCACAGCAATATTACAGATATGGAATGTTAATATGGAGGAATTATCTGAACTAGTGCAATCTAGTTCAGTTAGGTTGACAGTTCAACCTAGCTATCTTACATCGCACCTTATATTATTGGGGAAAAAGGCAATTATTTTTTTTTTGCCTTTACTGTGTTTGAAATCACTAATTATAATACAGGTAGATGCAAGGAACTGATGAAAATAAGCTTCCAACATTCCAACATTTATCAATAGAACAAAGAACAATAAGATTTTCACTTAATCCATAAAGGTTATAGATGGCTAAATTACTATTGACTCATTTTAAAATAGCTTTATTGGTTGTTGTATGCAAAAACTTGATGTACCAAGCTTCTTTCTGAGCTTTTTCCCAAAGAAGAATTCTTCTTTGTGTATCCCCAGCACAAAGATTCAAACAGAAATGTGGATCATGATTTTTAAATTGTATACAGCCTGTCTTGCAGTCACATTTTTGTAGGAGTTAAGTGCTATGGAAGTTAAAGCAAATGAGTTCTTTATATCAATAACCAACAGTTGTAGCTTTGAGACTAGAAAAGAAAGGAAAAAAGTTAATCAAATAAGGGAAAGTGTATCAGAAAGAAACACTGAATCCATTATAATGGATACAAGAGAAATTCATGTTGATAGAACAAAATCAACTTATTGTTTGGCTTTTCTAATATTCTAATAGAGCCTTGTCAAACATCTAGGATATTCAGCAAAGATCTTCAGTAAATACTCATCCCTATGCAAATATGAATTTATCTTCCAGCAACAGCAATAAAAAATCATGAAGAAAAAGAGGGTTATTTTTTAACCAACCAAATGATTACAGCTTGTCTGGGTTACAAAAAGCTTTTCTCACTTACGTATTCCCCGAATACCCACAAATTGCACAATGCAGTTGCACAATGCTGGGGGTTTTTTTGTTTGTTTGTTTGTTTGCTGACCCAGGTAATTTTTGAATATATTTAATTTACTTGAATTATTACTGACCAGCTCATTTACTGACATAGGATCATTAGAGCTCAAATGGAAAGTAATTCTGGGAGAGAGAGGGGAAGGAAGCTAAAAGTTAAGTCAAGGATCGAGCTGATATAGAAATTCTGCCTAGTTCACCTCATGGGCAATTTTTTTTTTATGAAGTATATTATTACAAACTTATCTTGCTAATTTTTTTTTACTTACTTTTATATTTTTTCTATCTCTGAGACAGTCTTGACTCCTGGCAACTATAGTGACAATTCCATGCAGTTTTTCAGGCATCATTTGCAGAAGTGATTTGCCACTACTTTCTTCCTAGGAAAGTCACCCAATTGGATACCACACCTGAAGTGGTCGTCCATTTGTCTGATTTGTAAATGCAAAGATTAGAATCTTCTGCATCTGAATTTGCTGCCCTTTTACATGTCATTTGGATTTCTGCAGCCCAATTTTATTAGCTCTATTTTACGCATACATTTGAAATATGTTAGTATATAATGTCCATTTTCAGCCATTCTCACTTTATTTCAATTTAGTTCAAAGTATTTGCCTTAAATATGTGAAAATAAATGCTAGTATTCATTGCAATCTTCTAACTATGATTGCACTTTTATTTTTAACAGTATATCAGTTGCAACAGGAAGCACCTCGTCCCAAGAGGATCATTTGTCCTCATGAGGTCAGTTTAGTTTTTTGCACATACTATTTTATTAGCAATATAGTCATAATACTGATCATCAACTTTCATTGAGTATTGTAGATATATTTTATCATCAAAGCTTTTTAAATCTTTATTTTTAATTTACAAAGTGGGCATTTAAAAGTTACATCAATATGCTATGTATTAGACTGTAGGTAAAAGCATGTAGTCATTTATATAATTACAGTGTCTTCAGCATGTGCAGTTTTTAATTGGTATTAGTTTTTTCAAACAAATATGTCATCTGACAAGATTTGTTTTGATAAATGCACAAGAATACTTTGGATAAAATGAATTGTATACAGTTGCTCTGAAATGTGAAAAATTATATAAAAACACTGATAATTTATTTTCTGGTTCCATATTCATTTTTTAAACAAATTAAAAAAAATGTTTCTTAGCTCATGTTCATGTCTATATCCACAGTAGTTACATCTATTTGCACAATATCTTGAAAGGAATCTACAATCACTGTTTGTTTCCAAAAATATCATGAATATTTATTAATGGTCTATCTCAGTTTGATGAAAGCTTACTTTTCTACTATGGATTTTATGGTTGTTAAATATCTAATTAATGAGATGTTTTCTTTGCTTGTACATTCCAGGGGATATTTGCAAGACCTTTGTGTAGAACATTAAAATGATTCCAAGTACAGATCATCAATCTGGTATATCAATTTGTCAGAGTGTCTGATGAAATATGGATTTCAACAGGCAGATTAAATTTTGTTTTGTTATGGATAAAAAAAATCTTTTTTTATGCTTTAGTAGGCTGTATCAAAGAATTTAAACCTTTCTTCTCAAATAGAATTGTTCCTGCCAATAATCAGCAATTGGCTGGAAAGAGTTCTATTTCAAGCATCAGGCAGATTTTTCCAACAGCAGCTCCATTTATGCAAAATTGGCCAAATTTGTAAGCTGCAAAGTTTGTAAGAATTTTCTTTTATTCTTTGTGGGGCATCATTACAGATCTGCAACAGAATATTATGGATGAAAGGGAATCAAACCATATTGGCTTCACCTGAGAAAATTCTGGTTATTTGAATTTCCTCAAGATATCTTTTTAGAAAAGTATTCCACAACATGTTTTAGATTTTGTCAATAAAAGCTTGACTATAATTAGTAGGAATAAGAAAAATTGTAAAATAGGTTCTCAGAATCTATCATCAGTCCAATAATTGTGGCGATTTTTATTAGTATCTGGATTACCAATATAAATTTATCAAAATACCATTAAGTACCAAAATGCTGGGCTAAACTAATATGTGGATTTTTATAACAATAAACTATAAATCAGAATAATTACATTGTATATTTTGATTCCATTAACCCATTTGACAGAGTTTCCATGTAATACTCACTGCTTAAATAATGAAATAGGAATGAATGCAATACTGGATTATTAAGTGATTTTCCAAATAGTTGAGTACCTAGTACTTCATGAAATATTACTTTTCTACTGTGGATTTTATGGTTGTTAAATGCCATTTTAAGGAACTAAATGTTATTATATTTCTAATTTGATTTCCTAGTGAAAATAAAAATATTTTATCAAGTAAAGCAAAAGGAATAATATTTTAATTGTTGGTAAATTACTGTGGTAATTTCCAGTTTATTGGCACCCAGCATGCACGCAGTAAATTCCTATATCAGAGCCAGCTACACATTACTCATTTAACTAGTATATTTTGAGGCTTATTTATTAAACATCAATAAACATCAAAAATTGATAACTGCCAAAATGGGGGGGAAGCGGGGGGGGAGATACAAAGAGAGACATGAAGAACAAGCAACAGTTTATATTATCTCCGTCTCAATATGCCACAGACGTCAATATACCACCAACGTCTATACAACAGAGCTAAAATTATTTTGTGAGCACAGACAGTCCCAAAGGGAATGGCCATTGGTTATTCCAACTTCAATCTTTAAATTGTAAATACAACAAAATGGAGTTGGAAAGTAGGACACCAGGTGATCTACCCTTTATTCAGAGCCATGAAAGAAATAATTTGGAAGATGTAGCCAACCTTTAGAGAGATAAAAGATTCTGAGCTTAGTTGCTTTCTTGCAGATGTTTTATTACCCACAGTAGATAACATCATCAGTACCAGTGACTAGTACTGATCATATTGCCTAGTTTGGGTAAGGAAACCTGGAACAAAACAACCAAGCTCAGAGAGCCCTGAGCTACAAATATTGAACCCTGAGCTACAAATATTCTCCTTTATTGGAGACATAAGGCATTATTAATTTTAAGAATTCTGATAAGATTACATTTTTACTAGGTGCTTTACTATTTTCTATTTAGAACTTTTTTTAAAAATCTCTAGGGATGAAACTGGGGGATATTCAGGGAGAGCGTCATCAAATGGAAGTATATTGCCTTCACATACAGTGCTTAAATTAGGAAATATATAATCCAAGACTGGAGGGAAAATATATTGTTACTACTTTCCACATACATTTTGGATAAAAATCAGGAAGAAATTCACCAGAACAGACATATAAGAAGGGGTAGATTTGTATTTATATAAAGTCATTCTTGTGTAAAAAAAATTAAGCTTAGAGAAAAATAGTACTTTTTGTTCAAGATGAAAATTAGAGTAACAGATTAAAGTCTGTAACTCCTTCATGTAAATAAGAACATCTGTGCTACATTTTCTGTATTCCATAATTTGGTGTGAAATGGATTCAAGTTAATCACATATAAATTTTCCCCCTTCAATTTCTTCTGTTTGTCTATCTACAGATTATAATACAAAGGAACCCTTACTGAAGGAGCAGTTCCTCTCTACTGTACACACAAACTGGCCAATTATCAGCTTTTAAATCCACCCACAAAAATTCCCAACAACTTTAGGAGAAGTGTAGGCTGGGGCAGAGTAATAGGTTCGAGGTCTCCCAACTGTCATGATTTTAGAGTCCATCAACCTGAACCTGGCACATAGAGTGAATCATAGTCCAGCCAAGTCCTCCAAGGGCGTCACAATACATAAAATTAGTTTATCAAGCAGACTACATATCTTGCATGATATTTTGAGTCTGACTGGCATCACTCACCACATTCATCCATAGTATATTTGTTTGCTATCAGGTGAACAAAACCAGGTGGACAGAACCAATGTAGTTATTCATTAATACATAGTAAACAAATGATACTTCAATGTGTTAGGTAAACCTAGACATTTAGTTGTAGATTCCATGCTATAGGTGTCACACTGGGACATCTTTCATTTTCCAAGATAATAGAACAGAGTGAAAGATTTCTGTTCAAAATTTTGTCAAAGAAAGTTGCTGGCAAGGAGCTATCCATACCCATGTTGCCCTTGTTCAATGAGACCAAATCAAAGTCTAGGACTGAATGAAAATGATCTCCCTCTTCTCATTCAATATACATGCTCTTTCTGTGAATTCCAATACTTTGAAAGTAGAAAATCCAAATGCATATGCAAGGCTTTTCTATATTTGACAATGACTTTCTTAATATGACAGCAATAGGCAGTGCATTACTGAGAACAATTGAAATGGTTCTGATTTCTTTTACTATATTACCTTAGTAACACATCAGTTCAAAGAGCTTTAAATACCCAAAGAAAATTTCCAGCTAAATGTATTCCCCCGTAACATGGGTAAATTCCTTGGATTTTGCCAATTTATCTGTAAATTATTTGCAAAAGGAAAAATTGCAAAGAAGATATCACGCCAAAGAAAAATGAGAAATAAGAATGGTTAACCATAAAATAACAGTTTGTATGGAATAGTGTATGTCATTCTAATCCTTTTTGTGCTTTTATTGTAAGAGATTTTATATAGAAATGTGCAATTTAATGGGAAAAATTAATGCAGATATGGCAAATATCAGTGTCTGTTAATCATGTCCAAAAGACAGCATTTGAAATTCATTTATCTATCCATTCATCCATCCATCCATTCATTCATTCATTCCATCAATCAATTTCTTTAGCTGCCCATCTTAGTCAAAGACAGGGCAGCTTACAATTCAAAAAATATATTAGAAAAACCACAAAAATGCAAAGGTAAAGATAAAGTGTTAATATGCTAATCAAAAAAGCCTTTTTTATTTCCTGTTTAATCCCAGTATACTGGAATTCATTAATTATATAGCATAGAGGTAGATGAATACTCTATTTTAGATAAATGCTGATATATTGACTTTACTTCTGCAGGGGAGACTGGCTCAGTAATTCTTTAGAGTTGGGCTTGTTATATCACTTCTCAGATGTTGTAATTTCTGCAACTATTGCAGCTGTTAGTTTTTAGAACAGGAATTTACAGACAGCTTTGCCAATTAATCAGTTACAACCCTTATTCTACTAAATGCATTTTCCCATAATAACACCCTAACCCACCTATTACCAAAAAATACATCTTCTTGTTTGTAATGCAACTAGTACACAAAAGATGGATTCATCTGCTTTTATTCTACTGAAGAGGGATGTTTTATGGGAAGAGGGATCTTCAATGTTTATGTTTTGGATTTTGAATGTCTTACTAATACACTTTTCATATTTTCCCATCATTAATACATTAGAGATTAAGCAATGTGGGTGGGTGGATGCACAAAGATAATTATAGAGGAAGCAAAATTGCTTTATAGCTGTAAATTGATCTTCAGATACTGGCAGTGAGTAAAGATGACTCTACCATTGTCAGTTACAAAATTATAAAATACTTTTTAGTAAAACATACATTTACACTTCCAGTAAAAATATCCATTTTTAAATTTCTATATTACATTTTTAAAGTGGGCTTTGATTTGCTTTGGGTTTTGCTTAATTTTGGAAAATATTTTTTCCAAAATATTGGAGATTAAAAGGTATATTTTTTAAATTTCCTATGATGGGTGGGAGTTTTTTCTTCTTTAACTGATCAGTAGATGGGAAAAATCTCACAGCACTTTTAGATTAAGTTTATTTTCTATATTGCGTCTCAATTTTTCACATTTCTATTTTGAACTACTAACACAAATTTTAAATCACATTTATATCTTGATCATTATTTTAGTTCTAGCAACTTGATGCCTAAATTTGATGCTTTTAAAACAATAATAATCACTACCAGTTTTAATTCAGTGAAGCGGTGGACGTAATAGACCAGTGCCTGGACGATGTAAGGGTCTGGATGGGAGTTAACAGACTCAAGCTAAACCCAGATAAGACTGAGTGGATGTGGATATTACCTCCGAAGGACCAGCTTGATCGTCCTTCTGTGGTTCTGGGGGGAGAAAATTTAATCCCCTCAGAACGGGTTCGCAATTTGGGTGTCCTCCTGGACTCACAGCTGAGATTAGATCAACACCTGACAGCAGTGGGCAGGGGGACCTTTGCACAGGTACGTCTTGTGCACCAACTGCGGCCCTATTTAGATCAGGAGGCTCTGCTCACGGTCACTCATGCCCTTATCACCTCACGGCTTGACTATTGCAATGCGCGCTACATGGGGCTACCCTTGAAGAGTGTCCGGAGACTACAACTGGTCCAGAATTCAGCTGCGCGAGCAGTCGTGGGTGTGCCAAGGTACACCCCAACAAGTGCCATCCTTCGCGAGCTGCACTGGTTGCCGATTGCGCTCCGGTCACAATTCAAGGTGTTGGTTGTTACCTTTAAAGACTTACATGGCTCAGGACCAGTTTATCCGCGTGACCGCCTTATGCCACATTCCTCCCATCGACCAGTGTGGTCGCACAGGGTTGGCCTTCTTCAGGTCCCGTCGGCCAGACAGTGCCGGCTGGCGGGACTGCGGGGGAGGGCCTTCTCTGTAACCGCTCTGACTCTGTGGAACCAACTTCCCCCCGAGATCCGTACTACCCCCACCTTACTGGCCTTCCGTAAAGCCCTTAAGACCTGGCTTTTCCGGCAGGCCTGGGGCCAATAGTTGTTCTGATTGGCCCATGCATGGTTGCGTGAATGTTTTATTTTAAATATAGTTGGGGTTTTTTTTTTTCCCCTTCCTTTTTAAATTGTTTTTATATGTTTTATTTTTTATGATGTAAGCCGCCCAGAGACCTTCGGGAGTTGGGCGGCATATAAATTTTATAAAATAAATAAATAAATAAAATAAATACTACATTATCAAAACTCTTTTTGATTTTGTCAACTAGAGGTGAATATGGAAAGAGAATTCAAAGCATTACATTCATAAATGGGCACATTTAGTTTTCTTCCATTTCTTTTTTGAATTATGATACATACTATAATAATAGTTCAGAATGGATGTCATTAATAATTATTCCACATACAGTTAGCATTTATTTTTAAATCCTGAAAATCAACTAGCATTAAAGGGAAATTTCAAATATTTATGCAAAAAGAATACTTGTAAAATGTTTGTTAAAACTAACAGGCCTCTCAATAGCAAAAGTCTTTTCATGCCTTTTGATCCTTAAGTTTTGAAATTTATTACATTATCTAACTGATCATATATTTTAAGTTGTTTCATTTAATAATAGTTATATATTTTTACTTGGTTTTCTTACATTTTTGTTACACCATTTCACTGCTTCCCAGAAATGTTCACATAGCAGCTGTTCTAAGGGCAGCAATTTGAACAATGAAAACTCAAGAGTAGTACACCAAAGTACATCAAAGTAGTTCCTCAAAGTAATACTTGAAAAGTATTCTTTCAAGGAGAGAAGCAACCTGAACTAGGACAAATTTCCTAACAGTGAGAACAATTAGCCAGTGGAACAGCTTGCCTTCAGAAATTGTGGGTGCTCATCACTGGAGCCTTTTAAGAAGAGATTGGATGAACAGCCACTGCTCTGGAATGGTATAGGTCAGTGGTTCTCAACCTGTGGGTCGTGACCCCTTTGGGGGTCGAACGACCCTTTCACAGGGGTTGCCTAAGCGTGCACTAACCCGCCACGCCCCCTTTGTCACCTCATCGCACGCGGGGAGGGGACAGGGCGGGGGTTGCCGTGACGGGGCGGGAGTCGCGGCATTAGGAAGGTTGAGAACCACTGGTATAGGTTCTCCTGCTTGAGCAGGGGGTTTGACTAGAAGACTTCCAACTCTGTTATTCTATTAATACTGAAGAAATAAAAGTTGTATTGCATGAAGTGCTACAAAGTTTACCATCTTTTCATGAGATATATCATACAGCAGAAACTTGCAGACTGGAGAATTAACAAGCACTATAAAACAGAGCCTTTACAAATGATAAAATATATTGAGATGTGAATATCTCCACATTTCCTAGAAGATGTTGCTGTTGTAAAGAGCTTTTTCTTTGTCTTCAGAGAATAAAGTACGGTAGAAAATTGTGTAAATCACAATTTGAACCAGTAATTTGGTCATTAAGTAAAGTGGTTGCTAAGCTAAATTCTGACTGCTAAAATTGTGACTATGCTTATGATCTTATTTCAGCTTCCCTTTGCTTTAAAAACCTATGGTAAAGGCAAGGATTGATCAAAAAGTACAGTCATTGTATGGAGTAGTCACTAACGATCAAGTCACAAAATGTGATATAGAGCTAGTATTATAATACAAGCAAAATGGGCGGAACTTTTATATATAACATAAATGGGGAAAAATAAATTCCAAAACTCTAGGAGGTTGCATTATATATTCCAGCATTAGAAAATGTGGTTTCAGCATGAGGAAGAAGGTATACTCTCAGCCAGTCCAAAGGAGGTATATCCTCAACTTGTTTGCAAAAGAAATCTGACTTCATTATTGTGTGGACTGTTACTAAAAGCATTCTCCATAACTTTGTTCCATGCCTTGATTTTACATTAGCAAATTTTGTGGTTAGCCATAATAACTCTATTTCATAATAATGGGAAAAAACAAAAAATGAATAATCTTATTGGAATGGAAATAAAGTATATATTAATTCTTTCTGTATTTAGGTAAAGACTCTGAGAACGCTAGATAGCAGCTTCCAAAATAGAGAGTACAAGAAAAACAAGAAGGGGCATGGGAAAAAGAGGGAGAGAAAGGAAGTTTCTTACAATAGTATGATTATATTTCCCACCTTATAAGTGTTTAGTTTATACACTATCTTGAGACGCCCAAGCTGCCAATATTGGCTCATAAACTCAGTTTTGAACTTCATTTTCAGATAAACTCAAAAATATCTAATTTCTTGTAAAAAGAGACTATTCAATTGCACGAACAAAATATGAAAGAAAAATACCCTGCACAAACATGATTGATTAACCCAATTTTTCCCAATCTGCTACTATCCAGTCATTTCTGACCAATCTCAACTCAAACCTGCTTAGCTGAAACCTGGTTGTCTTGATAAAGTTGTTCAATTCCTTGCCAAGGAAGAAAGGGGCAATATATATAGATGTGATTATTTCCCATTCCTGTTTGACTTAGCCAGCTGACAATATGAGTGATGACAGGAATTATTTCTATATAGTACATGACTGGATAAATTAGGGACACCTGGAAACATTATTAATGTCAATATTAAAATAAGCAGAAGCAAATTAAGTACAAATTATATTCTGTAAGGATCTGCCCTCTACTGGACTAACATGTATTTGCTTACCAATGATAATTTAAATTGTACTGTGTGTGACAGTTATAAATTCAGTGTGATATTTTTACTATCTGAACACTATCTCCTGAAAGTGTATTTCCTAGAAAAATTTTTGAGTAGCTACCTGAAGTACATGAAGATGGAAGTTATTTGCACTGAAATGAACTATTACAGTTATCCTTTTATAAAGCTGATATTGAGACTTGTTCTTTTATATTATAAAAGAAATAATATATATTATTTATATTATAAAATATATATTATTTATATTATAAAATATCACACTGAATAATTAAGTACACTCCTTGGAGTGTACATTTTAATTATTTCATTACAATGAAATGGAATTTCTTTATTTAAAGAAGATTGTGGAAGCCAAAGCTCATAATACAGTATAATGACATTTTGTAGTGCATCAAAAGACTTCATTAAGAAAAACCAGAGATGAATACATAAAAGGAAGTAAGTGTTTTAATACATTTCCAGAAATCCTATATTAGGAGTATGTCAGCTACAGTACAATTTCATTAGATTAACTGGAGAACTGATCCATCCATCCAACATTTAAATTTATGAGTACAGTTTAGTGTCAGAAAAGAGGAATGGTTTGCTACTGGTGTATCTGCCTACTTTTCTTTACAACACAGAATGTAAAAAACCTTACATTTGGGGCTAATTTTTACCTGATTTTTTTAAAAATATCATTAGTTCAAATCTAACAATTTTGCTAATTTTTTTTTAAATTGCATTTAGGTGGAGAACAGACCAAAATATTATGGAAGAGAGTATGTATTAAACTATTTGTTATTTCATATGACATATATTAACTAATAATCAGCAAAACTTTGATTATTTTTTTAAAAAATGGATTATTTTTAATGTGAATATTTCTGAACAGGAGTGCGCAAAACATTTCAGATTCCAAAAGTTTTGAATCTGAGGAGGAGGAAGGTATGTTTTGCCACCTTGAGTTACTTGTAAAAATAATTTTAAAAGGTGGGATATAAATTATCAATAAATAAATAAACTTGAAGCATGCTGACCCAATGCCTTGAGTGTTCACAGCTTGAAACATCATTATTTTGAGCCGACTTATTGAGAGTTAGTTATTGAGGGCCACTTCCCTCAATATCAGAATAGTGGTGGACTTCTTTGTGAGATTGGTGCAGACTGTTTCAAATTCAAAACATCTACTATGAACACAGACCAGAATATTTTAATGGAAATATTTTAGATTCAGAATATTTTATACACTCTTGAATTTGATTGCCTTTCAGACAACTAACAGTATCAAAAATATGATAGGGTTTTGGGTTTTTTTTGCTTTCTTTTAACATGCATATTTCTTTTTTTTTTTTTTGAAAAAAGTTTAAACTTCAAAAGCTCCAAATTGTTATATTAATTAGTATTCAGTTTCAGTTTGAAACTGAATTAATGAGCTGCATATATCTACATGTAATAATTGTTCTGCGTATTATTTTGCCTAGATGAAAGACTCAAAGACCCAAACTTGCTTTAGTAATTAATATTGTTCTCTTTCTCCATCATATAACTAGCATGTACATCAAATTATAAACAAAGGATATTTACATTCACTATGGTGTCATAATGAAAATCATAACATTACATACTGGTAGTCCTTGATTTATTATTGTAATTGAACATAGAATTACAGTCGTAAATTGTTGTGATCATTAAGCAGATCCCCATATAACCATATCTGATTTTACAACCTTTTTTGTAGCAGTCATTAACAAAATCAGTTTTTATCCAATGTGCATTTTTTGCCAGGAATCAGAAGTAAATCTTGGAAGCTGGCAAAAAACATCCAAAATCATGATCCATGTGTTCACAGGATGCTCTTAAAACAGATGTAAAGTACCCAAAATGCAATTATGTGATTGCAGGGGGATGCAGAGCCTTCCAGGAAAATCTAACAAGATTTAACACTAAATGTTTAAATGGCAAGGCAGTCCATCTTTAAAAAAAAAAAAACACAATGGGATTTCTATTAATGTCTTTCTATTTAAAAACTTCCAGCTTCACATATTAATAGTATTAGCCTTTTGGGGCAGGGGCTGTTAGAAACTTCTGTGTTTTATTCTTCTATTTTCTCCTTCCACCCTCCAATATCAAATGCCTCTGATTTATTTATTCACCCATCCCCCTAAGAATTATAAACTGCTTTTGTGTTTCTAGATTTCATGGGATCATTTCTCGTGAGCAAGCTGATGAATTGCTTGGAGGAGTAGAGGGAGCATATATTCTTAGAGAAAGTCAGCGGCAACCTGGGTGCTACACTCTGGCCCTTAGGTAAATTCTCTCACATTTATTCATAAATTTTAAGAAATGTTTGCTAATCTCATGAATATAAGGGATAATTCATTAATGACATATGAATCACTACATGCAAACTACATCTTAAAACATGATGTAATATATTAAGAATGCCTTAATCCAAACAAGAAGGAAACCAAAACATTTAGATGTAAATGACGGGTGTTGTAGTCCAAAACAATTAGAGAAGTTAAACTATTTCAGCCTTTGAAATTATTAGATATTGCAAACTTGTTAACTTTTAACAAGCTGTATTTTAACAAGCTGTTTATAAAGCATTTAAAATATAATTTACAAAATGTACAGTATTGTATAAATGTAGTCACTGCATTTGCAAATAGAAAAAAACTGAAGAATATAAAACTACCTTACCTTAATAAAAATCAATGCAGACCTAATACTGCAAATTTTAAAAATATGAACAATGATCATGTAACAAGATATTGTGATCTCTTATATTAACTTTTTCTCCTGAGAAGCAAATTTTCCCTAGCTGTTTAAAATGCAATTACATTTCCATTGTTATCAGCTATTTTTAAAGTTGAAATTACTTAACAGGCAAACTGTTAACAGCAATCAGCAGTGTAATGTAAATATTAACTATGTTTAATTCTGTCAGGAGATGGATGATAAAATATTTACTTTGAAAGAAAAGTAGAAATTGAATTATTCCAGACTTCATTGCAATGATTAATTCATGGTAAATAATTTAGAATTTTTCCTCCGTACTGGCCCATCATTTTTTGTTACACTTTACTTTAATTGTATACAATCTTTTATTACGTAACCCTTTTCTCCACTATTTTTATAATGGGTATTTAAAATGTATATAATTATAAAAAATACAATTGTGGTGCTCAAACACCTTTACTGTGTTTTAATGCAGATTTGGGAATCAGACCTTAAATTACCGTCTTTTCTATGATGGAAAGCACTTTGTAGGGGAGAAGAGGTTTGAATCAATCCATGATTTGGTAACAGATGGCTTAATAACACTGTATATAGAGACCAAGGCTTCTGAATATATTTCCAAAATGACGACAAATCCTATTTATGAGCACATTGGATATGCTACTTTGCTTAGAGAAAAAGTATCCCGTAGACTGAGTAGATCAAAAACTGCATCAAGAAAGGCTAGTGTAACAACATGTGAAGAAAATGCACCAGTTGAAAAGGTAAGGTGGCCAATTTAAAGGAAATCAATTCATACATATATCTATATTAAAATTATTCATGTCTTTCAGGGATAGAAGTTGTGGAAAAGCATTCAGAGATAAAGTCAAATATGACATATTGGAAATGTTTCTGGAAAGTTATGGAGTTTGTCTTTATCTTTACTAAAATTAAACTCCAATTTACTGAACTCCATGTCATACCTATAGGCATTTCTCATTGATTCAGTGGAGGTTATTACAAGTCCAGATAGGATCCAGAGGTGAAATAAATGGGATTATCTGTTTTTTAAAACAGTGGCATTTATGCACCTGAATAGATACAAAATAAAAATATAAAAAGCCGTTTTTCTTGCTCAATATTGCCTCACAAAAGACTGAAAACAGCTCCAATTATTTAAACAGGGTTCCTACCTAAAGATAACAAATCTGAGATCTTCTACCATACTACTCAACCATGGCTACACCCAAGATAAAACCCAATTAATAGTATTAGTATAAAATAGATTACAGGTTTATTTATGATTTCCAATTGTTAGAATATATTTTGAGTATTTTATCACCAAATCTCAAGTTTGTGACTTTTTCTATAAAAATGAACAAATTTCTTTTGCCTTTGGTGAATGGATCTTTGTCTGGGACCTTGGTTTTTCTACTCTTTCCAGTTTTGCTTTTCACACTTATAATTTTCTATAATAGTTACATGTGTTCAGTAATGATGAGAAGTAATTTGTTTTAGAAGATTTTGGCTCTATTTCTCTATGAGTTTCATTATAAGACAATTCGCACTATAAGTAAATGATAGATGAGTTTATAAAAGGTTATTTGAGAATATTCTCTCTCCATAAATTGAAAAATATGTCAGATTCTGTTTCTAGCCTAAGCACTTTTGAAGGTGAAATACATTTGAATCACAATTGAGATGGTTTTGCTGATCTGCCTTTGAAATGCAATGCATAGCTGCTCAGAAGATTTATGATACTTTCTGTGCTATAAATATATTTTTTGAGATATTGCTCTGTCTTCAAGATGGTAGATCTCTTAAATTAACTGTCTTTGATTACAAACTAGCATAAATCAAGGAACATTCAAACCTGTGGAATAGAGAAGGGTTTTTTTGGGGGGGGGGAGACTATTTAGAGGAATGGATACAGGCAGTCCTCGACTTACAACAGTTCACTTAATGACTGTTCAAAGTTACAACAGCACTGAAAAAAATGACATGACCATTTTTCACACTTATGACCATTGCAGCATCTCCATGGTCACATGACTTACATTCAGATGCTTGACAACTGTCTCAGATTTATGACAGTTGCAATGTTCCAGAGTCATATGATCCTTCTGCTACCTTCTGATAAGCAAAGTCAATGGGGAAGCCAGATTCACTTAACAACTCTGTTACTAATTTAAGAACTGCAGTGATTCACTTAACAAACATGGCAAGAAAAGTCGTAAAATGGGGCAAAACTCACTTAACAAATTTTTCACTTAGCAACATAAATTTGGGGTTCAATTGTGGTCGTATTAAGTCTATTGAAATAGTAATAAAAATGAAACTAATTAAACACTATTGAAACTAATTAAACACTATTGAAAACACACACATGGACCCCTAAAACGCAAACAGCCAGGATGGCATATATCACATTTATTTATTTATATTTCATGTTTTTAGCTGCCCATCACCCTCAAAAAAAGTCAATGTAATCCAAAATCATATAGAACTATTTTAACTTGTTATTCTCTACTTCTATTGAAGTTTAAAACTTTTTTAAAGCCCTGGGTGCACACAATTAGACTGTGCTTAATTTGTTTCATGCAAGAACTTTTGTGTGTACTGAAGAAATGTTCCCATTTATTTGTTCCTGGTGGGAAAGAAGAAAGAGGGAGCTGGTTTAGTCCATCAGCCACATTTCTCAAGAATCTACCCAAAATACTATTCCTGAAAGATGATCATTACAAACATATGTATATATACAGTAAAAACTCAGCTGGCAAGGATTAACCTACACATAGTCCTGGGAACTGGATATTGGTTGAGAAATTTACCACATTATTCTTTTTAAACGTGGTGTATATTCAAGATCTATATATAAAATGCATGAAAGAATGGAAATATTAAATCTTAACGACTCAAGAAGAGCACTAGTTAAAAACCATATGAAAAACTAGCTGTGTGACTTAGGCCAGTCACTGTCTCAACTAACCTGACCACACAGGATTGTAATTTTGGGGAAAAGTAATAGTAAGAAGGGCTATTATATAAGTTTGCTACTTTGAATTATTTATAAGAATAACAAATACAAAATTTAAAAATCTAAAAAATAGATATAATAAATGGAATAAAAATAATGGAATCTTACAAACATATTAAAATGATCTGGAATTATTC
>QLTV01002934.1:1326397-1348308 GCA_003457575.1 Thermophis baileyi | reverse complement strand
GAAAAAAAAGAAAAAGATTTGGATAACAAATTGAAAGAAAAAAATGAAAAAGGAAAAAATAAAAAAAAAAAAAAAAAAGAGGTGTTCCTGTTTAGTTTTGGCTTTGACCCTATTTGTCAGGCTTTGTGCCATGCTTCACAGTAAATCTCAAGTACTAGGGGTTTTTTTGAGGGGGGGTTTCCAGAAATCTCACAAACACTACATGGCTAGATTAGTTTCTTGATAGCAGAGAAGAATGAAATCACATACACAAAGCTGCTATTGTAGTGCACTGCTGGTCGTTTATATAGGTCTGTGCTACACAGTTAAATGCAAGGGCTTTTCCAGTTCCCCAATCTTTTCAAGATCACTGAAAACCTCTGGGATGTGTTGATGCCTTAGGAATGAGCAGCTCCCAGACAGTACTATTAACATTAGCTTCATTCCTAGCTTTGACTTAAAATAGTCTTCACTGTACACAGTCATTCCAGTGTATCAAAGTGCATTACTCTTGTTCTTTTGAATAATTTTTGTGTTACTCCATTACTGCAATCCACTATCAGTGCCAATGATGCAGAATTAAGTTTGTAGGATTGGCCTATGAAATGTTGACATTCTTACTTTTAAGTGCTGTAAAATGTTGTCTATTTTTATGCATAAGAAGGTAAAAGAACACAGCAGATTTTAGGGGTAGTTAGGAACTTCTGATTGACTTTAAAATGTACTCTACTGCTTATGCTGAATAAGCATAATAAACCTTTTCTTCACCATCACCTAAGATATAATTGAAATCTCAGCCCTGACAGGGAAAAAAAAAGACAGTGAAGATCAGATATTTCTTTAACAGCAAACAGAGAGAAACTCTGACTCTACAGATAATTTTCAACTTATGATTATTAATTTGATGATCATTCAAAGTTATGGTGGCAGTGAAAACCTGGCTTATAACCACCTCTCACATAACTGTCGCAGCTTCCATGTGGTCATGTGATCAAAATTCAGGCACCTGGCAATTGGCATGTATTTAGGGTGGTTGCAGAGTCCCAGGCTCGTGATTTTCCCAGGGGATTCTGACAAACGAAGTCAATGGATTTGCTTAATGACATCATGATTTGCTTAATGACATCATGATCTGCTTAATGGCTATGAGGAAAAAAGATTGTAACATCGGCACGACTCGCTTAACAACTGCATTGCTTAGTGATGGAAATTATGTGCCCAATTATAGGCATAAGTTGAGGACTATCTGTATTTATAACAGCTGTTTGACTATTATTAGAAATGATACTAAATAAAAATATTTTTTTCAGACTAAAAATACCACAGATATTGAATTTTTATAAAATACTGTATTGTTTTAAAAACCTTGGAATATTTTGGATTATGCATATTGCGTAATTCAAATCTTTAAATGTATTAAATTTAATTTTTCAATTAAATTAAGTTAAATTTCAATTTGCTAAAAATAGATGAGGTTTCTTTTAACTCAAATTGTACTGACAAGTGAGACTAAATCTGCCCAAATGGCTGGCTTATATTTATATTCTAGTATATAAAATAGGAATGATAGAGCAAAAATGAACATATTTTAACAGATATTATATTCCACATGATGTTGCAAATAAACACATATATTCAGTAATCACAGTCTAAATTATTTATTTTCATTCTGATCATTATTATCATGCAATACAGAAAACATGTCAGTGAACAGGTTCCTAATCTTTGGGGTTTTTTTATTTTCTGCAGATTGTTGCTCTCCAAAATATTGATTATGTCACACTAATTTACTCTTGTTCTTACTCATTTCATTTAGCATTAGACTTTTAATACAGTAGGTAAAAGTAAGGCAAACAAAGTCAACTAACTTTTATTTCTATGGGCTTTATATCAACTCCTCTATGACTGGTAATGATTTGAAAACATTGTTTTATGTACTACCCTGTTTCCCCCAAAATAAGACATCACCTGATAATAAGCCCAATCGGGCTTTTGAGTGCATGGCAATAAGGCCAAGCGCTTATTTCAGGGTTCAAAAAAATATAAGACAGGGTCTTATTTTCAGGGAAACACGGTACTTAAGAGTCAAATATACATTGTAATTGCAATTGCATTGACATAGCAATTGCAATTCTAATGCAAAGAGGTTGAAGATTTTGGAAGTGTTCTTTCAACTAATATAGTGTGCAGAACAGCAGGATAAGGAAAATGAGTAATTGGTTTGCCTTAGGATAATATGCAAATCAACACAGTTCAAAGAAGCTAAAAATGATCTGAGAAGGAAGGAGCTAATTCAAAGTGACAGCAGTTTCTGTAAAAAGTATCCCACTTAAGCTAATATCTTAAGGCTTTATAATATTTAGCCCAGTGACCCTAATAGTTAGTAAAATGTTACTAATATGCATGAATAATTAAACAGAAGTCAATATGTTAATTTTCATTAAGAGTTCTATATATATAATTTGAAAGTACTGGATACAATTTGTATTTAATGAAAGAAAGGCTTCTATTGGTCTACCACCAAAATGTTAATCTACAGTTTTCTTCTTCTCATTTTATGTCTTAGTGTATGTTGCTTAAATAAGATTATATATATATAATCTTCTATTTTTAGACAGGTTCAAGTATTTGACTTTATTTCTTTATTAATGTATAAATTTCATAAAAGGGCTGTTGGTATATATTCTGGAGATGGTGCTTCTATCACTCTATTCTATCCTTCTCAACTGCATTTTTGGCTATTTCTTTATGGTTTCTCTTTACGTTTATATTCCTTTCTTTTTTAACATACTGCCAAGCTTGAGAGATACTGGTGACACACTGATAAAAATCAACTAGTGGTTTGACAGAAAGGATCCTTCAAGTACTATAAAATTTAGCAGAAAAATAATTATTTAGATTCATCTGTATGAAAAATGAAAAATTCAAAGGCCAACGTAATATAGAGAGTACGATGTTGGGCTACGATTGAACAACCCCTTTAAATCTCAATTTGACCACACAGTTCATTGGATGACTTTAGGCCAGTTATTCTTTCTTTCCTCAACATCCCTCAAGTCTCTTTTTCTTCTATGGGTAGACAAACATTTCCCAAGGGTCTGTGAAAAGCAAAGCTGGGATGTAAAGAATATATGTGGACATTGTATAGGAAGGGTCAACCTTGTTACTCCCTGTATAGGATGATCAACTCATTTGTACAATGAATTGCCTCCCAGTTCTGTAGTTCAAGAGTTTTGACTATGACCTGTGTGAGCCATTTTGCTCTTTTCAGACTGAATAGAACTTGTATGTTGAATTATACATGATACAACGTTTATTCACATTTTTAAGAAAGTGAATACAGGATCAGCCTATTGGTTGACAACAACAGTTTCCAGATTCTTATAAAGAAGTTACAAATAGGAATTACAGCAACTATAATCTCATATATTCCATTTAAAGTAATCATTATTATTTTTTTTGAGTAAACCGACATTTGGAGAAAAATCAGAAGGCAGAAGATGAGTGAGCAGTTCCTAAAGGAATGCTCCATTATGGATTTCCAATCAGCTAATTATAGCTCCTCTATAAAGATGGCATAAGTGGCTGAAGCGGGACATTGTATGCTCCTTCTCCATTTCCCTTTTTAAACTGGCACTTAGGGATGCTAAACAGCCAAACCTTTCTTCTCTTGAGGAACATTGTTCCAGGTTTTGAAAACACTGAACAATATATTTCTGTAAAACTTAGAATTTCCCTGAGCAAATCCCTCTTGTTTTTTAATGGCCTAATTTTGAAGGCACATGTCCTTTTAATTTGTCCTGTACTCTAGTGCAGTATGTAAAATTTGAATCTCTACATACTAAAATGTGCTTTGAACTCTGATTTACATTTAGCCGAATGAAACAGTAATCCATTTTGCTAATCTCTCATTAATCTTCAATGTCCTCACTATGAATTTACTACAGAGTTTGAGGAAGGTAATAGGATTTCCGGTATGAATGTAAAATTTCACTTGATGGATATTGGCAAAATGAAGGACAAATTCCTATCTACAAACTAGCAAACATTTTAAAAAATAGTATTTGCCTATTTAATGGCATTTAAAACTGACAATAATAATTAAGAAGGGCAATGATTATAAAAATGGAAAATGGACAGTTAAGAAATATGAAGTATAAACAAATATAAATATATAAAAATGTTTAATAAATTGTATCAAGTCTGCATTTCTTTGTATACTTTCATGTGATTAAACCATATTAATTTACATACGCCAACCATTATTTTGTAGTAGACAGCATATAATAAGCCATATTTCAAAATAATTTTGTTGTTAACTAAAAACAAAAATACATTGTGTAATAAGGATGCAACTTCCATTGGTGAAATATAGTCACTACTTTAGTGCAATAGCAGAACAAAAGAATATATATATTCTTTCATTGCCCATAATGTAACTTGTGGTATATCAGAGCATTTCAGCAGAAATTTTGAACCTGTAATATAATATTGATAAAATCTTTTCTTATTGCACATATTTATAAAAAAACAAAGTGCAATCATTCTGTAAGAACAGTCAGTTTTAATATTCACTATGGACCAGAATATATATCTCATTCTACACCCAATTTAGTACTGGGATCTAGCAAAAAATCTAGAGAATATAATTGAACCTGGCAAGCTATTCTATAAGGTCAAGCTTTCAGTCTTGGCTAATCAGTTTAAAAGACAGGTTTTTAGAAACCAATACTCACAAAAACCAGGAAATTAAACTAATAATTTAAATATTTGGGCTTGAGTATATTCTGTCCCATCTGGAAATCCTCTGCCTAAATTCATTTTAAAGCCCAAGAAATGATAGCCCATATAATACATTTTTCTCATCAGCGTACTTTAAACAAACTAAATTTATAGAAATAATAAGGCATAAAAATACATTGTGTAAAAATACTCATTACATTGCAAAGAGTAAACACAATTTACATAGGAGAGAGAAAGTGTTGTTCTATACAGAAATTTGGATACGTTATAGATTACAGTATTTTTCTGGCTTGAAATGGCAACCTTAAAAATCAATAGAAGGAAAGAAAACTGAACCATTTTGGTTCCCTTTTGTACTTCTTTACTATTTCCCCTCTTTCCTTCCCAGGACAAGAGAAGGTCTTTCTTTTGGCTTGTGCCTAATTTATGCAGCTTCAGAAACTCATCTTCAGATATCAACGAGATACCGCCACCTCAGAGGAAAATGTCTGAATTCCACATCACCACAGAAGATACTACAAGAAGTCGCAGCAAAGGGGTTAATGAGAGTCCCTGGGCTAAAATCTGCAGTGTTTTTAAAATATAGCAATTCAATTGAAATTTAGCTATAATCTTTGCCAGAATATTATTGACATTATTTCAGAATGAGAATTACTAAAATCCTGGATTTATTTTACTTTTTTTATTTTCAATATATGTCATAACAAGTACTAGCACATGATGGACCTTGATTAATTTTGAAAAGCAAAGCTAGGTATAGTACAAAGAAACAAAGAAAGGATTGTAGAAATGATTTAGACTCTGAAAAAACTTTCTGACAGATGGCAGTGCCAAATCACTATAGGTAGTCCTCAACTTAAAACCAGAATTAAGACCAGAATTACAGTTGTAAGTCATGGTGGTCATTAAATGAATCAGCACATGACCGCACTCTAATTTTATGACTTTTTTGCATCAAACATTAAGTGAATACCTCAGACATTAAATGAATTCAGTTTCGCCAGTGGCTATTTTTTGACAGAGACCAAAGTAAATACTGATTTCTGGGTGGGGTGATCCAAAAATTGCAATTACATGACATGGGAGGTTGCAAACTGAGGTAAATGCCAGTCGGTCGCTAAATACACAAACTGCAATCACGTGCCTGCAGGGGAAGCAGTTGTCTGAACTTCAAAACCGGGTTGTAGGTACGGTAGTTCTGGAGAGATCTACCATAACTTTGAACTTACAACTAGTCATTAAGTGACTACTTGTAAATTGGGAATTACCATTATTGTACAGTTGTCAAGAAAGCAACAAGGATTTTCCCAAGTCCAGGAGTTGAGTTCAGTTTCATAATTTCAAATAGAACTTTCAAGGCAAGTGAAAAAAAATCCTAAGGAATTTTCCTGTATCTTTTAGCATTCTTCTCAAATATTGGTGTATCTACCCATTTCCAAAATTATTGCATGTCTTTTTATTAACATACTACTTAATCGTTATTTTAACAGTTCATCAGTATTTCAGATAGTAGTCTGGGAAATGAGGTATCAAAGTGTTAATAATTTTTAATACAGTTAGCAATGCTGCATGTCTGAAATCTGGACAAATATCTAATTTATAAACTGATGATTCAATTATTTTATGTTCCATTATGTCTGTTCTCCAAGAAAGTGTGTTAATTAAATCCAGACATCTCATAGGTTGAGTGGTGGTCAACATGGACCTGGACTCATCTCAACGTACACATCATTTTAGGGCATGGTTTCACTCATCTTCTATTTGCTATTTTGAATTTTCACTGGAGGTAGTCCTTGACTTACAACCATTTGTTTAGAGATCATTCTACTTTACAACAGCAGTGAAAAAAGTGACCTGTCCTCACACATATGACATCACAACATCCTTCCGTCACATAAATAAAATTTGAGTGCTGGGCAACCAGCATGTACTTTCAACAGCATTCTAGAGTCATTTGATTGCTATCTGGAACCTTCCCAGCCAGCTTCTGACAAGCAATGGGGGAAGCCAGATTTGATTAATGATTCACTTGACTGCAGTTATTCACTTACTAAACATGACAAAAAGGTCATGTATATTCTGTTCTGTTCCGTTCCATTCCGCTCTATTTTCTGTTCCGTTCCGTTCCATTCCGTTCCATTCCATTCCATTCCATTCCATTCTATTCTATTCTATTCTATTCTACAAGATAATGGAGAAAACTGATGTTAAAAACAATGCAGACATCTTATCAACTAACCTTTTTTTTTTTGAGATCCATGGGTTACTGATAGAGTTATAAGGTATTTTCAGAAGGAGGTCAAGGACATCTTTGGATTGCAACCACTTTTTTAGAGACATGATATTTCTTTGCAGAAACATATGCATACTGTGATAAATTAAGAGGTTTTTTTTAGTAAGAAGTAGCAATAATGAATAGATAAGCTATCAAGATGGTCTCATAAAGGTCTGATGGAACTAATAGTCTCATTGGCATTGGAAATTGGGGGGAAATGATTCTTCTTTATTCTATGGTTATTAGTACTGTACTGATAGGTACAGATGAAATTCAAGAAGAATTTCAAGAAAAGTTCAAGAAAAATTTTCCAAATGAAAAAGAAAAGCAAAAAAGGGGAAAAGTAACAATCAAAGATAATTCCAAATAGTATAAAACAAGAAAATAAAATAAAGGCAATATGTGTTTGTTTGATCAGCTTAATATCAGGACATATGCAACTCTCTGAAAATAAAATAACCTGAAAAATATCATATTTTACCTCTGGATTAGGTGGTTTCAAGAAATTAAGTCATGATAAGGCCACATTTTTATGGGTGTCGGATCATAAGAGAGAGCTAGTTTGGTCTAATGATTAAGGCATCAGGCTAGAAACCAAGAGGCTCTGACTTCAAATCCTGCCTTAGACATGAATACCTGCTGGGTGACTTTGGACCAGTGACTCACTCTCTCAGTTCAACCCACCCCACAGGTTTGTTGTTGTGGGGAATATAGGTAGAAGTACTGTATTAGCTATGTTTGCTGCATTGAATATAAACATGGTTTAAAATTTAATAATGGTGATGATGATCAAAACCATCTTATTACCAGAAATTGTTTGTGGCTCTCAGAACGGTTGGTATAAACCAGTGATGGCGAACCTTTTTTGACTCGGGTGCCAAAAGGGTGCGCGCGCACCCACACCCATAATGCAATGCCCTCCCCCCCATGCATGCGCACAACCTTCACTGAAGCCTCCGGGCTTCCGGTAAGCCCATTGGGCTATTTCAGGAAAGCCTCCTGAAGCCTGGGGATGGCGAAAAATGGCCCAACCGGCCAATCGGAAGTTCGGAAACGAAACAGAAGTGGAGCTGCCCTACCACTTACCTTCAGATAGTTGCAACCAGGCCTCCCACACCTCGGCCCATTTCTTCTGCAGCCGGCAAGGCTTTCCTGAAGGCCTCTCTAGCCTATAACAGAGCTCCGAATCAATCTGGAGCTCTGTTATCGGCTGCAGAGGCCTTCAGGAAAGCCTTGCCAGCTGCAGAAGAAATGGGCCGAGATGTGGGAGGCCTGGCTGCAACTGTCCAAAGCCGAAGAAGTTCCTGAAGACCTCTGACAGCGAAAAGGAGGCTGGGGGTGACGCACACAAGTGAACTTCCGGTTGGCCCATTGGGCCGTTTTCGCCATCCCCAGTCTTCAGGAGGCTTTCCTGAAGCCTGGGGAGAGCGAAAACAGCCAAAAAGAAGGCCGAAAATCAGCTGGCGCACTGGAGCGCCAGTGATAGGGCAATGCCTCACGTGCCCTCAGATATGGCTCCGTGTGCCACTTGTGGCACACGTGCCATAGGTTCGCCATCACAGGTATAGACCAACTTTTGTTAAGCTCTCAGAGCAGAGAGAGCTTTATGTTATACTATGTCATACTGCCATGTATTGGATTTTACACGAGTTCCATATACTCCTCCTCCTGGGGAGCAATTTCTCTATTTTCCATAGTGTACATCCTGTGTGATATATTTCCTTGGGGTGAAATATGCCACATAGCAAGTTGCAAAATTATTTACTCTAAATTTAAAATGTCAAAGAGAGTTCCTGTTTCAACCACATACAGTATTATGACCTTAGCTTGTTAATATATAGTGGACAACAATAAACTAGATAGTATATGCATATTAAAATCTACTTTTGGGGAAGAGACAGATAAATACATTAGAGATCAATCTTGATTTATACAAATTATGGATTTTGTTCTTGAATATATAGCTTTGTTGTAGCATAATATTTTCAGTACTCTGTATTTTTAAAATCAAAAGAATATATACAGTAGTGTGATACAGAACTCTTTTAAAGAAAAGCTTTCCCACCACTGTTACATTTTAAAATAATTAACCAACAATTTCACTACTTTATCATCTTTGTTTCCATTTGTTCTCAATATCCATCAGCATACAGTATATTGCATATATATAGGAAATTGGGAATAAATTATACGTATGGAACTGAAGGAAATTTGAAATTGACCACTGATTCTTTTTTGTGTCTCTTCTATTCTCTTTTGATTACCATAAAATTGATGCCATGCTTTCCTGCCAGTTGAAAAAAGTAGCATGTGAAAAGTGTAATGAAAGCTTTAAAACAGCTTTAAACTTAATGATAACACATGAAAAATGTAGGGAAAGTTTTAAAACTTAAACTTCTGGTTTCATGTATTATTCCTCACATATAATTAGATACATGGATCTGCAAAATTGCAGTCCACTAATTATGTATTTGTCATCATGTCTTCCTGTATATTTAATCATAGGGCTGGAAGGGACCTTTGAGGTCTTCTAGTCCAATCTAAAATGTATCTTGAGAAAATCACTTTAATAGTACTATTTAATAGTACAATCATCTGTATATTTCTAGGTAAATGTGATTAGCCTATAACCACATAAGTTTGTCTAAGCTTACAACCATAACTACAAAATAAATTAAAAAATAAAAATAAAAAACAAGTTTTTAAATTCTAAAATTGAATCCTCATATCAGTTTCTTGGTGTCAGTTCACACAAAACAAATAGAAAAGCAAAATGAACAGAAAATCCAATGGTCTCTGCTGCATATCTCACAAGCTGTCATTTGAGTGTCAAAAAACCTGGAAATGTAATTCTTGAGATCATCATTATTCTGTGTAAAATAATATGAGTCACAGTGGGACACTGGATCCTAAAATCATGATAAAATATTGTCTACAATTGCCTGAAACTATCTGAGGTTGATAACTGCTACTTCATTAGAACAAAATTCTGTATTCCTAACTGCCTTTTTTCATTATTTTTCTCTCCTTTGGGAAATGCAATCTACTTGGATATTTTGTCATTTGAGACCATGAAATAAGAGAGTGCAATTCCAACTGATGTTTCTTGAAAGATATTTTAGTTGATAATATCAAATATCTTGATAATATCAAAATAGCAAGTATCGGTTCAAAATTGTTGAGAATGTGAATGCTAAATCTTTTCCATAAATCTGCTGTTGGCTGAGAGTTCCTTACATTTATTCAAGTTATATGCATAAATCTAATGCATATAAGAATGAAGTTATTTCATGTACCGTATATAATTTTAAAATGTGTTGAATTAGGTAATATAAAAAATGGCAATTATCTGCCATAATAGAGTAACTTCTATCCTGCTAATACAGACCAGATTGTCTGAAGTTTCCAACAAATACCACAAAATCTTACACGAATTACCAGTACATCTAAAAGGTATAATTATTAGATAATTGCAATTTTTCATTAATGCATTTAAATTATACTACAGATATAAATGCATGAGTTTCTAGAATAAAATATGCTATTCTCTAACTACTCTATCAAGTATAAAAGTATTTTTTTGTTTTTTTTAATTACTTTGTTTGAATATTGATTAATTAGTACGAACAAAGATCCAAATGTTGCTTTGTTGGATTCAGTAATTTACGATTAATGACTTCTATGGCAAATAGTCACTAAAGATAATATGGTTTACTTTGGTTTAAATAAAAACTTAAAAGACAAACCAGCTGGAAGCCTTAGCTTGCATAGTCTGGCAATGAGGATTCCTGTAATGTTTATATTAGGTCTGCCTTTCCAAAGCCATGGAAAACACAAATGAAACCACAAATGGATGTATTTCATAAGAGATGACTCTGCTCTTAATCATGCATCACACTAAGCATTTCATCCAGTTCTAAAACTTACTTTTAGAGTTGCTCTCTGCTTTTTTTTTTTAATGAAAAAACCTACATATTTATTTATTAAATTTGCTTGGCATCTATATAGCGGCAAGGCGACTCTAAAGATACCAGGCATTAATATGTACATATTGAGCTATCAGATGGTGGAACTTTTTATTCAGTCTGAAACCCATATTCACAACTACTAATTCAGATATTAATTAAAGCAACTTTCATCTTTATGCTGGATTTGTACATAATAACTACATATTAGGTACATAGTTATATTGGGTTATATTCACCATATAGGACAGTGATGGCAAACCTTTTTTTGCTCTGGTGCCAAAAGGGTGCGCACGCGCGCAATAGCGCGCGTGCGTGTGCCCACACCCATAATGCAATGCCCCCGCGCATGCATGCACAACCCCCACGCTGCCCCCCATGCGCATGCGCGCAGGACTCACTGAAGCCTCCAGAACCTGTGGATGGCGAAAAACGGATTCCAGCTGATTTTCGGCCTTCCGGAGGGCAGGGGGGAGGTTGTTTTTGCCTTCCCCAGGCTTCAGGAAAGCCTCTGGAGCCTGTGGATGGCGAAAAATGGACCCAACGGCCCAACCGGAAGTTCATTTCCAAACTTCCAGTTGGGTCGTTGGGTCAGTTTTTCACTATCCTCAGGCTCCGGAGGCTTTCCTGAAGCCTGGGGAAGGCGAAAATGACCTCCTCCCGCCCTCCGGAAGGCCGAAAATCAGCTGGCCAGCGCGCACATGCGCGCTGGAGCTGACATAGGGCAACGCCTTGCGTGCCCTCAGATATGGCTCTGCTTGCCGCCTGTGGCACGCGTGCCATAGGTTCGCCATCACTGATATAGGATCATGCTTGTGCATACAGTACATAATCTAGCATATACTTTGTATTTTAAGGAAAAATTAAGACCGGGTTTAATATTGAATGTAATTAATTCCCAAAATAAATAAAGAATTGGAGAAAAAAAATATGTTCCCTTGGAACAATCACTGGTGTACTGTATATTGTGATTTTGATAACAGAATATCTCATTTTATACCAGAGCATAGTAGATTGGAAACTGGAGGGTTTTACAATGATATTAATGTCAAATTGTACCAGATATAATGGAGCATAGGAAAGATTTATGTGGCACCCTGTTGTTTCTTAGCAATAGCAATAGCACTTAGACTTATATACCGCTTTACAGTGCTTTACAGACCTCTCTAAGCGGTTCACAGAGTCAGCATATTGTCCCCAACAATCTGGGTCCTCTTTTACCCACCTTGGAAGGATGGAAGGCTGACAGTGAGATTTGAACTGCTGAACTGCAGCTAGCAGTCAGCTGAAGTAGCCTGCAGTACTGCACTCTAACCACTGCACCACCTCGGCTCTTGAATCTTTTACTACAGAAATAGCAAAATCCATCCTTCATGGAGAAATCCAACAAATTAAATACATTAAATTAAATTAAACTACTCCTTAAATTGAAAAATAAAGATAATATCAGGACTTTGAAACCTTCATTGATGCCCAAGACCTTCTATAAACATTGCTAATATTATGGCGAAAGAACACCCATAGCAGAGTTTAGTGCTGGGTTCCAAAATAATATAATATAATATAATATTATTTTGGAGTAATGATACTCCAAAGTAATTATACTTTTACTTCTAATGCAACAATGTATAATGAATTCATTTTGATATAGTACTTGTGCATTCCGTCAGCTGTTTGTGTTCTTGTAACTGAAAACTGGAAAGAGCTTACTTATACTTTGTCTTTTCTTAATCTAGTTTTTATCAGAAGTTGTTGAAATACCAGCAGTCATGTCAGGGAAGGTTGTTCTAATTAATTGATGTCATTCAAGCCATACATACTTGGCTGTCTGTCCAGGGCAGTCCAGCTGAAGGTGCATACTGAGAATCCCCAGACCTTCCCACAAGTGGGAAAACCCAGAGCGGAGCTTTTTCTCCCATGAATCATTTATCCTTGGAAATAGGTCTGAAGCTTTATTGTTAATATTCAGAAAGTTTGTGAACTTCTAGTTGTCTAATACAGGGGTCTCCAACCTTGGCAACTTTAAGTCTGGAGGACTTCAACTCCCAGAATTCCCCAGCCAGCTTTGGGAATTGAAGTCCGCCAGGCTTAAAGTTGCCAAGGTTGGAGACCCCTGGTCTAATAGATATTCAGGAGCTGAGGGATATATGGAGAACGTATGTGAGATGTTGCAGTCCTGGTTATTGCTATTGTTTATACAGCTTTCAAGAGTGTCATAGGTTCTTTTAAACATTTGATGAGCTCAAGACACAAAAGAGCCAACAACAATACAATTTCTGCACAAAATGCACAGGCACTCGCATTTCTACATAAAACACACATGCTAAATACTCACATGCTAAATACTCATCATTTCTCCATTCATCCGTACTGCTGCTATTACTGTTCCTATTACTACTTGTGAGTTCTGCTAGAGAAAAACATCTCTTTCTGGCTCCTTTACTTACACACACACACACACACACACACACACAACCACCCAGCACAGATCACACACACACACACACACACACACACACAAACACACACACATATACAGAGCTGTTTAACCGCACAGCATTCATAGCTTTGCCTACTCAGGTCAGCCTGCTTTGTCACACATAAAAAAAAAAAAGTAAGGAATTAAAGTATAAATTGGCAATTTGAGAATTAGTTTAGATCATTGTTTGAGAACCATGACAAATACTAGATGTATGGTTTTCAATTGCTAGGATTCCTAAGCCAACATGGCCCTTGCTAAATATTCTCAGAGTTGAAGTTTGGAAATACTGGTTTAGATGATTTACAGAAGAATGCTCTTTTTCCAGGGAAGACAACTGAAATACTATTGTAGTAAGAACATTACAATCAGATGTTCTTCCAAGAATTCAGTAGAATTTTTTTTTCAACAGAATATAATGTTCCAAGAGGATATTATGTGCATATTATGAGAAGCTACATAAAGAAAGCTATAAAGCTACAGAATTCAAAATCCCTAATTCTGTTTGATATATGGTATAAAATGGTTCCCAAACTACACAGTTGATGTCTTTACTTCCTATTGTCCTGTATCGAATACTAACATAAGTGAAGCAGGGGTGGGTTCTAACTTACCTCGCTGCCGGTTCGCTTCCTCCCTCATGCGCAGTGCTAAAAAAATTTTTTAAAAAAATCCCCCCCCAAAAAAGCCAAAAACAAGATGGGCCGCATGCGCAGTGCTGGAAACTAAGCTTCTGCGCATGCGCAGAAGGAAAAAAATCTGGAAAAAATTCAAAAAAAAAATAATCCCCAAAAAATTCAAAAAAAAGATGGCGGCGTCCATGGACCGGCACCGACCAAACTGGATCCGTGACATCATCGTGATGTAACAAGCGGGTCGCTACCGGTTCAGGTGAACCGGTCCGAACCAGGAGGAACCCACCTCTGAAGTGAAGAGAGGATAAAAATGGCCCCCTCAGCAATGGAGCCATTTAAACAAAGCTCTGATTATATTCTGCCTACAGATGAGTTTTGCAGCATCCCCATGATCATGTGATCAAAATTCAGATGCTTGGCAACTGGTTCATACTTAAGACCATTGCTATGCCCCAAGGTCATGTGATCACCTTTTGTGACCTTCTCACAAGCAAAGTCAATGGAGAAGCCAGATACACTTAACAACTGTGTTGCTAATTTAACAACTGCAGTGACTCACTTAACAAATGTCTCACTTAACAACAGAAATTTTGGGCTCAATTGTGGTCGTAAGTCAAGGACTACCTGTACTTCCTTTGTGACTAGCCAAACCCTTAGAAAATGGAATTCAAGGCACTGACAAATGTGCCCAGTTGCCCAAGTTACACTTATATCTGCTGCTGCTTGCACTCTTTTTGCCCCCAAATATTTCCCCTAAAGCCCAGGATCCACTTTTCTTTTTTGGATCAACCTAGTGTTATTCCACTGGCTGCAATCAGTGGTGGGTTGCTCCCGGTTCTGCCCGGTTCTTAGAACCGGTAGTGGCAGCAGTGGGAGGCTCCGCCCACTTGCCTGGGACGCTACTGCGCATGCGCAGAAGCTTCGCACAAGAGAGAGCGCACGCAAACTGGTAGTAAAGGGTTTTAGAACCCACTACTGCTTGCAATGGCCTGATATCATGGGCTGAGATAGAGTGACTGGCTCAAAGTTACCCTGCTTTCTTGTCTAAAGCAGAACTAAAACTCAGTTTTCTGGTTTCAAGTGCCTTAACCACTAGATCAAACTGGCTCTCAAATTTCTCATACTCTGCTATCTGATACTTTTTTTCCTCTTCCTGTTGGACAAGTGTTACACAGTGTTCCTGAAAGTGTTCCTGTTTTTCATTCCTTTTTCATTGTCCCTTCAAACCATCAATAGTGTGTTTTCTTTATTCACTTCCTTCAAAGTAACAAAACACTTTGTCAATATTCAGCTGCAGAATAACTTGAGAAATTTAAGTACTTTTGAACATTTAACTTCATAGTAGTAAAAGAAAACTACTAAGTGGGAAGTTTGCAGTCAATCTTATGATTTTTGCAAAGTTCTTTATCTAGTTTAACAGAAAACCCCAAAACTGTAATATAAAATAAGAAAACTTACCAGCAGTAAGGGCTCCTTATTTGGTTCTTAGTTAATCAGTTAATTTCACTGATCTGAGACAAACAGAACATTTCAAAATTTATTGTGGAAATACTGCTTATATAAGTTTACAGAAGTATCCTAGGAATTATCAGCTGATAAGCAGATGTCAAATGATTAATGACAGAATTATTTCATTTAGTAATTTTGGTTTCTTTTAAGTACATTGTATTTCCAATCCCTAACATTGGATTCACTTACCACTGTCAAAACATCATTTAATCAGACCCCATTTGGAATGCTAAGTCCAGTTCTGGAGACCTCATTTCAAAAATATATAATTGATCAAATTGAGTCAACAACAAAAATGATGCAAGATCTGACGGGTGCAGCCTGGAGGATTGAAACCTTTAAATATATTAATGGTCTGAATAAGGTTTTAGTATGCAGTATTTTCAATATTAAGCAAAAATCAAAACATAGGGGCATTACATCAAGCTGACAAGAGGGAAGTTCAAAAGTAATGTTAGATAGAATTATTTCACAGAAAGAGTAATGGAAGCTTGGAACCAACTTCCAGTGGAAGTAGTGGATCAATCATCAGTAACTGAGTTTAAACAAGCTTCTGATAAATTAAAAAAATTTAAAAAAAATCAAAGGGCAGACTTGATGGACCACTATGACTTTTTCTGCCATAAGTTTTCTATGTTTCTATATCATGAATCAAAATTTGGGGACTTGACAACCATCATGTATTATGACAGTTGCAGGGTCCCAGAGCCATTTTTTTTACTTTCCGGTGGGGGTGGGGGGTTTGATAAGCAAAGTCAATGGAGGAATCAGGATTCACTGAATAACCGCATGATTGTGGTCATAAGTCAAGGACCACCTTTAGGTCTTTTGCTCTTTATTCTAAAGGAGAAGCTTATAAATAGGTCGTCCTTTCATTTGAGAAATATTGGCTAGATTCTATCTCACTGATTCCAGAAATAACATAATAAGGTATTTTGGAAGTAAATTTCTGTGATGTTTGGACAAATATTCAGAACATATTCACTCTGATTTGTTTCATATCAGGAAATTTGTATAGAATTTATTTGACCATGTATCAGATAAAACAAGAACTACATTTATTTGGGGGAGCTGCAAAACTATTTCAGCCGTGCTGATGGGACTAAAACTGAAAATTACAAATTTTGGAAACAAAGTGTAGTATAATGCTGAGGCAGATACGTGTGCTGTTTTTTAGACTAGCAGAAGAATCGTGTTGTATTTTTAAAATGTAATATAGAACAATTTAAAAAAAACAAGCCAGGATTTTTTTTTATAAAAAAAAAACCATCATTGAAAAACTTGTACATCATATGATGTTTCAGGATGATGTTCCAGAACAGAACATTTTCATTATATGTTATTGCAAATTCACATTCATAAGTAATGCATGTGTCATAAATCTTTTCTCTGATAGATTTCACTTATCTTAAGCAATTTTGCTTGCAGGGCAAATCTCATGATAATATTTGTTATTATTTCCACAGAAAGCCACAGTAGGCTTTCAGTTCTGTCTGCTTTGCCCAAAGTTGCTTATACAATATGTTCAGAGGTCAGAAGAGTGGTTGATGGCTCAGAACAGAAGTGCTATTTATATCTAGGTCTGTGATTTCTGGGAAACATTTCTGAAAAACTATCATCCTCCTCATCTGGTCATAATCCCACAGGGCCTGGATCTTTACATTTTCAATGCACATCAAGGTTTGGTTTTGGCAACGAGGACCTTGAAAGGAGTGTGGCTATGTAACAAGACTGCTCATTTAGGGATTTTCTTCAAGAAGGCTTAACCCTCACATTACTGAATCCTGAAATGACAACCTATTATGGGCAAGTTCGGGTTCACCAAGAAACTATTTTAAAAAGGATTTTGGAGAATAAACCAAAGCTCAATGTTTCAAATGCCAAAGTTAACCCAAAAGCGTGGCCCGTTGCCGCATTTTCATGAATGGGTAACTGCTGTTCTGCCAACCAATGCTAGCATCCAGTTTCTGATCTCTAAAGCTGTACTATATAACAATAGAATAAATGAAAATTTTAATATGCATTTTAAATTGACAGACAGTGAAGAAGCTAGAGTTTTCAAAGGCTGCCTTGAGGTGTAATAGTACAGACTTTTGGAAGAATTATATTACTTGAAGAAGAGAAATGAAAATCAGTTTGTGACTATGAAATAGTTGGAGAAGTCTCACAAATTTCTCTGGTGCCTTTTAGTCTCTGGGGACATACGGATTGGTTCACCCAGACCTTGAAACAATTATGACAGATTAACAATTTTACAGATTTTTTATTAATAATGAAGTCATAGCATGGCTTGGAACAAGATTTTGAACAATTTCAAAATATCACTGCAATCTGTGTTCATCTATAAAAATATTTTGGATTCCCCCCCCCTCATATTTGGAGATCCAAAATTACTAATATTGGAAGTAGCATGCCAGATTAATGAAGTGGTAATATTTTAAACTATTTTAAAATCATTGCCTGGTCTTATTCAAATACCAAACTACATCAGTCCTGGATTATTACATTCCTTGCTTACCTGGCTATTTCAACTTTTGCCATATAGTGCTAATCCTTTACATTTGCTTAATGTTGCAAACATTTCCCTTCAGTTCTAGACTAGATTGTAACTAGGCTGTTACCAACTGAGTAGTGCAAGTGTTTGAGCTGTTTTTGCTTAAAGATTATCAGATTACACCCCAAAGAAATTTTGTTTCAGTTACTACCTGTAAAGTAATTTCTTCTCAAGATAATGTACTATAGAAATATTCTCCCTTTTTAGAATATTTCACTGGCTTATAACAAAAGAAAATATTCTGTGCGGAATGGATTGAAGCAAATTAACATTCTCCATTACACTGATTATCATGGAAATGTTGGTTAAACTTAAGCGTACAGATATCTCCCTAATTTAGATATCCATTTGAAAATGAAAATAATATTAGTGACAACTGTCAGCTGCATAAATTATATAGCAATAAAATTAACATACATTTAAAGGAATATATTGAACTAAAACAGAATAATGGTCCATGAATTGAAGCTAGGAATAGGAAGAATCGGCAAAGAGAAAGATAGAGAAACAAAATATTGGCAGAAGCACAAGCAGGTGGAGTATCTCGCTAAGTAAAAAGAATTACATCACAGTGAATTTTCACAAGAAACAAATAGCTGATTGATGACAACAGTGCTGGGATAAATTGAAGAGGATGAAAGGGAAAGTGGGAGGGTAAGAGATGAAAGGAAAAAGAGAAAAAGTTTATTATGAAGAGCAAAGAGATTACTTATGTACATCCAGTGCTTTTTCAAGGACAGCCTTTGTTGTAATTGCTTTTGCAAACTAAGCACACTATGATAAGGTGGATAATACACATGGTAATGACTATCACAACTAAGATGCTGTGAGCAAGCGCTACTGAAGTTGATTACTGAGCCCCAGATGTCTGATTGTAATTGTTGTGTGGGACTGCAATAATTCATCGTTCTCATCATTATTATTATTTCTACTGAAAGTAATTTCTCTTAAATTACAGATAGCAGGGTCCACTGGTCCTTGTTGCAAGCTCTGCCCCCATAGGCACATGTGTGACATTGCACTGCACATGGAAAAGAACTCCAGGTTACATTGCAATGCCACAACCCTGCTTTATCACTCTCCTTGCCTCTTGGATACTGCTGAGGTAAAAGTAAAGGTTTCCCTATCCAGTTGTGTACAACTCTAGGATGTGGTGCTTATTTCTGTTTCTTGGCCCAGGGAGACAGCATTGTCGAAAAACATTTTCCATGGTCAGGTATGGCTATATGCCAAAGGCACACAGAATGCTGCTAACTTCCCACTAAAATGGTACCTATTAATCTGCTCCATTTGCATACTTTAGAACTGCTAGGTGGGCAGGAGCCAGGGCAAAGAACAGGAGCTCACTCTGTTGCGCGGCATTCAGGTCTCAAACCCAGGCTGTCAGCTTGCCAGACAAGCTCAGCATCTTTAACCTCTGAACTATTCTGCCCGTCCATCCCCCCAGACACTGCTACCCAGAGATTTAAAAAACACAGGGAGTAATCCTATAATTAGTTTTAGGTGCAGCATTACATAAACTTTATATTTACTTTAGTAACTGAGATCTGTTTTGAAATTTTGCAAATAAAGAATTGAATTTTGTGTGTTTAGCTTATTCTGATTTATAATGTTCTATAATATTTGTAAGCATGGATTCCCTTTCACATACTACTACTTTTGACTATAGGGCCAACTGTAAACTATATCATTTATACTACTTGGCTTCTGTAACTCATTGGTTTCTTTTTACTTATACTATACCTTGATTTACTTACTAGGGTGTAGATGTTATCAGGAAGGAGCCATGCTTTAAGGTGCATTTGCTAGCTAGAGCCATGTAGAAATTTTCTATATGGCCAAATAGTTCCCAATTAGATTGGGAATGATTGCTTTCGGGGATTTCGGAAAAATTTAAAAGGTAGACACTTCTATTAAAGTTTGAGAAACAGAGGGTGATATGAGGACAGGAACACAGATCAATAGTTCTGCTGACTGCTCAGCTTTTGCATGCTAATGATGGCTCTGGCGAATTGAAGCAATCCTTATATGGTAAAACTGGAAGGAACCAATTGTCTGTAATTACTTTGTTGCCTGTTACTTTTGCAGATGAATGTTGACTTTCAGAATTGTTAAGTATTGATTAATTAATTAAATGTGATTAAAGCTGTTAACAATTAGGAAACCTCTTTGATGTATGAACATCCTGACACTTGTTACTGCCTCGTAGCGAAGGCCTATGCATTACCATCAAATTAAATCAAATCTTTATTATGGTCATAGACCACCATAAAAAGAATAAAGGATGCATCAAAAGTAACAATAAAAAACAAAAAATATGAAAAGCTGGAAGACATAAAATAAAAGTATATTTTAAAAGCAAGAATCTAAAAAAAGAGATAGGAGCATTATCATAGATGGGTGCAGTGAGAAAAAAAAAGATTTGCATGTGAAATATTATATCAGGTTGCAGAGCATTTTAATATGGTGAACTAGCTGCTCATTAAATCTAATTTGTAGCACAGGTCATCATCCAACAAATTTTGGGTGTTGATGCACAGAAGCTGGCAACATTGTTTGTTGCATTGGTGTCTAAAAACATATGCATTACCACAGATTCCCAAGATAAATGTTGTTTTTAACAGAAAATATTTCAATGATCAAACTTTTTAATCCTAACAAAAATGGGATATTTTCACAAGACAATTTTAGACAAGAAAAGAATGCTTAGAAGCAAGGGGAGCTTAAGAATAAAAGTAGTTTTTTTTAACCAACAAAAAGCATGCCAAAAATGCAGTTGAGAACTGATCTTTAGGGTAAAATTTTGGAACTAATATATTTGCAAGATAAATGTAACACTATGTTTTACATAATCATAGTAATTAGATTTTATTACAGTCATTTAATTATATTCTGCAGCATATATTCAATAAATATTGCAAACAACAATATAAAATTAGGTATCATAATATTTCCTAAGCATCCAGATCATTACTCTGCTTAACCAATGTATTCATTCTTCCATACACAGAGACATCAGGTCAGTACTTGGCATTGATTGTTACTTGAAACAGCCAGATAAAATTTTACAATTTACCATGTAATTCTAGAATCTTAGTGCAAGTAAATAGCCAGCAACCAGGGATTTTGCAAATTATAGGATACATCAAAGTAATATGAAAATCCATCTAAAATGAGCAATATTGCAGGATCCAAGTTAGCTTTTTTATTATGCCCTGTCCACTCTTATTATACCCTGTCCACGCAAACTCTTTCATAATAGGGGATTATGAATTAGCAACATTTTCATTGTATAATCTGATGTTGTAAACCAACCAGAGTCTTCCAAGGTTGGCCAACATAAGAAGTGAGCTTTATGGCTATCAAAAAAATGAAAAATAAACCACAAATATTTAAGACACTACCTGTTCAAAATTCATCCACATTCAAGTTCTGAGGGTGTTTTTTGCAAAACGTACGATATTAGTTTTATTATAATTCAGCCATAAATGTTCTTCCTTACAGAAGAATGCTAGGAACAAAAAACCTGCTTCATCTCTATAGTGTTTATTATTATTATTATTATTTATTTATTTGTCAAACATGTACAAGATAGCAGGTATAGGTATAATCATAAACATAATCAAAGTGAATACAGATAGATGAAGACAATAGGACAGTAGGACAGGGACGGTAGGCACACTGGTGCGCTTATGCACGCCCCTTACAGACCTCTTAGGAATGGGGTGAGGTCGACAGTAGACAGTCTAAGGTTAAAGTTTTTTGGGTTTGG
>QLTV01002934.1:1275493-1321548 GCA_003457575.1 Thermophis baileyi | reverse complement strand
AGAGAGAGAGAAGAGAGAGAGAGAGAGAGAGAGAGAGAGAGAGAGAGAGAGGACTCATCCTTGTCACATTTGCTTTCTGTGAGGAAAAAGAATGAGAAAAGTCCTGGTACGTTGGCAACAAGAGGGAGGGAAGAAGTGCCAGAAGATAGGAGAATTGGGAATTCCTGCCAATGGGAAGCCCCCTTCCCTCTCCCTATGCTCAGGCCAAATTCGCTTTGCAGAATTTTGTTCTGCAGCAAAGTTCAGCCAACTAATTATTGGTTCAGTTCCTCAACATTGTACAGGTAGTCCTTGACTTATTATAGTTCATTTAATGACTGTTTGAAGCTACAACAGCATTGAAAAAAGTGACTTATGACCATTTTTCACGATCATTACAGCATCCCCGTAGTCATGGGATCAAAATTCAGATGATTGGCAAGTGACTCCTATTTATGATGGTTGCAGTGTCCTAGGATCATGTGATCCCCTTTTGTGACTTTCTGACAAGCAAAGTTAATTGGGGAAACCAGATTCACTTAACAGCTGTGTTATTAACTTAACAACTGCAATGATTCACTTAACAACTGTGGCAAGAAAGAAAGGTCGTAAAATGGGGCAAAATTCACTTAGCAACTGTCTCACTTAGCAACAGAAATTTTAGGACAAAATTGTGATAAGTCAAGGACTTCCTGTAGAAGAATCTATGGATGGATATTTAGTTTCACTTTGGGGGGGGGAGCAGAAAGCATTGAGAAGTTGGAATAGTGGATCCTGAGGAAATACAAGATTGACTGGTTCAATACTGCAACATTTTGTTGTAGACAGCATTTGGACTGAATTATTTTTCAATTCTACAGTGTTCTCATAATAGTCTTAGACACACACACACACACACACACACACACACACACACACAAAAAACATAGAAGGAATCTCAACTGTACCATAAAAATTGTGTGGCTAGCTGAATTTTTATACTTCAATTAATCTTTCTTTTTTCTTCTGAGATTCTCTTTTTCTCTCTCTTTTCCCCTTCCCTAAGCAATTTAATAGCCTGGACATTCTTTTAAATGTTATTTTAAAATAATGAAGAGGAAAAACTGCAATTTATTTTATGTATTGCAAAAGTAGAGAATGCCAGAAACAATCTTCATTTAATGTGCTGGCAGCCACGGCTACTAATCTTTCAAGTGCTACTAGATTTTCCCTTGTACAGGATATGAAAAAGAGGAGGGTATTCCCCCCCCTCACAAGATTAAAGAATCACTGTGGTTTAAAGGCTTAATATGATGGTGTTTGTACTGGAAGAGCTCAGAGGTCTCCAGTTCTGAGCACAATTGGATGCAGCATTAGAGTTATTTATGAAAACAAAAAAAAAGTGCTCCCGGGTAGATGTGATCTATCCTTTGAGATGTGTTGTGGCATGAAACTGTAAAGCTGTCGGTATTTCTTCAGCGCCTGGCAGGATCCTCTGCTCTGGGGAGGGCCAGAAGCGGGAGTTGTCCTGTACATGAATCCAGGCTATTGTTCTGTGCATACTTTGTTTTTAAAAAAGTATCACAAAGCAGACTGTTACTTATTCAGATGCAGGAGCTCCTTCCATCACGCAAGACAGCCCATTCAAGTCACATGCCAGAGGTCTCCTCAGAATGGGCTGCCGCAGCTGCTTCAAATCTGCTGTCTAACATAAGAAGCAGTTGGACCAAGCTGACAGCAGTCAGCCTCCCAGCCTCTGCAGAAGACAAGGAAAAGATCTGGGATCCAAGCACTATGTTTGCCGAGGAGCTGTGGCTTGACAATGAGAAAGCCCATGCTGTGGTTCACAAATCAAAGCAAGGACGGAAGCGCCAAGAACTCCTGGCAGTAGCCTTGGGGGTTAAGATGGGAGTGAAAGGGGCACTCTTGTGGCAACCGCTGAAACTCTTTGCCTATTCACAGATCACCTCCTTGGTCAGAAGAGCGGCACTGACCCAGAACGACAACCATTTCAACTATGAAAAAGCACACAATTTTAAGGTAAGGACCTTTATGCTGTAGACCCTTTGTGCACTGAAAGCTTATCTATCTTTTACTTAATCTGTCAGGTTATTTTCTTGCTTCCTGAGTGTCGATGTCTCTGGGTGACTTCTTTTTGAGATGAAATAAGATTCATTTAATATAGATAAGAAATACTGGCTGGCTTCGAAATGCAAGGGTAGGGCTCCAACAAAAGACAGGGAATCTAATTGCAGTTGATCTTGCTGAAACAGACATTTCTCCTCCTTGTGACTCACTGATCATAAGGCTTCTTATGTGATACAAAGTCTCATTAAATCAGTAATAACTCAGTGCTGTATTTTCAAATATACCCCTATAGGATTCAACTCAAAATTGCAACTTCATGCTTTGAAAGTACATTTCTCTGATTCGTGATTGTTCTACTATGTGTATTTTAAAATTAATAACTAAACGATTCTGCCAGATTTTTACTTCTGCCTATGAAATGTAATCCTTACATTCACCGTTCATGTCAAATGCAGAGAACATGAAATTATGGGACACATAAAGAGTGGCCTGTTATTAGCTTTTCTGGACTCCATGTAGTCAGAGCTGTCGCAATAAAGGAAAGCTTCCTCACTTTGGGTTTACATTTAGAAAGAGTCATTTTCCCATTCAGGCAGTGTTTGGGATGACATGCGTATATATGAAAGGTGACTCATTTTCTAGTACTCGGCTTCCAAGCATCTGGATCTGCGTCTGTAGTGGGAACAGCTGCATCCATTCCATAATGAGACATTATCCAGTTACTGCAGTTAAAAGTATCTGAACTCTTGATGAGAATAAATAAAGAAAAACCCATCAGGTTTGGGAACACATTCTGTGACACCTCATTTATTGGCAATGAAGCTATGGTTGTGCTAATCACTGCCTTAAAAATAGCTCTGGAATTCTGAAAGTATGGAACTCCTGTTTGAATATATGCATTTGATTTTGTACAAATATTGAGCAATAAATATTCAGACATCATCCCAGTACTAAAGAAAAACAAAAATCTATTGCCAGAGGATTTGTTAAATTGACGATTTATTCTTCAAGAGACAGATGGTAGCCACAGTACTATGGACCATATCCAAGAACAAACATAATGTGTTCACAAACCATACTCTTTCTACATATATCTGTATGCATACTTGCATAGCAGGTTACTGCATTTTTTTTAACAATGGCAGTCATTTGAATAAGTACACCCATATTAAAAAAAATTTAAAATTTTTCCAGCATGTGTGGACATAGCAATATTTTATCTTGATTCAAACAGTATACAAAGATAGTGTAATTACAGAAAACAAACCTATGAAACCTATTACTTTGCAATCATTTATTCAACAAAAAATTATCAGATACAGTATATCATTTTCTTCTGTGACAAGCCCTTCAATGCATTTTTAAATTATTTAGCAAATGGTTCATTTATAAAATGGTTCATTTTTGAAAGGGTGGAAATATGTGTTTGATTTTGAACTGTGTACAAATATTAAACAATAATATTAAACATTATAATGTTTATAATATTAAACATATTAAAACATTATCCTATTACTTTTGAAGGATTTAAAAGTACTGAAATAACGTTTTAATTATCCGTCATTGCTTTTTCAAAGAGAGAAAAGGGCAATCCTTTTTAAAATCTTTTAAGCATTCTTAATTCTTATAAATTTCCTCTTAATCATCATTCTTTATGAAAAAAATGATTTCATTTTAGCTGGAAAATATTTTCTCATGACTTAGGACTTATTTTCCACATTGACCTACGCATTCTTTCTTCCATCTTTGAAATTCTTTTGTTTGGTCTCTGATTTAAAACTGGATAGGTGCCCATTTTTATTTATAAAGTTATTTAAAAACCTTTTATTTGTTCACTCTAGCTGTTTAGCATACTCTTTTGCTTCCTATTTAAAAAGTTTAAGTTTAAGCAGTAAATCATATGATTTATTTTACAAACCTTAAATGGGTAGCCTAAAAATTAGATATATGTTTTTGCCAGTATAAGAAGTTTAAAAATGTGAAATGCCCATATAGCTATTGCCTAATAGAAGAAATGTCTATTTTAAATCATATTATAGTAAAAAACATTGTCAATGTACATGCTGTAAATTATTTTGAAAAAGTTAAGACATTTTTATGCAATGCAACATTTACTATTTACTCACCTTGAGTAATCTCATTATATATATGAGACCAGGGGTGGGTTCTAACTTACCTCGCTGCCGGTTCGCTTCCTCCCACACCTGGTGGGTGCGCTGCATGGGCGCGCGCATGCTTCGCGCACGCGCGCATGCGCAGTGCGAAAAAATAAAAAAAAATTAAAAAATTTAAAAAGCCGAAAACAAGATAGCGATGCATACGCAGTGCCGGAAACTCGGCTTCTGCGCATGTGCAGAAGATTTTTTTAAAAAATAAATAAATAAATAAAAAGTAAAATAAAGATTAAAAAAAAGATGGCGGCACCAACGGACCGGCACCGACCGAACTGGATCCGTGACATCATCGTGACGTCACCAGCGGATCGCTACCAGTTCGGGCGAACAGGTCCTAACCGGGAGGAACCCACCTCTGCATGAGACCCAGTTTGATTTAGTGGTTAAAATACCAGGCTAAAAGCCAGAGGACCATGAGTTTTAGTCCCACCTTAGGCATGAAAGGCACCTCAGGCTCACAGTGCTGTGGCTGTGGGAAAAAGAGGAGGAAGAAAGATTATTGTGTTTGTTCGCTGCCTTAAATTATAAAATATAATGCGGTATATAAGTAAAATTAACATTAACATATAAAGACAAATTATATAGTAATTTGCCTTCACATAAAGAGTTTACCCAAAGTGGTATTTAATTCATTTATTAAAAAAAAAGATTTACAGATACAACAGACATTGAATAGCAAAGAGTGGCAATTAAAATTGGTAACATTTTATTAAAAATGGATAGTGTTGTGACTACATACACAGGGCCACTACTTTACAATCTAGTGCTAACATTGAGAAAAAGAATTTGTGCCTTCATAATAGAATGATAACCTGTTCAGATTTGAAGTTACATTGTAGCAATAATACTTAGACTTATATACCACTTTACAGTGCTTTACAGCCCTCTCTAAGCGGTTTACAGAGTCAGCCTATTGCCCCCAACTCAATAAAAATAGAGGTAGTATTTCATCTAGTGTGATTTTTGTGTAAACTAGATGACAAAGATTACACAAAAATGGCCCCATGGACAGCTCAGCTTGATTACAAATTGATGTTGTTGGTACAACCTACCAGTCAAGTTAACTGCCCAGGAATCTCACAATGGTCTTCCATCAAAATACTGACCAGACCCTACTTTGCTTTGCTTCTAGAATTTTGCATACAGTATCAAATTACTTATTACCATGTTTCCCCGAAAAAAAGACGGAGTTTATATTAATTTTTGCTCTAAAAGACGCTTTAGGGCTTATTTTCAGGTGATGTCTTATTTTGGGGGAAAATACGATACTAAATGAGTCTGTGTGGCTGACGATCTTAACTGGGGCTTATTTTTGGGATAGGGCTTATATTACAGTTGGGTCTTATTTTCAGGGAAACATGGTAGTATCTGCGTATATATTTCTGTTATTAGTCAAACAATATTCAACCTCAAAGTGACCAAGGCATGAATGATTGGTTCAAAGTACTGTTAATTTGCCATAAAACAAAAAGTAGAATTTCTGGAATTCCTGCAATGTCTATTTCATCTCCTGGCCTACCTCAAAGGGCTGACATCAATCTTAAAAACTTGCCCAAAACCTTCACTGTCCCTTTTTTTATGGGGAACAAGATTAAGGAGAAGCTGTTTTGAGTTTCTTTCTCATGCTCTCTACTTTCCTAGGATCAATAACTATTTTTCCTCTCCTACCTCTTCTGAAGGCCTGAACTAAATTTCTCTACAGCCTATCTACAACCTACAAATTAGTTTAACTATTTCCATATACTCCTTAAATAGCTGTTGTTGTTTATTATTATATACAATTTTCATATTTTAGAAAATGCTAAAAATGTTTGTGTATACAAATCCTAATACATTTTAAGGAATCGGTTGATTGAAATATGAGTTGGCATTTAAAATATGAGTTCGCATTTAAATTCTGCAACTGCAAAAAGATTAAATAAATAGAACTATTGCCAAATTGAACTATAACAATAAATCAATCTTCAACTGATGTATTAGACTTCAACTCCTATAATCCTCAAACAGGAATACAATACGTTTGATGGGCAACAAGCTAGCAAGTCTATGTGAAATTATAGTGCATCATTATGTGAATAGAATCAACTTGTAAGGACTCCCCCATTTCATTTTTAACAATCAATGTTCACGATATGTTCAGTAAAATAATTTCTCACACCTATATTTTACTAAAACAAATATTATCAAAATATGGATTATGAGATTGGCTTGATTTTTTACGGTTTTCTATTAATATATGAAAAAATATGATTGTTGTGAGCTACCTAGGGTTGTTGAAAGTTGAGTGGCATACAAGATTAATTAATTGTCATGGTTTGTTGCATAGTCAGCCAGATGTTCAGACTAGATTTCATATTTTTGTTTGTCTCATGACCTGGGATAGGCAGATGTGGATGTTTGATTGTATTACTGATATCATTGCAGGATCTAAGCCAGGGGTGTCAAACTCGATTTCATTGAGGGCCGCATCAGGGTTGTGTTTGACCTTGGGGGCCGGGGTGGGCATGGCCAATGTAGGCGTGGCCAGCTTGACATCACTCGTGTCAGGGCGTCTGTGGTGGCCCAAGTGCTCTGCCAGCGAAATGGACTCCAAAGCTCTGTTTTCAGCCATGACGGCCTCCTGCCATCTTCTGCCAGTGAAAACAGAGCTCAGGGGGATGCATGTGGCCCCCCTGAGCTTCATTTTCACTGGCAGAAGGTGGCAGGAGGTTGTCACAGCTGAAAATGGAGCCTGGGAGAGCCGCACGCGGCCCTCCCGAGCTCCGTTTTTGCTGGCAGAGACACTGCGGGCCGGTCCCTTTCTGTTTCTAGGGCAGCCCCATGGGCCAGATCTAAGCACCCCACGGGGCAGATTTAAGCACTCTGCGGGCCGGATCCGGCCCCCAGGCCTTGAGTTTGACACCCCTTTGCAATTGACTGATGGTGAATTTGTCAATGTTGATGGTGTTCAAATAGTGCTTCAGTTGTTTTGAGATTCCACTCAAGGTGCCTGTTACTATTGGTACTACTTTTGCTTTCTTTTGCCACAGTCATTCTATTTCTATTTGCTGGTCTTTGTTATTGTTAACACCATAATTACTACCTTTCTATGATGTCATCCAGATCCAAAATATCCCAGTAATTAATTTAGAACATTTTAATCAGTTTAGACAATTATAGCTATAATAATGGAATCAACATTTATTAAGATTAGAATCATGAAGTCAATCGTTTTCCTTTGTAACACACGATGGGTGTGAAAATTGGACTTTGAAGAAACATGTCAGAAACATTATTGATAATTTTGACCTTGAGTAGCTAAGAAAACAAACAGATCATAGAACATCGATCCAGAGTTGTCAAGGTACAAATGATCAATATCAAACTATCACATTTCTTTTTGCATCTATTTTTTTATTTTATTCAAGACAAGGTCAAAATGCAAAACTTTAAAAAATCCAGAAAAGGATTGAAAAAGGGGGGGGGACACAAACCAATCAAGACGTTAAAAAGAAAAAGTTACATAAAAAAACCCCGACATGTATTATCCTTCCTAATTTAATACTGATTAAAAATTATTACATCATTGATTCCGACCTATTGCAAAACAGCCCCCTCAAAAAAAATTTAAACTGATTATTGACTTGTCTTCTATATATTATATTAGTGACAAAATAGTTAATAGAAAGAATAATAATACTAAAACAAAATTAACGTTTCAAAACTCTCTGTTAACAAACTGTTGTTGTAGTCCACTTGTAGAAAGTTTACCACAGAACTATATCTATCCCAAATCATCCCAAAAGTTAAAAATAATTCATTCTGGATCAAATATCCATGTTTGTTTCTTTAATGCCATGTCTTATCAATTGTTGTCTAATTAAATATAATAGATTTATTTTCCACAATAAGTCTGTCTTCCCATCAAAGTCCAAATAGAAGTGGTTTCCAGTTAGGTGTAATAAAGTCATCCGGTCTCCCTCAGTCTTCATAGGAAGAAGGAATTTATTACTTCCCCATTCAAACAGAGTCTAATATTGTAGGGATATGCAGGCTTAAACTTCAGAGAAATAGATGAAGTCAACTCAGTTAATTCTCCAATCGTGAGAATATGTCTTTGGTCCGGATCTGGATGGAAGTCTTTTTGTATATCTTTATCCAAAGTTACATGCCTCGGTATATTTAGCACGATCAGTATTGTCTCATCAAGCTACAAACTATCATACTTTTGACTCCTTATACAAAGACTGAAGCTCCCTTGAGAAAATTATTATGATGGGAAAGTGAAAAGAAAGAAGAAAATGACCAGCAACAAAGTGAATGGACTCAATTGCAACAACAGTGAATGCATTGTTAAGAGACGTAAAGAACCAGGTTCAGGACAGACTATTGTAGAGAAAGTCCTTCTGTGTGATTGCTAACAACTAACATTAACTTGATGACAATCACTCATTTGTTACTGTGAAACAAAGTATTCTGATCATCTAAGACAGGGTTGTCAAACTCGCGGGCCAGATGTGTTACGCACTGGCCACGTCCACCCCCTGGTTTAGCGAAGGGCGGAAAAGTCACAATACGTCACATGATGACAATGTGACGTCGCAAGTTTGATACCCGTGATCTAAGATATATATAGTATATGAATATATACAGAGAGTGGTTGCAAATACAAAACATTTAGAGGTCAAACATGCAATATTATGGATATTGGTGGTGGCAGCTCATGTATGCAGCTGCAAACTATTAAGTAATAAATCACAGAGCTAAATCAAATGCAGTGTGAATCAACTCTGACATTCAATTAACACTGAATATAAGGCATTAAAATTGATGACAATTCTATCTCATGAATGTCCTCAGTTCTGTGACTATCATATATTAGAATCCAAGTTTAATGCTCCAAGTTTAGAAATACATAAAATGCTGAGATAAGGAAATCTCTCTATGTAATGGGCACCATTGATGACAATAGAATAAGTCAACTCTGCTTCTTAAGAAAAAGATAACTTTTTTTCCCAATCTTGATTGATCTTAAACTCTGATATCCATAACCCTTTGTGGATTGTAGGATTTGATTGAGTTGATAGGCAAATTTCCCTCATAATTTTCTACTTAGTCTTTCTTAAACTACAACTTGACCAAGTTGGTTGGGGAATGTAGAATGGTAATCATACATTGTATATAGAATGAGTGATAAATGTTATTACATTACTGATATAAATAATTGTTATACACTTCAACTTTTCAGGAACACTTATCCAATGGCTTGTATCTTTCTAGCACAAATCTGGACAACCAATAGATGGGTGTTAGCCAAAAGATAGAAATTTCTTTGCCGATTGTCAGTAGATTAACTGGATGACAGGTTGGCAATCATTTTGAAATAATTATGTGATTTTATGCAAGAATATTTTACAGCTTTCCTATAGATCTATTATATATGTAAAAAATGAAGTTCTTATAATGACAGGCTGCATCAGGACAGTACTAATCAGGCTGAGCTGTAAGTTGCAATTAAGAGAAACAAATTTTGTTTCCATGTAATGGTTGTCAGATCAGATGATGATGATGATGATGATGATGATGATGATGATGATGATGATGGAGGAGGAGGAGGAGGAATAATCATGCAAGCAATCTGAACATGCATTATATTCAGTGATTAGTGGCAACTTTTCCTGCAGTTAGTGATGTTAGCCTTTTAGTGGGTAAATCAATGATCACTGTCTTCACAGTATCCTACAGAGGAGCTGTACAGAGAGCAGCACAGAATGGTCCTGTTTCAGATACACAGTATAACAGTACACTGGTGACAGCAAGCTCCAGGATGAGAAAAAGGCATGGCAATCGCAGATGTGTGGATGAACTCTGAGAAACAACATCCAAGGCTTAACAATTTGATATGTTTTTTTTTTACTCTGTTTAAGTGGAATGTGATCTATTCTGATCTTTTCTCTTTGTGATTTCAACTGTCATTTTTAATAGCATTGAAATTCAAAACAAAATTAATGTTCCTAGCTCTTGATAGCAAGTAATTTCTTCTCTATTTTAAAAAGAACTACTTAGATTATTTTTCCCATCTCATAATATTGGCATTAAAGTTGTAATTCACATCAATGGCAGAGCAATGACCTATCAGACTAAATATATAATTAATGATTGGAAAGAATTCTAGTCTCCTCCAGATTGCTGAAGAGGTTGACTTTTTCAACTAGCACAGTGAAACTCATTCAAATACACCTAGATTACACACACACACAAAAACCCTTCCTCAATCTCAAGTTCTCTTCCAAAATTATTTAAAGTTCTAACTTTATTTAAGTTGTCCTATATTCTAAGTTTGGTTTTTTATATAAAAGAGAAAGTTGGACAAGTGAAATTGTTCCAACATATTTCAAAGAAACTGATTATAATACATATTTAATGCTTTTCGGTTAAAAAACATTTTGATTTTTTTTTTACTCCAGTTCACTATAAGGAAGGAGATTGTATTATATCCTGTTTAAAGAGACTAGGGTCTCTTCAATTGAGGAGTATCTAGGGGCCTTATCAACCCTTCTGAGGCTTCAGCTGATAAATTAACTCTTATGTTCAAAAGTATTAGAGATTCATTAGACTGAAATATATACACTTGGATTGTCATCATGACTATGTTGCTTTTTGTGCCAGGTACAAAAAGATTATTTCATTCAGAGAGACAATAATGAAAAATTAGGCAAACCTATCACTTTATAAACAGACCTTCAGTATGTTTTTAGAATGAGTCTAAACAAAGTTTTTAAACAGCCAACAATATCCTACGCTTGATTCACATGCTAATTTTTCCCACACATGTTGTACTCTTCTGGTCCCACTAATTCCATCTGTTATTCGGAGTGCTTTATCTGCCAAGGTCATGAGCAAATTTGAGAGGGAGAGGAAATGAACAAAATCATTAAGGGCTTTCCACCTGTTTTTTTTCCTGCTATTATATCATCATTATATCATCTTCAATTTATTCTGATGAATTTAAATTCCCACCAAATACCTAGGAAGAGGTAGCCTCCTTTATTTCATCTTTCCAGTGTATCTTCCTTGATACATTGATAGTTTTCCTGGTTGCCTTACATATACCCTTCATTGAACTTTGTTGAAGAAACCCGTTTTTATAAGCTTCCTCATGTAAGAGCAAAGACCCATTGAATATACAATTTTGGTTTAGTCTTTAGGAACCTGCAGAACTTTCACTTATTTATTGTAAAACACTGAGAATAGCTGGAAGATTTTGTAATAGAGATGTAATAAGTTAATATACCAGGGGTGGGTTCTAACTTACCTCGCTGCCAGTTCGCTTCCTCATGTGCCACGTGGGTGGGCGCACCGTGCTTGTGCGTGTGCACTTTGCGCATGTGTGCACATGCGCAGTGCTAAAAACCAAGCTTCTACGCATGCGCAGAAGCAAAAAACAGCTTCTGCGCATGCGCAGAAGCAAAAAACAAGATGACGCCGCCTATGGCACTGCCAAGAGAGCCGGTTCAGGGGCGTGTCCAGCCAGCCATCGCTGCTGGTTCGGCGAGCGAGGGGAAATTCCCACTACCGGTTCTATAGAGCTGGTCCGAACTGGCAGGAACCCACCTCTGAAATACACATGTGCAGCCATAAGGGCAATTTTGGTAATGCCTTCTTATTCCCTCAGATTCTTCACATTTAGTAGTTTTTCAGGACCCAAGTGTTAGATTACTCATGGCTGTTACCTTTTTAGAGTGACCTAGGCTTGGACTTAGCTTCCTAATATTCCTAAAAAGCAATGTATATATATTTGGAGAGGGTTTAAAACATATTTATTTCAGTTTGGGAAGAAACTAACTAAAGCCTGGGCAATTGGATTCATGGAACATGCTGTACATGGGGCCGCCCTTGAAGAACATTTGGAAGTACCGTAGTTAATGGCATTGGTTATTCGGCACATGTAACACCATATTCTGCATGCTGTATTGGTTTCCAGTGTCCTTCTAGGTGCAATTAAAGGTATTGGTAGTTACTTTTAAAGTTTTTATTGGGTTTCTTATGGGACCATTTCTCCCAAATTGTTTCTAACCATCTCACTTGGTCTGGAAGGCGAGGCATGCTGCAGAAGTATTGGCTAGTGGAGCCCAGGACAAGGACCTTTTCTGCCACAGCATCTGCCCTGGAGAACATTATTCCAGCTGAGATTAGGTTAGCCTGACCCATCTGGTTTTTCACAAGGCCATAGAGTCCCAGAGAGCCCATGTGTTGGCCTTGTTGATAGTTATTTTATGATGGTCAGCTGCTGTGTGTTTTATTTCACATTCACCAATTTAGTGACTGTAAATTGGTGGCTTATAAGTAATTTTTTATTTTCTAATATTTGTGTTCTTACTGTATAGATTTATATTTACTAGTTTGCTTTAATATTTTGATATTTTAATTGGTAATTATATATTAACAATGTGAAGCCAAAATAGCCCAAGGTAGACTATTTCTTGTTTAGCAATATCTGACAAAAGCATTTCATATTGCAACAGTGGTGAAGAACCATCTGATTTTAATTATTATAGTCCTTGACCAAGATATGAGGTAATTTTTAAAAATTTAAAATAGATGCTATCAAAGAATGCAGTGAAGATTCTGGCCTTCAGTCCTTGCCCAGAGATGTTTAATAATAACTGATGTTGCCGAATATCTTGACAAATGTGCTTTAGTAACCTGCAAAATAATTAGAATTGTAGCCAGATTAAACTGGAATATAACTAGAAATTCCATATCATGACATTGAACTAATCAATTTAACATTCATTAAATTCTGTCATAATACAACTGGTACATTGTGCAGCCATGCCTCTGTCCCTATATTTCAGGACCATGACAGTCCCATGTAAAATTGCAGCTGTCAGTAGGGTTCAGTTTTCCTAATCAGAATATATTGTTTTATATACATATGTGACTATATAATTGTACATGCATACTTATGCATCGCAGGACAATCAGCATTTCTAACCACCTTGACCAGCTGCTTGAGATCAGTATGAGATTGAAGCACCTTTTTAGGGCAAAGATCTAGAAGCAAATGATTTAGATTAGCAAATGAATAAATGATTTAGCCATGGCCAAACTTTAAATTTCAAAAGGTCCTTTTATTATTATTTCCCCTATTGCAGAATTAAGACCAGTATAATATTTCATCTCTTTCCTCTCCCTGTTTTTTTCTGCATATTTGCAATCAAATGGCACTTTCTGTGATTTTGTTGAATAAGAATCTGTCTGTATATTGGAGTTTGAATGAAACAAGTTTACTCATGCAACTCGGAAAAGACAAGAAAACAAAAATAGTGTGTTTGTGTTTGCATAATGGATTGAAACGTTCAAGAATCTGGTAAACTGTCCCTGAAGATCTGCACAAATATCCTGTTATTCATTTTGAGCAAAGTCATAATAAGCCTTTTACCTATTATCCAAAGATTATGTGTTGCTATTAATTTTTTAACTGAAAATTGATGGTACTGCTTTCTGCCATTCAGAGACAAGCAAACACATAGAAACTTTTGTGAAGTCAAACTGAAGACACAATAAGACCGAATCGCAAAACTTCTAGAAACTCCAAACCCTACCATGTATATGACGTTGTCTGGCTCACCCTCAAATATAAGATTCCTACCCATCATTATTATCCTGTAATATAACATTTTGTACAACAGTTGCATTATTCATTTTCATTGGAATTTACTAAATATTGAAAAACATTCCAAATTTAAGAAACGATCCAGTACAAGTAATCTTCAACTTACAAGAGTTCATTTAGTGACCATTCAAAGTTAAAATGGCACTGAAAAAAGTGACTTATGACCGTTTTTCACACTTATGATCATTGCAGTATCCCCAGGGTCACATGATCAAAATTCAGATGCTTGGCAATTGGCTCATATTGATGATGGTTGCCTAGGGTCATATGATCACCTTTTGTAACCTTCTAATAAGCAAAATCAATAGAGAAACCAGATTCCTTTAACAACCATGTTACTAACTTAACAACTGCAATGATTCACTTAACAACTGTGGCAAGAAAGATCGTAAAATGGGGCAAAACGCACTTAACAAACATTTCACTTAGCAACATAAATTTTGGGCTCAATTATGGTCATAAGTTGAGACTACCTGTATTGTCACAAAATAATATGAGATTATGAATAAGATTTGTTCCTAAATCTGTCTTTAAGCCAAATTTGTAGGTAAATCAGAACAGTACATATGGTTCCTAATCACCACCAGTTAGTCAAATGTTTGTCTTAGTGTATACTGGTATATAAAGTGCAGGGATGGGTTCTAATTTACCTCACTGCCGGTTCGCTTCCTCCTGCGCCGTGTGGCTGCGCGTGCATTGTGCAGTGGCAAAAATTTGCAAAAAATTCCATTTTTTTTTAAAAAGCCGAAAACAAGATGGCAGCGCATGCGCAGTGCCGGGGACTCAGCTTCTACGTATGCACAGAAGAAGAATTAAAAAAAAATTCCCCCCCAAAAAAAATCCAAAAAAAAGAAGGCGGCGTCCACGGACCGGCACCGACAGAACCGGATCTGTGACATCACCAGTGGTTTGCTACCAGTTCCATAGAACCGGTGCGAACCGGGGGGAACCCACCTCTGATAAAGTGGTGTATGGCATTCTTCTTCTGCAGGCCAATGAACAACTGAAGCTGCACAGTATTATTATGAATATCATAAAACAGAATGTGTGTGTGTGTGTGTGTGTGTGTGTGTGTGTGTGTGTGTTCATTACTATGAATCATTATATATACTTCAAAATTTTAATATAATAGGCTGAACGGCAGTCTATTCATAAGTACAAGTTGCCTGTAAATCGGAAGTTTTTAACCCAGGGATTGCCTCTAAACCCAACAAGTACAATAAAAAAAAAGAAACCTCACATGATTAAACCGATATTTGTGAATAGATCCCAAGGCATTTTCTTACTTAACTCTGAATTCGGTAAACATTTTTCTGGATCAAGGTAGAACTCTTTCTAGATAGACCAATTTAAACATGTGCATTATATTTAGTGTTTACATGATCTTAAAGCAAGTATGTCAGTACTTTTGTCTAAAAATATTGTCCTTTGAATATGTATAGACTATCATTTGGGGTTTGGTTAAAGCACATTAGCAGCACTGTAATTTGAGCTAGGAAACATGAGAAAACTCTATTATACATTACCTTAATGTGTCACAAAGAATGTACAGTTTTCAGAATTGTATTCTTTGACTTTATGTTTGACTTTAATGCAAGCTATTAAATTAGATGATTTATTTCAATGAAAAAGTTGTTGCTTTTTCTTAAAAACTTTTCAGTCTCATCTGCAGCTTGATACCCTCATCTGAAGCCAAAATGAGATTCCTTCTGTATCTTCTTCAAAGGGTTGTCCAATTCTTTCTCACTGTGAAGAACTATCTGGGAAAAAATCTATTCATCAGTCTTATACAGTAGAAGACATAAATCCTTTATTTTTTTTCTCATTATGATGCATTTTGTATACATTGGATTATATAGTACAATCGTTACATATAAGAGGATCAGATTACTTATTATAGTAATTTAATGGAAGTCAGAAATCTTATTTTTCCATGCAGAAAAAACAATGTCCCAGTGCTGCTTCTGTTGTTATTTATTGGCAGATATATATTTTTACTGAAAATATTGGAAAAGGTATCCCCCTTGCATACCTGTGTGTAGTTGTCTGCTTTACTATCTTTGTGGATTGTGTAAATTTGGCCTCCGCATCTATTTTTCATGGCAGCTGTTAACTAGAAGTAAACCATTTAGGTCTGGTGATTGACATGAAACCAACAACTATGTACACTCTGACTTTAATAATAAGCACAATTCTATCTGATTCCACTGTGCATCCTCCAGACTTTCTGAACTATTATACATAGCATTCTCAGCAAGCATGAGGTTTTATTAGTTGGAGGGCACCAGGTTCATTCATTCATTAAATTTGTATAGCTGTCCATCTCATACTTGTGCTTCAGGAGGTGCACACAATTTTAAAAAAACAATCAAAATAATTACAAACAAACCCATTAAAAATAGTTAAAAGTTTAAACTGTAATAAGAACAAAAACATAGTTGTGATTGTGAGCTTATACCAGCGGTGGGTTGCTCCCGGTTGGGCCCGGTTCTTAGAGCCGGTAGCGGCGGGGGCAGGAGGCTCCGCCCAGCCACCCGGGACGCTTCTGCACATGCGCAGAAGCGTCGCTCGCTTGCACTTGTGCGCACGCGAACTGGTAGTAAAGGGTTTTAGAACCCACTACTGGCTTATACCCAGTACAGCTATTTATGGGCTACATTCTACAGTCCAGTCCAATGACAGAACCAGGTTTTAAGGCCCCTCCAGAAAGCCCACAGGGTTGGAGTAATCATCTTGGGAGGGGGGAAATGATGACATAGTAGGGGCTAAGAGCAGTTCTTCTCACTCCTAACACTGGAACTAGTTCATAAGGAAGTAAGGGAACCAGCACAATTCAGTGCGAGCAACCACAACCCTTGAACCCAGAAGGATACCACAGTTTATGGTTTTGAAAGCCACTGAATAATCAAGTAGAGCAAAGATAGATCTCCATCCCGTTCCAACAAAAGGTCATCCAGAAGGACGACCAATGCCATCTCCACCTCATACCCTGGTCTGAAACTCAACTGAAAGAGATCAAGATAATCTGTTTTATCCAAAATCCTCTAAAGCTGTTGCACAACCATTTTATCAACAACCTTCCCCCAAAAAGGAAGATTGAATACTATATAAAAGTTGTTCAGTATGTTGAGATCTAGTGATGGCTTCTTGACCCATCTCTTCAGCATAAAGGTTTACATTGCAGTGAGCATCCCACTACAGATATTCTTCAGTCAGCAATCAAAATTGGAATGTTGGTCAGTGACACAGTTGTAATGCAAAAAATCATGTGATCATGCCAACTGACAATGGCAGTTCCAGTTGCAGTTGTTAAGTGAATCATGCAGTCATTAAGCATGACATCACACAACTGCAACTTACGACTTATTGCCAGCTCCACAATGATTTTTGTTTGTTGGAGCAGTGAAGGTTGCAAAGGCCAATCCTGTGATCATGGGACACTGTGACCATTGTAATTGCACGCTGGTTGTCAAGCACCAAATTCCCAATTATTGTGACTGTAGGGACACTGCAACAGGAGCTTTGAGGACTAGTCATAAATCTCCTTCTTCAGCACCATAATAACTCCAACTGGTTGCTAAATGAGTGATTGCTAAGCTAGGACTATCTGTGCTTATTTATTAGCAACAACATCCATGATTGCCAGAGTTTGAATTTGGATGCTTCTATATTATAAGTCATTAAGCTAAATCTCAGCCCCCACCCCACATATGCACTAATGCCTGAAACAATGAATGTCAAACAACATAACTCATTTATTTCATGTAAAATAATTTCTTTTGCCTATGAAATGAACAAAAACTCTGATGCTCATACAGTCTTCTTTTCCCTTGACTCATTATCCTCAGTCCTTGGAACAGAGCTAACTGTCAAGTACATTTGTTCTTAACTAAATCCATTGTTGTTTCTGTTTCTTCATATTCCATCTGCTAGGCCATCTGCCACTCAGTGACCTTGGATTTTGTTTCTCATTTCTTTTGCAGGTCCACACATTTCGGGGTCCACACTGGTGTGAATACTGTGCCAATTTCATGTGGGGACTCATTGCTCAGGGTGTAAGATGTTCAGGTAATTATGAATACTGTGTTGTCCAGATCGTGCTTTATTTAAAAAAATAGAAATGTAAATCTCTTTCAAATGACCATAAAGAGTGCTGAAAGCCAACCTATAAGAGCTAATTTTATCTCATGGTTAAGGCATCAGGCTAGAAACCAGGAGATTGTAAGTTCTAGTCCCACCATAGTCATGAAAGCCAGCTGGGTGATTTTCGGCCAGTTACTCTCTCTCATCCTAGTCCAATTCACCTCACAAGGTTGTGGAGAAAATAAGAGGAGGAAGGTGTGTTGGATATATTTGTTATCTTGAATTATCTGTTAAAATAATAAACTCAGGACATGAATAAATAAATAAAACATTAGTCTCAGCTTGATTGTTTATGGAAAGTTTAAAAAATTATATAATAAAGTTGCAAATCCAACTTGAAAAAGGTAAGAATGATAGCTACATCAAAACAGATATATCCATTTCATGCAGTCAGCTGCCCAACTGGATTTCTTCCTCTCTCTCTCTCATTTTCTCTTCTTTTTATAGAAGATTTTTAATGATAAAGATAGCAACATCGTTTCTTACGGGATTAAAATATATCAGAAATTTGCTTAAAATACATTTGGATTATTTATCTTGAGATTTCCAAAGTACAATAAAAGTAGAACTGCTATCTTGGCTTCTAAGTATGTTTGACATACTTTCACATTGGTATTAGTTGGCATTGAAATACCTACAGATATCCAGAATCCATCAATAGTAGTTTTTCTCATGTCTTGAACTTTTAACAAATGTCTTATGTGAAAAGAATTAAAAGATAACGCTTTATATGCCATGTAGCTAATATGTTCTACGGAACATATTAATTAAATCTTAATAGGTCAGGTCCAGTTCCAAAAGTAAAATATTTCTTCTCCCAAAGATAAAACTCTCTAAAACAGAACTAGCAATCTTATGGATATGTGTTTATAACCATACAGATGACCACACTTGGCATTAGGTGGTTGTCAGAGGTGGGTTCCTACTGGTTCTAACTAGTTCTTTAGAACCGTTAGTAAACTGGCAATGACATCATGGAACCGGTTCTTTCAGTGTCTCCGTGGGCGCCACCATCTTGGATTTTGCTTCTGCGCATGCGCAGAAGCTATTTTTTTATTGCTGCGGGGGCGTGCACACAACGCAACCCTGAGCAAACCGGCAGCAAAAGGATCCAGAACCCACCCCTGGTGGTTGTTAAATGAGTTGCACTTGATTTTACATGGTTGTTAAGTGAATCGGGCTTCTTTCATTGACTTTTCTGGTTAGAAGTCAGCTGAGAAGGTTGCAAGAAAGTGACAAATCACATGACCTGCAGTCATTGTAAATACTTGCCAGTTGCCAAGAACCCAAATTTTGATCATCTGACTGTGGGGTTGCTCTGAGCAAAAGGACCAGTTGTAAGTCACCAATTTCAGTGCCATTATAATTTTGAACGGTTACTAAATGAATGGTTGTATCTAACAGTACAACCTGTACTTGTTTTCTTGCAAGAATTCAAAAGTAGTTGCCATTTCCTCATCCCAGATAGTTTTTGAATTTCTAGTTTTATCTACAGACCTGGAATTCAAGCATGAACCAGGTCCAAAATTACTAGCTTTATTGAGATCAAACAAGATAATAAAGAGTTGCCATTTCCTGTGACATTCTCGCTAAAACAAGGTTGCTCATACTCAGATTTGGCAAAGTTGCTGTAGTCATAGATGTCTTTCCTGACAGTAAAAATGTAACCATAATAATGGCATAACATATTTCTTCCTTTTCTCACAAGTTTAACTGACCAAAGGGGTCTGTTCATCTTATCTAAAAATAACTTGCTTATAAAGGAGAGGGAGGGAGGGAGGGAGAGGGAGAGGGAGAGGGAGAGGGAGAGGGAGAGGGAGAGGGAGAGGGAGAGAGATTGAGATTTACAATTAACTGAACAGGTGCCCAGGCTAGAAATTGGGAGATTGTGAGTTCTAGTCTTGCCTTAGCTATGAAAGCTGGCTATGTGACTTTGGGCCAGTCACCCTCTATCAGGCCTACTCACCTCACAGGGTTGTTTTGGGGAAAATTCTTATGCTGGCTGGGCTTATTTAGATTTAACAAAGTAATAATACATTAGATGGTATTGGACTAAAAGAATATAAATTTTACTTATGGATGTAAAACCAATATTTTTTTAAGTTCAAGTGAATTGACTGTGTTTCATGTGCTCATATAAACACTGTATTATTATTATGGTTAGTTACATTGTCAGCCAGATGTTTAGACTGGATTTGGCATTTTTATCATATCTAGTCCTTCACAAGGACCTGGGACAGACAAATGTTGTTCTTTGATTGCATTAAATGTTTTGTTGCAGTATGTAAGCTGTTCCAAGAAAAGCTGCCTTTTACAATTATTTTGAACTATTATTATGTGGGATATAGATTTTCTGAGCTGAAAGCCACACTCCTAAGGGAGTGGGACAAAAAATTGATTTCATGTTATTATTATTTTAAATAATTAAACCTAGTTAATATGATAACTTTCCATCAATCAATAAACAAGTGCAATGAGATTTCTGAAGGTATCCCAAGATTTTCAGATGGGAATGCCCCTCATTGATACACGAGACCTTTTCCTGAAAATGTATAGGAGGGATTTTATCCAACCGCTCACTAAGGAAATTAAATACAATCTTACTAATCAATTTTACAAAAATAAGACTCATTGAAATCAGTGAGCTTATTTCTAGAGACAAAGGCATAAGATGGCATGCTTAAACTGTTCCCGCCTAATAGTTTTATAGGCAAGGAGTGCAGGATCCTCAAATTATAAATGGATCTAATGTAAAGGAACTTATTAAGCATACTTACATATTTGACTTACATGTATTGATTTATTGTGCATAGATACACACATAAGAATCCCAAACTTTTCCCCATACTATTTTTCCTATGGAAAGATCTACCCCCCCCCTTTTTTTTTAGCACTCCACCATTTAGAGAAGAGTGAAAAGAATGAAAATCTCCTTTCTTCCTTGGTCCTGGGAAAGCTCTATAATTGCTTTTAATAAAGAAAAAAAGGGAGAATCACAATATTGCTGTAAACATAATGTCTGTTTTTTGCCTCCAGATCAGGTCAACTCCCTTTGCTAACAGTACTGTTTAGTACTATTGCTTTTCTTAGCTGTAAAAGCAATTTTTAGCTCAGATGTGCACTTTTTGTGATTCTTCATGCCTTTATGGTAGCCCCATGGAGTTTTTGCAGCTGCCTCATAAATCCAGTGACAGCTGAAAATTAAGAGCCCTTCTAGACTTAGGATCTTCTCTTTCATGAAGAATGCAACAAAGCCAAGCTGAACTTCAGTCTTCAAGTCTAGCATCCTATTTACTGACTGCACATGTGTCTTGTCTAAATTTAATTTCAACTAATCACTTTAAAATATCATATGGCTTCCATAGTGTATTTTTGAATGTGTTCACTAATTTTATAGAAAGAGTGATATTAGTCCATTGAATGCAATTCTGCTATTGTATGCATCCAGCTATGATTAATTTCTTATCAAATTATAAGAATTACCCCCATGATTCACTGTTCCAACAATTTTGTCCTTATTCTACATAGATACTTTGCATAATTTCTTCAGTTTCAGTAACTTAATATGTGCAAGTTCCTACATTAAATACTTCATTTCATGACCTCCTGCAAACATTTTTGTCATTTGAGGCAGGGAGAGGGTAATAATCAAGGAAAGAGATTCTTCATAGACAATAGTCTAGTGGAATAGTCTTTACAATATATGCATAATTGTTGAAGTTATAAAATTGTTATACATAATTGTTGAACTGATAAAATTTTAAGATCTGAATTATTTTGTGTTATTGTGCTTTTATGCTGCTTTCTAAAATTTGGAACTTTTAAATTTTAATTAATTTTAACTGTTTTATATTATTTTGGTGTAAATTTACTTTTGTTGAATAAAAGTAGCAATTAATCTAGTTTTCAGGTAATGATGTCTAACATTTTTTCCAAGACTGGGAACATGGAGACCATATATGTCTCAGTTGTAGATTATGAGGTTTAATTAAAAGCTCAAGGCAGTGTACCATCTGCTGTTTGTTTTGGTAATAGCCAGATATGATACCTTTGCTTTTGCGTAAGAGCCAGCCATCATAACAGTATAGTTTTGTTCTGAGTATTAGCTTAACCTATAGGATAGATATGTTAAAAATAATTTTGGAGATGCAAACATATACAGTATAATATATATCATTTTATATCCATGTTTCACTCTTGTCAACTATTTATTTATTGAATTTATATAGCCACTTATCTCAATCTTGCAGTTCACAATACAAAAAAAAATCACTAACCCTAATATTTTTTGTACAGACTGTGGATTAAATGTTCACAAGCAATGTTCAAAGTATGTCCCCAATGACTGCCAACCAGACCTTAAGAGAATCAAGCGGGTCTATTGCTGTGATCTCACTACGCTAGTCAAGGCCCACAATGCACAGAGACCCATGGTGGTGGACATATGCATACGGGAAATTGAATCAAGAGGTATAGTTTTTTATGTTTTGATTAAACAGAATTCTAATTTCTCAATTCCTGAAATTCTGACACCATTCCATTTTTGATAAATCACTATCAGATACAATCAAGTCTGAATAATACTCTCATACTAACCATTTCAAAAATGGTTAAAATAATGTATCAGTGTTTGTATTTTTTTTAATAAACTTTTGTAAGTGAAAGATTAAGAACCCATACTTTAAATTTCAATCAGCTGAGTAAGTTGAGGTTAGATTCAAGTTTAAAGATGGATGATTTGCAATAGGTCTGAATGTGTTCCTATTTATAATGCTCCAACTGCAATAATTAGAGCTTAAAAAGGCTTTTACTTTTTTTAATTTGATCTCTCCATATAGAACTGACAAAGGGGAAACTAGAAGGGAATTTTAATGTAAAATAATTTCTAAAATTGATTTTGGCATTAATCAGAAATTCCAAATTGGTGAGCGTTGGTTAAGAAGCATCCTTTTGTTTTTAGTTCTTAAAGCAGACTTCCCTGATCTCATGCTCTCCATGTGGGTTGAGATTGTAGCACCCAGAATTTTAGTTGGCATTTTGACTGGGAATTCCAAGGCTTGTGGCCATAGTGCGTTTGGAGGGAGCCAAGTTGGGAAAGGCTACTTGAAATTATTGATGTGAATCTGGCTTGTGCAACTGGTTCTAGCTGGGAGACGTCACAGCTTTAATTAGATTTCGAAAAGCTTGAAATATTTTTATTCCATCTTAGAAAATCTAAAAACCATTTTTGCTATTTTTTCATTTGCTAATGTAGGTTATTTAATTATTTAAATAATTTTGCATACTTAAATTTTTTCTTTCCAATAATTTATTTTGAAAAATTCTATTAAATTTAAAATGGTTGAAAGATAATTGAAAATGAAAAGAATTACATAGTTAATGTTAAGGCTATAATTAGTGTGTGTGTGTGTGTGTGTGTGTGTGTGTGTGTGTGGGTGTACTATCGAAGATGCCTCCTCCTTAGGTAGTGTGTGTGTGTGTGTGTGTGTGTGTGTGTGCGTGTGTGTTTTCTCTGTCGAATCACCTGGTATACCCAAATGTGGGAGGAAGCATACTGCTTCCTTTTGCCTTTGGCTCCACTTCAGGGGCCATACAGGCAGTCGCTTACACGACAAACCATTTTTCCTATATATAATATTTTTACTGATAAAGAAATAAAGGAAGTATAGATCTATTTCAAGCTATTTAGCTCTCATCATCTAGCCATACCCTTCTGGGATTCAAACTTGGGCTGTTTTGCCTTGTCAGGCAGTTGCTTTACCATCTGAGCCACAAGTTCTTTCCCTGTTTCAGCTGAGCCAGGGGAGGGGTTATATGTTTTCTCTGTCGAATCACCTGGCATACCCAAATATGGGAGGGAGCATACTGCTTCCTTTCACCTTCGGCCCCACTCCATACACACACACACACACACACACACACACAAACACTCTCCCCCCTCCAAATCTACAGTTTTATTTAGATGGTTCTGCAGCTCACTTTTCAATTTCTTTTGCATTAGAGGCAGACTAATTCTATTTTTATTAATTATTTATTGTATAGATCTATTTCAAGCTATTTAGCTCTCATCAGCTAGCCACACCCTTATGGGATTAGAATCCGGGCCCCTTGCCTAACAAGGCAAGTGATTAAACCTCTGAGGTTTAATCTAATATATATATATAGATATATATATAGATATATAGATATATATAAAATATCTTTTCTTATAAGTCAAACCAAGAACAGAAGTCTGAATCATTACAAATATGTTAACAATTCCTAAAATCTTTCACTTTGCAGATAAGTCTGTGGTTTTTATTTTTATTTCATTCAAAATGAGCATGGGAAGCTATTTTAGATTGGGATGACATTTCATAGGGATAGTTAATTTACTTCTGTGGTATAATAATTCCTCAGAAGTAATTAGTAGTTATTTTGTAATTTTTCCTCTGAAGTAGGCAATGTATGAGACTACCCTTGAGGATGATGTAGAGGCTGTATCTCAAGCAAAATATGGCAGCTAAGTTGCTATCAAAAGCCACTTGAAAACAATTCTTCTTATAACCGCTGCTTTTACAAAACCTATACTGACTGCCAATGTGCTTCTGGTCCAGGATGAGTATGCTAATGGTTTGTGGTCTTCTAAGTGATTTCAGGCTTAAGGGATTCTATTAAAGAAGGATGAACAAAAAACTTCCCTTTCATGAATGTAATTGTTTTTAGAACCAAGCCATCAGTTTCAAAGAACCATCCTTATTAAGTTTAAAACTGAGTTCCAATCACTATCATTCAACAAGATCTACAGTGACTGTACCCATTTTACATGCAACAATTCTACACTAGTCTCTCTTCTGTCCATTAGAAAGGACTGCAAAGCTAAGAAAACCTCTGCTTAGTGCAATTTCTAAACAAAGAAAGCAACAATGGTCAATAAACTATGTCTAACCTAGCAAAAGATAATTCCGTAGTTTATTGAATTAAATGAAAGTTTTTAAATTAAATGAAAGCCACACTCTCCACTTGAAATGAAAGTTCCATCAAAAGATACAGTAGAATCTCTGGTCATGACCACAATTCGTTCCATAACTTTGGTCTCAAACCGATTTGGTTGTGACCCGAACCTAATTTTGGAAATTTGGCGCTTACAAAAAAAATGGCGTGGAAGGGGAAAACGGCCACAAAAAAAAATTGTGAATTTTTTGGTCGGAACCGATTTGGTCATGGTCAGAAGCGTTTGTGTCCAGAGGTTCTACTGTAGTTGCGAATTAACCTGAGAAAATATGGAAGAAAAAAAATACATAGAATGAAAATGTATCTGAAGACAGCAATTGATAGAATTTTGGTTTGCAGGTTTGAAGTCAGAAGGCATTTACAGAGTTTCAGGGTTCACTGAACACATTGAAGATGCCAAAATGGCCTTTGATCGAGGTAACAATATATTTTAGCTTTGGAAATGATATCTACTGTTTTATTGCACTCTCTCATAGGTTTGAGACGTTTTTGTACCAAAGATGTAAATTTTACTTCTCATGAAGGTTGTATATTTCATTATTCTTTTATTTTCTACTTACTGTACATTTACCACATGCATCAAAATAAATCCTACTTAGAGAATGCATAGTATCCTAAAATACACAGCAGAGCTCATTATTTCACAATAATGACATAATAATGGTATTGTAAAGAAAGATTCTGCTCTACATTGTGAAGCTTTCTGGAGTTGCATCATGAATTACCAGAGGAAACTAAATTGCATTTTTTACAGTAGTAGATATTCCACCGGAATCCTCATTTGTGCCTATAGCCTTGCTCATATGATGCTTTGCTGTAGACAAGAATCTTTTTACATTCTACCACACTTGAATTCCTTCTTCCTAGAAGTGCTGTATCATATGCTATTTCTGCACTTTCTGTAAAACAAGGTTAAATTATAAGGATAGATAATGTTCTGATTAAAAAAAATCAAGACTTTTCATTTAGTGCTATTGATTCCTGTAACATCTTAGTAAGAATGCAAGAATGATTGTTTATTCTTCTACTGAATGAAAATGAATGTTATACAGCAACAGTTGCTCACTGTGCTGAATTGTTGTTCAATTCTGTTTCTGCCAGCATATAAAACCCTTATTGTGTAGCTTGTTCATAGTGGCCTCATTGTGGTTACTAATTTCTGAGCTTTTGTTTGCTTCTTTGTCCTGCTTCACATTAAATATTTCATATGTAATGTTGTCCTACCACTAAGAGAGAATTGCACAATTATACTTCCTACCTATTTGATTTTATGGATGTCTTTATTCATCTTTGTCTTGTGAATATTTCAGCAACACAATTTATCCTAGAGATTAGAATGAGCAGAAATCACCTGGTTTATACCATGCACGGCATGTCTTTTTTGGTTGACTGAAAATGGCATAGTGCAATGATTTATAACAAGTCATACATGTACCACAGATAGGACTTACAAACAAACAGTCTGCGTACTTCACTAAAAATGTAAGCCTTTGAAATACTGTATATAGTAAATATAATAATAGAATGCCTATTCATAGTTAATGTCTTTCTTCAAAAGACAAAAGGCCTTTTGGTTTTGGTAATGCTGGAACCTATATTCTTTTAAAAAATGATTAATTGGACTTAAAATTTAAAAAAATGGGGAATCAATGCCATAGTTAACATTAGAAATTAACTTTATACAGCAATTGTTCAACATACAGGAGAGTGTCCATTTTATTTTTATTAATTTATTAATTTATTTATATCCCGCCTTTTCCTGTGCCCCGCATGGCCCGCCTGCCTCCCCCCTGCCTCTGCTTCTTCCTGCTGCTTGCACAGGTATGCAACTCACCTGTGCTGCGCGGTCTGCAGCTGCTGCCAAACACTGTTGGCCTGTGTGCGCTCACCACCTCCTTTGCTGGCCATGCCCACCCCCCTTCACTAGGGCTTATTTTTGGGATAGGGCTAAGAAAAAACAAAATAATTCATAACAAGAAGCTGGGTTTTCCATTCATTACAAAAAGAGGAAAACAGCAGAGAAATACAGTCTGCATGTTGCTGTATCTAATTTTTGAGCTCTTCCCTTTGCTGAATCCTGATCAATGTTTTAAAATTGAAGCTTTCATACTGCCATTTAAAAAAAAAACCTGCACTACTATTTTTCACATCCAGTTTCTCTTAATATTATATATGTATAAAGATAAAATAACCCCAATTTTCAGAGTAAGCAATTATTTTCACATAAGTAAAAAGTTGCATATTCATAATTCATGAAAGGAAATTGAAGCTGATTAGACACATATCCTTGTTTTCTAATTTTTTAAAAAACAAAATCCAAGAATATTATTTAGAGTTGTTATGAATTCTCATGAGAAACACAGCAAATTTGAACAATATTTTTACCAGACTTAATTTCTTTAATTGCTATAATGAAGGATGGACATTCCTGCTTTTTAAGCTTTCTTCTTTTATATCACCTATCTTGCTTGAAGCAAAATACTGGCAGAACAATATGCATTAACTTCATTTAAAGCTCTTCTGCAATATGATTTGCTTTTACAACCTATCAATGTCATCTCTATTTAATAAGTTAGTGATTTTGATTTGTAGTGAGGGCTTGGATAATAGACCATTTTTGTTTACCATCTCTTCAATAATGTAGAGGCAGCTGCAATGTTTAAAAAAACATTTTTTTACTTTTGTTTTGCTTCCCAATTTCAACACACTGAATTGGAAATAATAGGATTTAATTCAACTCAGTTTTGTTCCAAATGAATCTGCTAATATGATAAACATATAGCTTGTCTTTTCCTGATGACCATTATTTCTGTTGAGAAGGAAATGTGGATCTATTCCTTCAAGTTTAGTGCCAAGAGTTAATCTGCAAAATCAGTAAACCAATAAAAATACAAGAGATCCTAAGCAAAGTGAGAAAGATACAAAAGAAATGATACTTTCTGCAAATTTAATTTTTATTTTATCAGAGGCTAGCCTGATATCTGTCTCAAAACTTCCACTTGTACAAAGTATCACAATATTAGCTAGTGCTAGCCGGCTAAAATCTGAATCATTTTAGTTTAGAAACAAAGTTTAGCTATGTTTATCTACAGTTACAATAAATGATTAGTTACCAGTTTTAAAGCTATAATAGGTTTTAAACCAGAGTACTAAAAGTATAATTTCTTCCCATGTGGCTTTATATCAAAAAGCTGTACTTTTGTTTTCTAATAATTTTACACCAAGAGTAACACTAATTTTACACCAAGTGTGTGGGCTGCATGTATGGGTCTATCTATCAATGTTTGAAAGGCTATGACAAGAAATAGTTAACTTTGCCCCCAGAAAAAATAATCTTAAAACCCATATTCATTCTTTTTCCAGATGGTGACAAGGCAGATGTGTCTGCTAATATATATCCTGACATAAATATTATTGCTGGCGCACTAAAGCTGTATTTCAGAGATTTACCAATTCCTATTATCACTTATGATACTTACTCTAAGTTCATAGAGGCAGCAAGTAAGTATTAAGACAGATGTCTTTTATTAATCACTTATTACCTTCTAAAATTCCAAGTTAGATTTTTATTTAATGCTGACATTTATCCCTAATGAAATTTACTGTGTCCCACAGAAATCTGCAATGCTGATGAAAGACTAGAAGCTATCCATGAAGTGTTAATGTTACTTCCTGCTGCACATTATGAGACTCTTAGATACCTGATGATTCATCTCAAAAAGTAAGCTATGTTGCTTTATTTTATGGGGTTTGTGCGTATGGTCTGTGTGTGTGTCTGTGTGTGTGTGTGTGTGTCTGTGTCTGTGTGTGTGTCTGTGTGTGTAAAGATAGTCCTCAACTTATGATCACAATTGAGCCCAAAATTTATGTTGGTAAGTGAAACATTTGTTAAGTGAGTTTTGCCCCATTTTCTTGCCACAGTTATTAAGTGAATCACTGCAGTTGATAAGTTAATAACCCAGTTATTAAATAAACCTGGGTTCCCCATTGAGAAGGTTGCAAAAGGTGATCATGTGACCTTGGGACACAGCAACAGTCATAAATATGAACTCATTGCCAAGCATCTGAATTTTGATCATATGATCATGGGAATGCTGCAAAGGTCATAACTGTGAAAAACAGTCATAAGTCACATTTTTCAGTGCTATTGTAACTTTGAACAGTCACTAAACAAACTGTTGTAAGTCAGGGACTACGTGTGTGTGTGTGTGTGTGTGTGTGTGTGTGTGTGTAGAGAGGGGGGGAGGAGAGAGAGAGAAAAGTAGGCAGGCTTTAAAACAAGATAGTCATCAGGGGAATTTCTATATAGGCCCATATTATTTCAGGTTATTGCTGTGAGGGACTTAAGAAAAGTAAGAAAGACTCCTAAGACAGATGGAAGCAATTAACATACGCATAAACATTTAGTTACACATTCTTTATCTTAGATATGATAAGGAACGGAGAGTAAGATTGAGACTTCATGGAGTTCACTGCTAGAGAGTACTCTAAGGACAGAAAAATAATCATATTTATTTGTGTAGGAGAACATAGGAATGGAGTTAAAAGGGGGAATCGGATTAGACTCTCTACATAGCCACAAATGGACTAAGCCCAACTCCTGTTGAATTCTGTTGTTTCTTGTCTAATGTCAAAATAATGCTGTTCATTGAGTAGATTCCTGTGCATAGGCATGAGTAAATAAATCAGTTTATTTGGAAAATCATGTGTGGTTCTGGTCATTGTTGCACCTGACAATTTGTTTGTTATACTCCTTGATGGAATAACTAAAACAACTAAAAAGAATAATAAATAAAAATAGGAAGCTTATACACTGCTTGGAGTGGTACACTTAGATGTCACTGGATATATTAGAAGTTAAGAGATGAAAAGATCAAGATCATGGGGGATCTTGTAAGGTAATGAAGTAAATAAGTATAAGGAATTGTGAAAGAGCAAAATAATTTTGGCAGCTGAGTTGTAGAAGCATATATATATACATTATTGGTCATGTAAACCAAAAATAGTATTTAAAAAAGCAATTCTAAGAAATATATATATTGTCTTCCCATTATAGGATTACCATGAATGAAAAGGAAAATTTTATGAATGCTGAAAATCTGGGAATAGTGTTTGGACCTACTTTAATGAGGCCCCCAGAAGATAGCACTCTTGCTACACTCAATGATATGCGGTACCAGAAGCTAATTGTGCAGATACTAATAGAAAATGAAGATGTTTTGTTTTAGACAAACACAGCTCTAAATTTATAACCATCTGCGATGAAAATTAAATTCAAATAAATCCTCATTAAAAGAATTGTGAGCAATGTTTCATTTTATGTGTCTTGTAAATGTACACTAAAATATTTAGTAAAAGCTATGTTTCACCAAGTTAGGAAAACAAAAGTGGAAAAAAAAAAGAAACTTCCCTTTTCATCTTTTACCTTGTTTCCAATTTGCCCCTGTATAGAAAGATTGCAGATTTCTTCAGTTAACTTATTAAAAGAAAAGAAACTTGGTATATTTGTTTAGATCACTGAAGCAAAAAAAAAGTACTATTGAGCTGAATCCCAAATCTTATTCTGGCTCAATTTCTACTAAAATTAACTCTCTCAGCCCAGCAACTTGTAAAAGTTCATATGTGTAGCAAATGTATTTTGCTACAAATTTTAGTTTTCTCTTTTTTAGAAGCTTTGAACATAATTATATACAAATAGATCATGTCTACATACATGCATTTCTATGTAGAACTATATGTAGAAAGAGGGGGCAATTAATGCAGTGAGATTCTTGTTCACATAATATTACTTTCAAGATGTGAATTGATATATTTAGTCATTGTAACATTGCAGAAGATAATGGCAAGATTGCAACAAATGGTTATTATTCAAAATTTTGAACCAGAAGGCAATAAATACCAAAATATCTTAGTTTGTCCAAGAGATTAGCATCAGGATGTTCATTAGTGTTACTTCTATATGGATATACATTTTTCCATGTATGACATAATTATATATGTCTGAGTGAAGTAAAACATGTATATTTTATACTTACGTTAGCTTTAGGGATGTCTTTTTATTAAGCAAAAATATAATTCAATGCGGTGCATTGATTATTTTCTGTATATTTTTCTTAAGCATTATTGTTATACTATATTGAAAACATTTACCACTGTTGCAGTATTATCCTGACATATTTCTTTAATTGCAAATGGTTTTTAAAATATTTTACTTCAAATCCATCTGAACATTTACTGTAGAGATATGGCAAATGGAGTAATTTTTGTTTTAATTTTACCTCCCAAAAGAGTTATGTTGTAAAAAAAAAATATTATTGGCAATACCATCAACTACCATACTTAACATTTGTTTCTTGAAATATAATATAGTTATGTTTAAAATAAGTAATGCCAGATTCTTGCATATTTCTGAACTTAGTAAAAAGTTTGCACTTATTTAGATTTTTGTTATTTTTAAATGCCAATGAGTTCAATATTTATAAAAGTAAACCTGTTTAAATTAAGCCTTTTCTCTTCATTTTGGCAAATGTGTTAATAATGGAGAGAGAGTGAATGAAAGAGAAATGGTACATTTTCAAATTTCACGAAAGTTTTATTCTGTCTTTCTAGAGACTGATCTGTCAATATAATAAATGCAATTCATTCTAATAATATACATATTTCTCATCATGAGATTTTTGTACACATATTTCAAACACAGGTAGATAGTATAGTGTAAATCAGAATTTTCTCTATGAAAAGCTGTTAAACTGTACTCTTGATTTGTATGGATTACAAATTTTGAAAGCCAATTCTGCTGTTTTCTGAATTATTTCAGGGAGCATAGGTTTCTATACAAATAAGTGTGTAATTTTGATAATGAAATAAGAGTAAAGACCAAATGGGGCAGGAAAACAATGTATATTAATTATCCTTTACCTAAATCAACAAGGGCTAGATAGATAGAAATAGGCTGCGGCCAGATGACAGCAAGGTATAATTTTGTTGGTATAATAGTCCTAGAAATTCTCTTCAGTTACACAAATTTAAATGTTGTAGGCTATATACTAAATACTGTTATAAAATGGTATGGAAATGGTTTTATTTTGTGAAGTGAAACATGCTTTGTAATTTATGATAGTGTAAATGAAAAAAATAAATAAACCTGTTAAGTCCATTTGTTATTTTCACTGTAAAACAAAAACATACTTTATGCCTTTTTGAGGTTTTATAGCTTATAGGCAAGAGTTAATCAGTGTGACACTCATTCACGCCTTTATCATCTTACACTTGGATATTACTATAATGCACTCTTCTTGGTATTGCTTTTGAAGATTATTCAGAAGCTGAATTTACCGCAAAATGCAACAACTGTTGGCAGATAAAGGCTGCTGAATCTCAGTACATTGATGCTGCAAGAAGGATACAACTTCAAGTACTACTTTTAACCAATAAAGCTCTTATGGCTCGGTTCTTATTGTAGGAGCATCTCCTCCTCCAGGTTGAAACTCCCCTTCCTATATGTGTAATGTAACAAGGTATGTGAAACTAGAAAGCTCTGGTTGTGAAGTCAGACTTTTTTGTTGGCTGTTCCAGCTGCATGGAACAGCTTGATTAGCACTTAGCAATAGCAATAGCACTTAGACTTATATACCGCTTCACAGTGCTTTACAGCCCTCTCTAAGTGGTTTACAGAGTCAGCATGTTGCCCCCAACAATCTGGGTCCTCATTTTACCGACCTCGGAAGGATGGAAGGCTGAGTCAACCTTGAGCCTGGTGAGATTCGATCTGCCAAATTGCTGGCAGCCGGTGATCAGCAGAAGTAGCCTACAGTACTACACTCTAACCACTGTGCCACCGCGGCTCTTTGGATTCTCTGGATGAGATGGGCCTCTTTTTTTTTTTACCCCCAGAAGATAGTTAACTGGAGCAGCATGGTGGCCTAGTGGTAAAGATGCTCACTTCCCAGATGGAACATTGAGAGTTTAGTCCTAGGTAGCGACAAATTTTTTTCTCTTAGGTCACAAAGAGAAAATATTTGCTGCAAACTCCATATAGGCATCAGGAAGGGCATCCGGCCAGTAAGTTAAGACACTTCTATTTCAGTGTGTTTGGGATGCAGGTGATTCATCCCAATATACAGTACTAGTTGTTGATACTGTGACTGGTTTTTAATTTTATGATTTTATTGATGATTATTTATTTTTATTGACCATACTGGAGGTTATGTTATTGAGGGCTGCTCAGATCTGTCACGGGGGAACATACACAGTTTCAGTAAATAAATATAAGTAAATAGCTCAAATTACTGAGACTTTTGTCAAATATTCTAATAGAATGATGCAACCATCTCCAATATTTAACCAGTTTCAAGTTTTTCCCTAAAGTAGTCCTCAACTTACAACAGTTCATTTAGTGACTGTTCAAAGTTGCAATGGCATTGAAAAAAAAGTGACTTATAACCATTTTCAACTTTCAAGTTAAAACTGTTGCAGCATCCCCATGGTCACATGATCAAACTTCACATATCTGGCAACTGACTCATATTTATCAAGGTTGCAGTGTCCCAGGGTCATGTGATCACCTTTTGTGACCTTCCGACAAGCAAAGTCAATGGGGAAGCCAGATTCACTTAACAACCGTGTTACTAACTTAACAACTGAAGTGATTCACTTAACACCTGTGGCAAGAAAGGTCATAAAATGGGACAAAATTCACTTAACAACTGTCTCATTTATCAACAGAAATTTTGGATTCAATTGTGGTCATAAGTCGATAACTACCTGTACTTTTGAAATTCCTAATATGATGAAAGACAAAATATTAAACTTCATCTTTCTGTAGGTATTAGCCAGTTAGCTGAAATTAAATATTTAGTAGTCCACAGGGGTGGGTTCCAACTTACCTTGCTGCCAGTTCACTCCCTCCTGTACCACGTGGGCGTGCCTCATGGGCGCGCGCGCGCTTTGCGCGCGCACACATGCACAGTAACAAAAAATCTGATTTTTTTTTAAAAAAGCCGAAAAAAAGATGGCGACCACATGCACAGTGCCGGAAGTCGGCTTCTGCGCATGCTCAGAAGAAAAAAAAATAAAAACAATTAAAAATAAATATAAATAAATAAATAAATAAAAAGATGGCGGCCCCCACGGACCGGCACTGACCGATCCAGTTTGGTAACATCATCATGATGTCACCAGCGGGCCACTACCAGTTCAGGAGAACCAGTCCGAACCGGGAGGAACCCACCCCTGGTAGTCCATCATGTTTTCCCAATGCATTTCTGCATAATATCCAGTATGAAAAATATAAGAAATGCATTTTCTTACTCTTTTCCTTACATACAGTATGTCTCCAGATATGCTGACTCCAGTGCTCAAAGACTTACTAATGTGCCAAAGACAACACACAATGTATGTGTGTGATACAAGTTTCTTATTGTACTGTTATAAGTAAAATGATTTTTTGGTGATTTATGTACATTATTTATAATATATATTGTAATAATATATTATCCACATTCTGAACACTCCAAACTAAATCCTCCAAGACTAAATATTTAACCATATTTTTTTCTATGGCAAACTCACACCAGAATCGTTTTAACATATTTATTTGGGAATATCATTTTTTCCATATTTGTAAAATTTAAAGTTTTAAAAGTATTGCAGCCATTCACTGAAAAATTACAAAAATGTACAATTTATATAAATTATAAAATAATAATAACTTGCAATGGGTGACACTGATTTCATTATTTTGATAAAAGCAGAAAACTCTTGGGTACTGCTACAGACAGATTTCAACACTAACAGTCCAGGTGTGAACTGAAAATTTGTGCAAAACCCAATAAATGTACATCCTCCTCTTCTGCTAACAAGATAGCACATCAAAAGTGTTACAATGTGAAAATGCTCAATAATGATCAACAGCCTCAAATGTGGCTTGCATTGAATACTTTTTTCCCCATTTGAAGTCTTATATTACCACACATTGAACACAACATCTATATAACTTTAAATTAAAAGTGTAATTATTTAAAAATTATCAGGATTATAAATAAACCTAGGTTCCTAAAATAAAGCAAGAAAACAAAATGAAGTGAAGTGAAAGGATACATGTTCCACTACTCAAATGTTTTCTACAACTTCTTGCTATATTGTAAATGTCATTTTTACACTACAGTTCTCGATTTACCACCACAATCGTGCTAAAAAAAAAATTGTTGCTAAGCAAAACAGTTGTTAATTTTTGCCCCACCTTACCATCTTTCTTGCCACAGATGTTAAGTGAATCATTGCAGTTGTTAAGTTATTAACACAGTTAAGTGAATCTGGCTTCTCCATTGTCAGAAGCTCACAAAAGGTCATATATCACCTGACCCTGGGAAACTGCAACCATCATAAATATGAAACAGTTACCAAGCATCCTTATTTTGATCAGCAAAGGGATGCTCAATGGTTGTGTGTGTGTGAAAAACAGTCATAAGTAACTTTTTTCAGTTCCCTTGTAACTTTGAACAGTCACTAAATGAATGATTGTAAGTCGAAAACTACCTGTAAGTCGAAGACTACTCCAATTTGCTGTGGAGACTGATGCAGTTACTATTTATTACCTATTGTTTAAAGGAGTCAATTATACTGAATCAACAAAATGGAAAATCATTTTTCACTTGTCCTGGAACATGTACCTGTCAGAGAGTAACAGCGAAGAACCTAATATCAATTTTAGCACTCCACATCAGTCTTTCTTAATCTGCTGCTCTTCAGGTGTGTTCAACTATAAGTCTTATCAAAGGGAACATTGCACGTTGCACTTACATAATGACATTGTGGTAGTAATGACACCATGGAAGTGATAGTTCTACACATCTTTCAGGGCATAATTTGCATGATTATAACGGCACCAGCTTCAAACGCTGCTTCAGAAAGTTATCAGCTGCTGCTGCAGTCCCTGATGAAACACATTTTTACTCCCAAAATGGCCACACAGAAGGCAAGATAGGAAATAGTAAAACAAAGAAGAGGGATGTTTATGGACATTTTTAGTCATCCGGGTCACGGTTGTCCCAGAGGTGTTTCCTCCACACACACACACAAAAAAAGGCAACTGGACTTTCTTGGTTTTTTCCTCTGAAAATGTTTCGCTTCTCATCCAAGAAGCTTCTTCAGTTTTGAAAAAAAGAGGAGGAAGTACTGCAGGTGACAAAGTCATTGACATGACCAAACTTCACTGAAATCAATTCAGGGCATAAGTAAACACAAGCATAGGGAGAGAGAAGAAAAGAAGATGCAGTAAGCATAATTTATCTTTTCTATTATTCTAGAATGTTAATGTTGGTATTTAAGTAGGATTAAATATGTCCTTACAAATGACATATAACCATGAGACCAGGCAGCCCCAAAACTGCCAGCACCTGTGCTTTTTTTCTCTCGTTCTTTTCAAGGCCTCTCCTCAGCGTCAGCAAGGCAAAGTGAACTATAAAAGCTTGCTGCGAAACAGCTGGGGGAGTATTGGAGTAGCGGTAACTGTGAGTAGACTGCGGAAGAGAGAGAAGTAAGTAATGTGCTTTGTGTGTGTGTTTGTTGGCTCTTTTGTGTCTTAAGCCTACCAAATTGGTTATAGTTTAAAAGAACTCAACTCATATTCTTTTTATTTTTAAAAAATCAAAAATTTTAAGTTCTTTTATTAATGCATTTAGAGTTGGGTAAGAAGAAGAGACAGATCTTTAGTATTAAAACAAACCTGAAAAGGTGGTAGTCTTATAAAAGAGCATACAAGGACTGGGGAAAGCTTGTAGTTTGTAGATTTTGGTGGTGGGCAAGGGATGAGTTCAAAAGTTTTATTTTTATAAGCCACACTGTGATCAGTCTGAAATGGAAACATGCCAATGGATAAACACAAAATAAGATGAATTGTTTATTAGTACCTTAACTATTGACTCTACATGCACAGAAAACTTAAATCTTTGAGGCTATTATTCATAGCTAAGACATTTACATTCTACGATTGTCTTTCTACTCCAGGTCAAAATACCCTTCAACTGTACTTCTGAGATCAAAAATTTGTTTCCATGTGCTATCATTCTGCATCCAGGAGGCATCAAGCTAGATGTGTGATGCCAGCAGGGGTATTCTGGGGGTTGAAGTCCACATGTCTTCAAACTGCTAAGGTTGAGAAATACTGGTTTAGGAGAGTATCTCAGTGGGACATTAGCACAAGAAACTTCACTCATTCTGCCATCCCAGGGCTACAAACAGAATACATTAAACTCAGTGTTAAAGTATCAGTGTTAACATGTTAAGAAACAAACAAAATCCTAGAACTGCAAGGGCCTCCTGTTCCCTCTCTTAAAGTCTCTGCTTGAACATATGTTTAATGCTAAACTATAATTTCCCTTCCAGAAGGCAGAAAACTATATCTCTACCCTTGCCCCAAACAGATATGAATAATATTCAGATATGAAAATAAGCTAAAGAAATATAGCTATCCATGTGATGAGTTCCAGTCCCTTCTCTTCTCTTCAATTTTTGGTGCTTTCTTCAATTATTCTCAGAGGCTTTCAGGTGCATTTTATTACCAATATTTGTTATACCTGCCTTTTAGTGAGACCCAATATGACTTCACTTCAGTTTACAAGGGAGAGGAAAAGAGAAGAGAACAAATTTGCCAGTTATTTGAAATGTTAGAGCTTGCTGAGTTTTTACTTACTGCTGACCAACGCTTGTCAAATTGCTTTTTTATAGGAACCAATCACTTTTTTGAAGAAGAAAAGGGCGGGTTCCACTCGAGGGCTCACCTACACCTGCCTCCTAGTTGTTTTCCCAAGAAGTACCCAGCACAGTTTCCACCGCTGAAGAAAGTGAGTCGGGCGGGTTAGATTGTACTACGTTGCATTTAAAAATAATGGACAAAAGTATTTTCGTGATGATACATTCCATTTTTCCCCCAGCTGCCTTCCGTCGACTCTAGAGGCTGTTTGGGGTAAGTTAGCTTCTTCTACGGCGCGACCCTACACGGTTCACCTGGGAAAGTTGATCTCTCCCATTTGGAGCGGGCGGGCGCTTCAAGACGGCTGACTCTGAGACAGCCTGTTGCTGAGGTAGCGAGGTTCTCAGGAAAGGCAGGTAACTACAATCCCTCCGCGGGACGCGGAGATGATGGTCTGAGGGTTTATTCCCATTCACTTGGCGACCGGCAAGAGCGAGGGTGTGAGTTCCAAGGGGAACAGGTGATAGCCCAGCTTTGCCTTCCCTTGTTGCCCGTAGGAAGCTCCCACAGGTGTTGCCCGGGAGAAGCGCCCTGCTTCCATCTCACGTTCTCGCTTCCCGGAAAAGAGGAAAGGGGGGTCTGTCGAGCGGCGCCCACCTATCTCGCGGCGCCGAGTGTGCGCCGGTCCTAACACCCTTCCCCCCGCCTTCCACCAGCGCCTTGTACTAAAGTCGCGGGAGGTGGAGGGTGGTATTGGTGCTCAGTGAAAGGAAGAGTCTCTTTGCGGCTCGGTTGCGCTGCCTGAGCTGGAACAGAGGTGGCTTTCAGCTCCGCGCTCTTGAACAGTCCTGCCAGTAGAAGAGGATTTCCGTCTGGTGTTTTCAAGAATCCCTGCGGATTTGCGCCTCACCGGTGGGTTCTTTAATCCTATATGCGTCTCTTCGTAAAACAATTCCCTGAACTCAGAGAAAATCTCCTTAAATATCTTTGGATTTACTTCTGAACAAAGATGCATGGAGCTGCGCTTCAAATCTCATGGGAGTTAAAGCAATCCCCATGAAACGTGTAAATCAGCTTCCCCCCACTATCTTTTCAATTGTTCTGAAACATGCCTACCCTCTTTGACTTTTACCATTCCTCAACAGCCTTCTGCACATACAACAAGCAAGCAGGAATAATACCACAGAACTCTTTTCTTCCCGGACTGTCCTGAAGGACTCAGCAGAAAAGTATAGAGAACAGTGGTGAGTATGGTTTGATTTGAGACAGTAGCACTGAGTGAACACTACGGGATTTATTTTAAAGTTCATAAATTTAAAGCTAGAGTTTTGTGCCACTTTAAGAGTTGAAAATACCTTTTACTATAAAGTATCGACTTTTGCCATGTCCTCTGTAGTATCTGCCTTAAGGGCGAATTCTGATAAAGAATGCAACAAGGGCCCTCTAGCTATGTCTAGCAACAAGCATAATTTACTAATGGAAACAGGTTGTTTTTGCCTCAACATCTCACTACCAGAAGGAGACTTTAGGAATCTATCACCATTGCTTAGATATATACAATGATTCTCAGCTGAGAGTTTCTCACTTTACATATTGCTGGAAGGAAGATGCCCCATTCTGCTTCTCAGTAATTCAGTATGTTGTATCCTACTTGATAATCCTAAAGTCTATAAACTCTTGGCTCTGCTACTGTCAATTTATTTGTATAACTAACAGGACATTTTTCTTAAATGAATGGAATGCACTTCAAATTACTTGCAGGTAAGTTATGGTTACCTGCAAGTAAAAAAGCAATTCTTCCCTTCATTTGGGGGAAAAAAATGGCATTGGATGTTGTGTGAATCCATTGAGGATGAAAAAGTAAAACTCTTCACAGGGAAAGATTCTGTGATTGGAAGACTTTGCAAACATATACATTTATGTTCTTTTTAAAGACTAAGTTCTTTTTTCTCATTCAGACCTAAGTGACATTTCTAGTGCACTCTTACAAAGCATTTATGAGCCTTGTATAAAATTTAGTTTCTCCTACAGGACTATTTCATTTTTCCCCCAATTCAATCTTTGTACATGTCTATTAACAAGTAGTGTGAAAGAAGTGAGGCAGTACAACCCTTTCCCTGTTTAAACTGGAAGACTATTATTAGTCTTCAAATCTTATTGTTGGTACTGCTCATCATGGGCAACATATAAGACAAAATTGCCAAACCTGAAAACTTACCGTTTTAGCTACATTTTGTCAATCTCTACAAATTGACAGCAATGAACTTTGCTACAAGTCTGCCACTGCAGCTGAGCTTATCAGGAGGCACTGTGCATTGTAAACCCCCTGTACTGGAAATACCCTGTGCTTAAATCTTCCAACTAAAGAAGCTTTGGATGAATAGTGCTAGGCAACTAAATTCTTGGTTGCTGAGCCCAATCTTGGAAAGGTTTAACTATGGCTAACGATTTCATGAGTATAAAAGGAAGCTATGTCATATGGAAAGGTTTTAACTTTCCAAAGCACCTTGGATGAATTAAAGTTTACATAGTTTCTCTGCTGTTGTGTTTAGGCATGGACACAGCCCTTCTTGAACAAAACTGATACTGAAAAAGTCTGCACCACACTTGAGAAAAATCAAGTCCTTGAAAGTAAGATGCTAATAAGCTGCTTCATATACCCCACTTCTGTAGATGGGATAGTCATATCCTCCTTCCTTTACACCCCTAATTGCATTTTATAATAGCCTCCCATAAATAGTTTGTCAATATTTGCATGTCCTTTGCCAATCATTTTCTGGATTAAAAACTTAGTGCTGCAACTTATTTTTCATGAGTGTCATTTGAATGCCTTGCTTAGGACTGAGAAAAAGTAAATATCAGCCAAACTGAAGATATCTCTGTTGTTAGCTGAACCTGGGGTTACTGCACATTTGAAAAAATGAAAAATCAGGATTGCATTGCTGATGCACAGGAGTACAGATTAACTCTTCAAGCCCTACTGGATGATTGGAGGGTAGGAATACGTCCCAATGGGGGCATAGGCAATGTGGCTTTTCAGGAGTAAAATAACAAACCTATTGGCAGTTATAGCTGGGTACGATGGTACCAAATCGTGACCCCCAGTCAGAGTTGACCTTATAGGTTCTAGGGGAAACAGCGTTGAAACGCAACGCATCCTGAAAACCACGGTCCTCCGTTCCTTGCACCGAAGGCCGTGATGGCTCCAGCCCTGGCAAATTCGCTGAAACGTTTCCTTTTGTTTTTAATCCCCTAGGAAATTCGGACTGCCCCTTGCCCCCCCCCCCGAACGGGGAAGGAAAGACCCGGGCGCTTTCTGCGTTCAGAATATGGCAGAAAGTAGTAGTGCCGCCAAAGCCCCTTCGGGGGGGCCCGGGGCCAAAAGCTCCCCGATCAGCTGGTGGAAATCTCTGTCCAGTAGAAAGAAGAGCAAAGAAATCCCGCCGCTGGATCCCTCTGAGCTCCTCTTCACTCCCCCCAACTCTTCAGACTCTTGGGAGAACCAGTCGCCTATTGGCAACCGTCGCAATCTCAGGATTTCCCACTCGGGCCGCTTCAAGGAAAAGAGGAAACCTCGCGCAAGCCTGCTCGCCGAAAGTCCGCAAAAGCTGTTTGAAGGTGCGAGTGGAGGCGGCGCTGCCCCCGCTAGCCCTGCGCCTGCGCATCCCAGTGAAGAGACTCGGGGCGAGTGACCGGCTCGCTCTCCTACTCCGCCCTGCTTGACTGCCATTTGCCGGCTTGAGCGTGTGGGAGGGGGAGAAGAGTAGGAGGAGGGCTTGTCTTTACCGGGGACTGTTGCTTGTTTCGTTCCTCGCCCTCCCTCCAGCAGGAATTGGTTTTGCTCCATGAACAAGGAGCTTTGGCGCTGCATTTATTCCGAAATTAGTTTGGAAAATCTCCAAACTCTCTTGCTGGTGGGATGGAGGCTTCTCCATTTTAGTTGAAGACGTGCCTTTCATCTCAGGGGCAACAAAACGATGTAAGACGAGACCAGCGTATGACGTAATGAAGGGTAAAGGCACCAGTTCGTTATTTTTGGTTACATCTCCATGAAATTAATGCGTGCAGGGACAATATTCCCTATGAAGTTGTCACTATGAATTATTTACTCTCTTGCAGGAAGCGTTCTAGTTTCAGTTGCATCCATGTATGAAACAATAGATGAAATATTGCTTTCATTTTTTAAAAAAACTGTACCTTTTAATTTAATATTTCAAGATTAAAGTTGTTAATTTGGTGCCAAATATAGGCATACTCTGTTGGTTTCTGTTTGGTTCTCTGCTTAGCTTTTTTTTCACTTTCTGTCAGGCTTATCATTGCAATCATTTTGTGAATTGGAGGTGTGTCCCCCCCCCTTTCACATATGATATAGAATTATAGATGATATAGAATCATATACTATCAGTCTGCTTTTCAATCTAGGAATCCAACTTAATGCATCTCTGCCAATAATGACTCTTTGACCATGGCTTGAACACACTGAGGAAAGAGAAAACCCGCTATCTAGAAAATTGCAATTTTTTTAGGGAATCCCAGACAGAATTATATCCAAAATAAGAAATACTGGCATACTGTAAAGTTAAAGCCCATCAGTGAGTTTTACCCATCCTGGATATGACTCTACAAAAATTCACATTTTTGCACAAATCAATTCTGATTGCAATTGCAGTTCATCTGGAATCCAATGGATAAGTTAACATTATGATTATTATTTGACAATACAGAAATCACAAATGATTAGAGGCAATCTTGGTGAAGTTGACCACAACATCACTAAAACAGTTTGAAGGCATATGATTTACTATAAGGAGAACCTCATATTACATGTGCCAGTTTTGAAATATTTTGCAACCAAAGCAAAGGACCTTGTGTAGTTCCCGATGAAGTTTTTATAATACAGATAGTCCTCGACGTACAGCCATAATTGAGCCCAACATTTCTGTTGTTAAGTGAGACATTTCTTAAGTGAGTTTTGCCCCATTTTACGACCTTTCTTGCCTCCGTTGTTAAGTGTATCACTGCAGTTGATAAGTTAGTAACCCAGTTAAGTTACTTCCCCATTGACTTTGCTTGTCAGAAGGTCACAAGGTCACAAAATGGGATCACATGACCTTGGGATACTGTAACTGTCATAAATATGAACCAGTTGCCAGGATCTGAACTTTGATCATATGATCATGGGGATCAGAAGTGGGTTCCTCCCGGTTCAGACCTGTTCGCCCGAACCGGTAGCAACCCGCTGGTGACGTCACGGATCCGGTTCTGCCGGTGCCGGTCCGTGGACACCGCCATCTTTGGTTGGTCGGTGCCGGTCTGTGGACGCCGCCTTCTTTTTAAAAAAAAATTGGATTTTTTTTTTTAAATATTTTTTGGGGGGGGGGAATTTTCAGGTTTTTTTTTCTTCTGCGCATGCGCAGAAGCTGAGTTTCCAGCACTGCGCATCATCTTGTTTTGGCTTTTGGGGGAGGTTGCACTGCGCATGCGTGTGAAGCACGCGCATGCCCACGTGGCGTGCCCACGCGGCGCGGGAGGAAGCGAACCAGCAGCGAGGTAAGTTAGAACCCACCCCTGATGGGGATGCTGCAAAGATCCTCACTCTGAAAAATGTTAGTTTTTTCAGTGCTGTTGTAACTTTGAACGGTCACTAAATGAACTGTTGTAAGATTAGAACTACCTGATAGTCCTTGAGTTATGTTCATTTAGTAACCGTTTGAAGTTACAACGGCACTGAAAAAAATTGAGTTATCTTTTTCACACTCATGATCATTGCAGCATCCCCATGGTAACACGATCAAATTTCAGACACTTGGTAACTGACTCATATTTATGACAGTGTTCCAGGGTCATGTAATCACCTTTTGAGATCTTCTCATAAGCAAAGTCAACAGGAAAGCCAAATTCATTTTACAAATGTGTTATTAGTTTAAAAACTGCAGTGATTCACTTAACAACTGTAGCAAGAAAGGCTGGAAAATGGGGCAAAATTCACTTAAAAACTATCTCACTTAGCAACAGAGCTTTGGACTCAATTGTGGTCACAAGTCGGCCATGTGGATGCTGCAAAGGTCATAAGTATGAAAAATGGTCATAAGTCACATTTTAGTGCCACTATAACTTCAAACTACATAAACTGTTGTAACTCGAGGACCACCTGTATTATGCTAAACAACAACCTAATTGTTCAGTTTGAACTTAATAGAATAAATGAACACAGCTTCAGTATTTTATAAACCATGATTTATGGCTTAGTTTGATGGTTAAAAAATTAAGGCTTGCCATAATATGCACCCATTGCTTTCCATGTGTAGTCTTCCACCATTTACCTAATATTTGAGGGGGGGTTGCTTATTTTTTCTTCCAAAAAAAGGTCCTTAATATTCTTATATAAAACCAGCATTTGTATATATTTAAAATCTAAACTGCTGTTTTAGTGAGGCCTTGCAATCTTAGTTATTCCAGAGCAGCTTTTGCAATTAGTAACTCTTTTAAATATAAATTTTATAAAATCCTTTCATTGCAGCAAAAAAAAAAAAAAAAGATAAAGCATCTAAATTTCTCCAAAGCATCTTTTTCCTTTATGTTCCTTTATTGCCCAGTAGAGTTTTAATAGTGTACCTTTTAAAAGAAAAAGAAGAAATGCTCAGTCTTATCTTATTTCAAGGACAAACTTTCTGGTAGCACCTGCAGATTCTTAACAATTATGTTCCTGTTGGTAGAAATAATAGTAACTGAATCTGGAAGTGAGTAGAGAGGGAGGGAGTAGATTATATCTGGAAGCACTTTTACTGCATTTGTGGCTCCCAAGGTTTATTCACTTCAAGAAAGCAAAAAAAAATAAAAATTGGAAGCATAATTTTATTTTGCTTGTGGTAATCATAAGCAGTTGCTTATAGGAGCATGATACTTGTAGTTCCTATTAAACGTATCACATGATGCATTGTAATAGTAGAGTACAATTGTCAAGTTACTAATTACTATTCTAGAGACTGAGCTAGAAGGTTTCAGGCTAAATGGGCCAGCCTAAGTGTGTCTGCTTAATTCAATGTAAATTATCTTACATCTCTAAATTCTCAGTTACTGAGACAGGGTTTTTTTTTTTTATTTCACTCTATATGGTAATGCAGCAGTACTATGACACACTGACAATCTTAGAGCATATAGTAAAGCCTTAACATTTCCTTTGGGTCATTCAGTATATAAAAACTTGTTTTAATGACCATCAAACATCTTTGTGTTGGATGTCTAAACATTGAATAGGTAATGCACAATTCTAACTCTGATAGAAAAATATTTCATAACCTAGAACAGCAATCTTCATACACACATACACTAAAAAATACCAGTGAGATTTTTGCAGAAGGGAATCTAATGTTATAAGTTATTATATTGGTTATTTGGGCGTCCTCTTGCTTTTTAATTAGTTTGCTGGCGAATAGCTTTAATAAATTGAAATTGAATTGAGGAATGCTGGGAAGAATAATGATGGAGTCCACAGATACCCCATCCTTAATATAAATCTTGGAGGCAGAAGTACTGTAAATCTTAACTAGGAATGCTTGTGACTAAACTTCATTCTTCCAGGAATTGAAAAATTCTTACTGCATGGCCAACGTTCATGCTACTGCTATTCGTTGCATTCCCTTTGACCTCCATTGGTTGCCACTGGCAATAATCATAAACATATGCTTTAAATATGTGATGTTCCCAGTCCTACTTTTACTCAAAAAATTCTCATCAGGATATAATAAATAGTGAAGCCACGTGGCATAAAATAAAAATCTTAATGGAGTCTCTGTGACCTTAATAGAAGTTTATTGGCTTTTAATAGTTTGTGGCTCTAGTTCAATTAATTCTTATTTGAAAGCTTTTTGCAATGAAATTACTACTTTGGAAAACATTTGTATTAAAAAAAAAAGATAGAATACTTAGTCCTAATACACATGCCTCATTTCCTTAGTATTTCATTATTTTAATTCATTATTCTAAAATGTCCAAAATGTTATTTATAAAAATTTCTGAGAAACTTCAATCTAAATATATATAAAAGCGAAAACCACTCACGCATTAATCACGAAATCTCCAGAACCGTAAAACTTGAAATTTGCCACGTACTGTATGTTCCTCTTGGCTTCTAGGTGCTTAAGGATTTTTCAAAATGACCATCACAGCATGAGTATTTCTTATATTAATATTAACAAGCTCTGATGCTAAGGAGTTCTACTCCCCCCTCCCCCCCTGAAAAGAAATCTGATCCAAATGCAAAACACAAGCAGAGGAGTTTCAGTTTCGCTTTCGCTTTCACAGCAGCAAGCAGCTTTACTACAGAACAGTTGAGCTAAGCCACGCACAG
>QLTV01002934.1:1184407-1244820 GCA_003457575.1 Thermophis baileyi | reverse complement strand
CGCACCAGCGTGCCTACCGTCCCTGTCCTACTGTCCCCATTTATTCGTACCCTGTATTTATTGTATTCATATTCATGTTCATACTTATACCTGTTATCTTATGTTTGACAAACTAAATAAAAAATAAAAATATAAAGTAATGGCCAAGGATACTGCACCAAAGAAATTTCTGCTAAGAGGGGAGTGACACAAGTGTGTATGCTAGTTCCCCTTTTTCAAATATATACTGTATATTAATTTTCTTATTGACAAACTATATACCATAGCTAATCCCTTCAATCACAAAAATTGGAAAATAGATACATTTCTATTCTGAATGCAGATGATGTGGTGCTTCTTTTTCAAACACAGATTGGCCTAAAATAGGTGCTTCATATACTAGCTAAGCATCGCCAAGAAGACCTAGAAATTAACCTTCTAAAACCAAGGTCATGATTTTTGTTAAGCATTCTAAGACACATGTGACCAAATAACTATCTAATAGAATAAGTCAAGGCCTTTAGATATCTGGAATTGTCTTTTAAACTACAAGCCATTGTAAAATCTTGTGTTGACTATGTTATTTTAAATGCACAAAAACAGTGATGGCTTTTTAGACCTTTTATTTCTCCAAAGGGCTCAGCATATAACCCCAGCTATCTAAATTCTTTCTGTTAAGATCTGATCCCAACTCTTTTTTAGAGCTCAGCTGTGAACTCAGGTCATTTCTTCCTTTGGAAAGAGTTCAGTCCAACTTTTAAGAACCATCTTTACAGTACCTCGCTCCATTTGGAACATGGTTCTTCGCCATGAAACTGGCTTATTTATGCCTGGATTTTCATCTTTTATAGACTTATGCTCTCCTTTTTTCCAGTCAGCTTGACTCCTTTAATTATTACTGATACCTTTCAGTATTCCTGGAGCCAGAAAATACATGCCAAATTGAAACTTCACTGTATTTCATGGCCAGCCATCCCTTTTTTTGGGCTATGAATGCATATTAGCTAATTTCAAACAGTGGGCCATTGAAGCCGCAAGCAAACTTTCCAGCTCTACCAAGAAACACCTTCTTGAGTCACTCTGCTCATCTTCTCCAACTAGGTAGATATCTCAATCTCACAATGATCTCAAAATTCAGAAGCCTTATCTTTGGCCAGATTCAATTCCCTCCTGACGGCCATTACCAAAGATGCCAAAAACTCCCCTTCAGAGATTCTGTCCATGCTATGGGGGAATAATTCATTCATTGGAACATGGTATTCTGTATTGCCCTCTCTATGCAGTTGCTTGCCTGGCATTATTATTTCCACTCTTTACTAAATATTCTCTTTGTTACAATTTGTTTTATCTCAAGATGTTATTAACGGATCATCTTCTCCAACTAGATAGATATTTTGCTTTATTGCAGTAAAACAAATAGCAATAGCAATAGCAGTTAGACTTATATACCACTTCATAGTGCTTTACAACCCTCTCTAAGCGGTTTACAGAGTTAGCATATTGCCCCCAACAATCTGGGTCCTCATTTTACCCACCTCAGAAGGATGGAAGGCTGAGTCAACCTTGAGCCGGTGAGATTTGAACCGCTGAACTGCTGCTAGCAGTCAGCTGAAGTAGCCTGCAGTGCTGCACTCTAACCACTACGCCACCTCGGCTCAAAACAAAGCAGTGCAGAATGCTGCAAAATGCTTCTGCAGCACTGTGCAGACCTTGTTAAGGCAGCAAAATGAAGCAGTTTGTCCCTGGACCATGCAGTGGTGACCCAAATGTGGCTGCCATTTTGTCCTACCTGTTTGTAGGCAGGGATAAATGGCAACTTCCAGACAAACCTTTTCATTTTACTTCTACAAATACTTTTCTACAACACTGTGCAGATCTCGTTAAGGCAGCAAAACAGTTTGTTCTCAGGGTGCTCAATGGCAACGCAAATGCAGTTGCTATTTCGTGGGTGGGACAAAATGGCAGCCACTTTTACAATTGAATCCATGCAGCCGCACAAAGAAGGAAATCATTCTGGCACTCTGGAAGGCCTCAGAGGTCTTCAAAAGGTAAGCGAAGAGAAGGCTGCTTGGCCTGATGGGGTGGGAAGCAGGCCTAAGGCCTGGAAGGAGCCAGTGGGAATGGGAAAAGGCCTGTGGAGATCCAAGGCATGGGAAGCGGAGCATGGGGTGCTTCAGAGATGGGGGAGGCCTTGAGAGGGGTAACGCAGGTGGCTCTCCGATATCACACCTCCAATATCTAGGCCTCCAATATCACACACACACCCCGAGGCACCCCATGCTTCTCTTAAACAACCTGTACATTCATTTAACAATTCACTGGGGGCTGAAATGTTAGGTGAGACATTTCACCTAAAGACTGCCGTGACATGCAACCGGATCGACAGGGTCATTAAGGTCGTATCTCGAGGACTATCAAAAACCAAAACCAAAAACATTCCTTGAGCATATGATTTCTTCAGAAAATATGTTTTCTAAATATGGACAATAATACATGTTTTGTTTTGCTTTGTTTTTGTTTCTTTTGAGAATTGCATTGCAAAAGTCAGACAAATAAAAAGAAAAGTCTTGGGATACCTATTTTCTCATCTATAAATTAAACTGGATTAGATAAGCTTGTTACAAACTGCAGACTGATTAAACTCCCTATGAATCCACAGCCGGCAGACAAGCTTTGTTTTTAAGGCTACTGTCTCAGCAAAGGCTTGCTATGTCTGCAGAGATTTCAACTCTCAGAATTCTCAAGGTAGCAAGCTCTAGAGAACTGTCTCCCTTCAACAAGTTGTCTAGTTCAGAACTTCACAATGATAATGAGCCAGAAATAGTCTTCTGCCCTTACATAATCCCTATAGAAATAAGTCTGAGTTTATGCAAGTTCTTGGATGAGGAAACTGTTATGTTGTACTGCAAGTTCTCCCTCTAGTGGAATAAAATAAAATGAAAATTTGTGTTAAGTTTTAAAAATAGCATTTAACCATATAAAACCAACAGGAATAAATAAGACTATTCTAAATAATCAAACATATCTACTGTGGCCATCTATTAACACAGTCTGCCTAAAGAAGCTTTTCCAAACTGACAATCCCAAATATTATGGACTTGTTTTGTTATGGATTGCACCAGTAGAGGCTAAATCAATTTCGTTGTATATATGTACAATGACAATAAAGGTTGTAACTTATAACTATGAACCCTATCAACCCCTGTAGAAAATGTGGGTACCAGGTTGGACAAGGATGATCTTAAAGCTTTACTGGGAATATGAGAATACTCCCCCCGCCCCATCTCTTCCTCTCTCTCTCATATTGATATAGTAGTATTGCTCAGTTTCTCTAATACTTTTACAATTGCTCTATTGAGTTCAACATACTTTCCTATTATTGTAAAGAACAAGCATTTATTTTGCAGCTTTCCTCACTGAACATCAACATGCATGTCTGTTGGCAGGCAGTCAACCTGCAGATACGAAGCATGTATTCTTAAACTGTACTATGTCCCCTGTCTAGTTTAGGGACTTTGTAAGCTGACCCACACTACTCTAATTTTCAATACTGGATCCACTCAATGAGGTATTGTGCAACTCATGGCCATAATATTTTGGGCCTGGAGACAAAAAGATGCTGCTTTCCTTTCAGCATAATATATCTCTTCATCCCAAAATGCAGGTTCAGTGGGTCTCATCGTAGACACTAGCTGGAGTGTTTGGTTTTCATTTGAATCAAGGATCTCATGGATATGTCTACTGAATTTTCTTGGCAATACATGGGAAGTGACTTAACATTAATTTGTTATCTGCAATAGTTTTCCAGTCAAGTCCATAGCTCTAAGGTTTTCTTATAATCACCCAGTCAAGCCTTATGACTCTGCTTAACCTTTTGATATCAGCCAACGTTGTCCAAAGCTGTCCAAAGCACACTGCTTTCTAGTAAATTCTGAAGAAATGAAATGCAAATGAAGGGCGAAGTATTAACATCTATCTACAACCATTTGGATGGCAATTGCTATGATAAAACTCTGATTATCTTTAGATTTCATTCATTCTCCAATGGGTACGGTATTACAAAGTTTCACATAACTTCTGATTTGCCCCTTCACTTTTGCTATGAAATGGGACACAGTAAGTCTTGGTTCAAAAGTCCTTAGAATCTCACCTACTGGTTTAAAATGGAAAATTTATGAACCACAAAGAATCTTCAATAAAGGCTTGCTTAAATATATGCTGGCTTACTGTTAACAGTGAACCTTAACTTGCAGAGATGGTATTTAGTCCTACTGCTAAATAATACGGTATGAATGCTTGATACTCCCATACTGTGAAGGCTAGCCAAATAAGGTACAATTATACCTTCTTTGATGGGTAATTGTTAGCCTATGAAAGGAATTGAGGGGGAGGAAAAAAAATCCCTACTGCACTGTGACAAGAGGTTTGAAAAGTTTATTGTGGTTTTTCTTTGAAATGTATTCAGGTTACAGTGGAATCATAAGGTCCTGGAGAAGCAAACAGTAGTATGTATTGGGGGGTGAGAGTTTGGCTTACATGTTGAGTCTGAATCAATGAAAAGGATGGCCTGTACTTGGATGAAGCACTTAATAGCATTAAAGAGGGGGCAGGATCTGTGCAAGAGAGCTCTGCAGAAGAAGCCCTGCTGGAAAAGAGAGAAAGAAAGAACTTGTTCTACAAAAATACATGAGAACATCACGATTCTTTATTAAGTATAGGAACTGAGAGCACAATTAAATCAAGGCAAACGGAAAGGAAGAAAATAAAAGTGCCTATACTGAATAAGGACAACTGTGGTTATTTAAAACAGTGAATGAATGGCAGGCAATTCTTAAGATTTGGCAAAACATTCTAACAAGCAATTGCAGCTATGTTATTATCTAGAACAGTGTTTCTCAACCTTGAAGATATATGGACTTTAATTCTCAGAATTCCCCAGCCAGCTGAAATAATCATGTCTTTTTTGGGGGACTCGAGTTCCAATATTGTAACAGAGGGAGTTGCTTTGCTCTTTGATCATTCTGGGTGCTGTTGTTGGTATTTATTTTAGTTCAACAAGATCCTTTTAAGGTCTAGCAATGTCAACCCTTTAAAGTATACTGGACTAAGAAATAGGCACCCAGAGATTCCAGGGATTATTGTGGCAAAGTAGAATAACAGAATCTTGTCTGTCCCAATTTATACTAAACATAATCAAGGCGGGACTATTTTAAGTTTCTTTCTCTTGCTTTTCTTTTTCTCAGGATTGTGGAATCACAAACCATAATTGTGGCAAATCATCACTGGTAAATTAGTATCACTGGAATGGCTGGACAACTGGATAAATCCCTAGGGCAGAAATGCCCATTATGGAAGCTTTGTTTTCTGTTATTAAATTGGCTGTATAGATTTTCCCTAACCACATACTTGATCAATATTTTCCTAGAACAGTTCACTGCAAAATTTCTTTTATGGTTAGCAATCAATTCCAGCAGTTAAACCATGTGGCAGTATACCAAGAGAGCAGTGTCAGAGATCAATTTTATGATTGTTCGCTTTTAATATTATTTGTTTTTGCTGTCTCAGAATTAGTCTTATTTTTTTGCATTGGTGAACAATCAATAATAAAGTTAATTTGACTGGCTGATTGGTTGATTGATGGACCCTACCAGAATATGCATGAAGCTGTGAAGTTAGGGTTTCTTTTAAAAAGATCCTGATATTCTCTTTGGTCTCAACAGCTAGAAGGCTTTCCCCTTCACTGCATCAAAACATATTTGCAATTAGAAACCCAGTTTAGTGTATTGATTAAGATAAAACCCAGCCTCAGCCAATAAATTTACCAGATGATTTTGGACCAGCATCTCAGCTCAATCAGCCCATACAAAGTTATTCTGGTGGGGGAAAATGGAAAAAGATATTTATGTTGTGATGACTTCTGAGGAAAGGCAGGATATACATCTAGGGGTCAAACAAATAAACAATAAATTAAAACAGGTATCTTTGCAGTTCTTTGTGAACTTTACACATTTAATGGTTTTCTGCTATTTCTAGAAATATTGCAGAGAATACACAATGTTCAGTTTTGTGTATAGAAAATATTGAGAATTTCTAAACTCTCTGCATACTGGATTGAACTAGATTCTCCAACACTGATACCAACAATCAGCTAATGATTGTTAGTTTTATTAGCTCATTAATCTGCACCTATTAGAGCTTTTTTGAGGTGATAAAGCTTTATTCATTGTTTCGGCTCTCAATCATCTTTCAGATGTACAATCATTTCACTGATGTAATATTACACTTGTATGCTAGTTCTACCAACCCAAACTGGAGTGTGGCTCAGCTTTCAACCATCAGCTCAAGATTAGCCCCCCTTTGGCTCTAATCTTACTTTTAAATTCTGAATGATTGTGGCAGTGTTAAGCCTACGGACAATCTCTGAAAGGATGTCAGGATAACAGTGGAATTGTCTCACCAAATACTACTTTTTTCTTTACCAACCTCTATCATGTAGCATTTAATCTCACTCATGCCAGCCTTCTTTCTATTGCTTCTGCTATAACCAAGGTAGAATACTGCTAGCAATCTACAAGCTTGTTCTAACCGAGTCCCACCTGGACAAGTACTTGGCCTTTCCAGTAGAGGCCAAACTGACCAATAAGCAATACCAATTCCTTTGGCACTCTTGAAAATTCTATCAGTACATGCAACAAACCTAAACCACCCCAGAAGAACAAGCCAAAGACCATTCTTCTGACTTTCCCCCAAAAAACATGTTTGATCAATGTGCCCTGCCCAGCAACACCCCAGTGCTAGTGATGAAGGGATCCACCAGACATCCCAGAAGATAATCAATGGCTGTAAAGCACAATACTACACAAGGCACCTGTTTAGTATCATGCCAAGTCTGGTGCTCAGAAAAACAAATGGGAAAGAAGACTTTATTTTTAAAAATACTTTGGGAAGTGTTTGCTGTTATATTTGTAACAAAATGCTTTCCTGGTGCAATACAATTCAGATTTTTCACTGGAAAATTTAGCAATTACTGTGCTGTTTGTCTTGAAAGGGAGAACTGGAAATACATACATACGTATGTATGTATGTATATGAATAATAAATACACACACACACACACACATAGAGCAAGGAAATTCTTAACAATATACACCTTGGAAACACTGATGGTCTGTTGTCTCTGCTCTTTACCTGTCACTCCACCAAAAAAAAAAAGTTAAGCAGCTGAAAAAAAATCTCAGTGCTTTTCCATTAAGACCTATAGTATTTTTCTTCATATTCAAAGAGGCTCCAATATTTTATTTATTTATTTATTTATTTTATTTAATAAAATTTGTATGCCGCCCAACTCCCGAAGGATTTTGAATCTCAATTGCAGGCTCAAAGAGAATCCAAAATCATCACTTTAAGTAGGACCGCATCTGATTCATATAGACTTACTAGGAGATGCCCTGGACCGACAGTTAGAGGACAGATAACAATCTTTGAGAAATTCAGGATAACAGGAAGAGTACTAGTTGATGAGAGAATAAATTTTGTCCTATTTTTCAAAAAGGTGGACATTCAAGGAATGACAGACTACTAAGTATCACTTCGATTCGCTGGAAGTTTCTAATTGGGATCCATTTGTAAGAATCTGCAAATGCTGAAAAACAACAGGTACTATAAATATGTAGAAATTCTCAGTCATCCAGGTTATGGTTGTCCCAAAGATGCTTTTTCAGGAGGCAACTGGACTTTCTTGGGTTTTTTTTTTCTTTTGAAGATGTTTCACTTCTCATCCAAAAAGCTTCTTTAACTCTGACAGGATAGTGGGGAATGGAAGGATTTAAATCAGAACTGTCAGAGCTGAAGCAGCTTCTTGGATGAGAAGCTACACATCTTCAAAAGAAAAAAGAAAAACAAGAAACTCCAGTTACCTCCTGAAAAAGCACCTTTAAGACAACATTTACTATAATCAAATATTATCAGATTAATTTGATTTTGCTTCCTAAGCAGGTAAGTGCCTTAATAGATTAGGAAAATATTGTAAATATCCAGAGAACAGGACACAGAATATAGGTAGTCCTTGACTTACAACCAATTGTTTAGTAACTGTTCAGAGTTACAATAGCATTGAAAAAAGTTACTTAGGACCATTTTTCTCACTACTATTGCAGCATCCCTGTGGTTATGTGATCAAAATTTGGATGCTTAGCAATTGACTCATACTTATGACAGTTGTAGTATCCTAGGATCATGTGATCACCTTTTACAATCTTCTGACAAGCAAAATAAATAGGGAAGCCAGATTCACTTTCTGTATTACTAACCTAACTGCAGCAATTCACTTAACTGTGGCAAGGTCATAAAATGGGGCAAAGCTCACTTAACAACTGTCTCGCTTAGCAACAGAAATTTTGGTCTAAGTTCAATTATGGTTATAAGTTGAGGACTACCTGTAGTGGATTTAATTGCAGGAAAGCAGCTTCTCTACCAATGTTAAGGGGGGGGGGGGAATGGGCAGTTGGACAGTGGAACCAATGACTCAGAGACAGATGGTGGGCTCCCCTGTGCTTGTAGAGAATGGACACTTGGGTTCCTGCTTGGCCCTAAATCAGTGTTTTTCAACTTTAGCAACATGAATGTGTGTGCACACTTCAACTCCCAAATTCCCCAGACATCTAAACAGTACCTTGCAGCTGTAAGATTCTATGCACCATAGCACACAGTACATCCAGAGGCCCTCAACTAAGTTGTCTCTCCTAGGTGCACTCACACCTAATGTTTCGAAGGTGGAATTCAAAACCACCTGCAGACCCCTCTCGTTTGATTCCACAAATGGGCGGCCCTCTGCCCAGGCTCAGAAGCAGCCTCCACTTAATCGGAATTCTAGAAATGCTGAACAAGAATCAAGCTTCTAGCTCCTGAAACCGGTAAAATACTCTCCAATGGCAACGGAGAGAGGCCCTGCTGGCTCTAGCGCTGTTTAAGAAAACCAAAGTTAAAGTAGGAAACCAAGTTAAAAATTTAACCGAACTTCCGGCAGGGCTAAAATCCTTCTTCTAATCTGGACCTCTCGCGGATTCCCAAAGCCCCTTGCCAGGGGTCGCGCGCCTGTCTGTTTCGCCTCTTAGCTTGGTCTTCCAAGTTCGCTCCCCTGTTGCCCCCCCCCTTTCCCCACCGCAACTTGGAAGCGGCTGCATCAGAACTCCAGGGATAAATGAGAGCGTGCGGACGAAGCTGCATCGACGCCCCGCCTACCTTCCCACGCTGCTGCCGGATTGAGGGAAACCGGATTCGGGAGCTTTGGAGTCGCTGCGCTGGTGCTGGCGGATAACGAAGACCGGCCGGTTGGGCTTTCTTCCTATCTTATTCCAGGTAAGTGAAAATCAACCCATGCGCTCCCTAACTCCTTTATTTCTGTCTTGATACGGGGGGCTGGGAGAGCGGTGTGGCCATTTGCCTTTCCAGCCAAGGGGTTTTATCTCCCTCCTTCGTCCCCTTCCCCCCACTTTTCTCAACTCCATCCTAAATAGAATAAAGTCCGCCTTGTGCCGCCTGGATAGCGTTGTTTTTCTTTCTGCTGGGGTTTACCCATCATGCTGAACCATATGTGGCTTAACGTACCGTTTAAACCCCAATGTTGAGAATCCTAGACCCGGAGTTATTCAGCAAACCATAGTTTAGAGCGCAACGGGGAAGCGTTTCAGCTAAAAACGCTATTCCTCCGGGGATTTTTAAATTAGCACAATCCCGAACGTATCTACAAAGAACTAAATTCCATTTAGTTGCGGGGAAGGGGCTAAGTAATGAGTTACACAACAACTCATCTGTTCTTCATACCCATTTCCCATGAGCAGGATACATAGTAGCCAGAAGCTATGGGTATTATAGTCTGGGATTTTTGGAGGACATATTCATGACTTTCACAGAGGAAGACAGGTGTTTACACATTAAGTAGGTGGTCCCCGACAAAAGGTTAGGTAGTAAAAGAGAAGATAGTGCAGGAGAATTATGTTAATAAGGCAACATGATTGTGGAGTGAAGACCTTATCTGGGAACAGATATAAAGAAAGAAAAGGTGGAATAATTGTAGAACTCATTTTCATTGCTAATGCTGAGAATCCCGTGCCTCCAAGCATCTCCGGTTTAATGCACCACTCCAACAGTATCCAAATTGGGTTAATAAAAGAACATGTGACCTTGAAAGTATCCCCTTGAAGATGTTGGTGGCTGTAGGTGCCAAGGGAAGAGCTGGAACTGTAGAACTCTGAAAAATACAGTGGATACTTGGTAGGTTGTCAAGCCTTACAGATGCTTGAAATAGATCATTGAATTGTGTTATTTATGAAAGACTGCTTAAAAAGAGCAATGTTGGTTTGGTTTATAAACTGCCTGGATTTGGCTTTTGAAAATACCTTGAATGCTCTTGGCAGAAAATACATTTTCCCCTCTGGTTTGACCATGGGAGCTTCTGTAGGTGGATCTATATATATGCAAGTTGCTATATTGGCCAATGCATTTAATTATTACTTGCTTATTGTAGCCATAACTATGTGATTTCTATCTTTCAGTTGCACTTACTTAAAAATAAGTTTTGTGGAAATTAACTGGGTCTAGATCTAAATGAGAGGGTTTAGAAGAGTTACAAAGGTTTATTGAGCCACAGTCAAATGAATTAGTGTATAGCACCTGGGAGTGCCCAAATGGATTGGATTAGACTTATTGGCTCAGAATTTTGAGAACTGCTGAGAGGAAGCCTATCTTAAATCAAGATGTTTTTATTCCCAGTTTATTCACAGAAAGTAAAGTTGTAAAAATAAAAGGATTTCCATGCCACTGGATTCACATCAGCTGCTGAACTCCCAGTTTTGTTATTAAGTACTTGTGTACTTTTGTTATTAAGTACTTGTGTACTTAATAACATTTGATTGTGCAATTTCTGCTTTCCAGTTTTAGACCTGAGTTAGAGCCCCTTTAACCCATCACCTCTCTAGGTAATCACTTCTAGTATTGAACTGCTCTTCACATGAGGAAGTTTTCCCCCCTAACATTTAATCAGAATCTACCTTCTTAAAAGTTAAAAACATCATTCTATATTCTACACCCTGGAAAAATAGAAACTAAATATTGATCATCTTCCGTGTGAGATCATTTTAAGTACAGGTAATCCTCGACTTACAACCACAATTTCCATTGCTAATGGTAATTCTGTTGAAATGGAACTATTACTAGCTATGATTTAGAAGCTATACTTCACATATCCCATTGCATTTGATTTTTTGTAGCATTGGCACCCATGGTCATTCTCACTTTGTAATCAACAATCCAAGATCTTTTATGAAAGTACTTGTCATCAAGCCAAGTATCCCCACCCTATGTGCATTTGTTTTCTGTTTCCTAAGCAAAAGAGAAAAGTAAAAATTAACCATTTGTCTTCTATTAAATGTCATTCTGCTGTTTTCAGCTTATTTTTCTTAACCTATGAAGACTATTTTAAATGTTATTTCTACTGGCTATCCTACCTAAGATGGTATCATCTGCAAATTGGTAAGCATTCCCTCTACCTCTTTCACCGGACTATTAGTAAAGTATTGAAGAACAAGATAAACCTACTACTGTAGTACCTGACCCAGTATTTCTCTATGATATTTTCAATAACTATGTATCCACTTAAGTGTTATATCATTTAATCATCATTTAACTAGCTTGCTAATCAGAATTTCAATTTTTTTGTAGTATATTTTGCTAAAATGTACATATGGTACATCCATAGCACTCCCACTATCTGCCAAATAAATGTTTAGATTAAAAATTGTTTTAATTTGAAAAGACTGGTGCTTAATAAATTCATTCTGGTATCTAATAATTACCACTTTGATCTCTGGAGTTTTGAAACAATCTTTTTATGATGTGCTTTTAAGGTCAAGGATTAATGTCAGGTTGATTGGGATTCCTGGATGCCCTTCCAGGTATTCATTTACTTGGATTTCTGAATATGGGTGGATACTTTTAACACTTCATCCATTCCAATTGTTTCTGCTTGTTTTGAACCCTTTTATCTTGCTGTACTCAAATCAGAATAGTCATCCCATCAGGTTTCTCTTGTCACATAATGTGCACATCATGCGCATTAAATATTGTCCTTTCTAGGCTGCATTCTAGTTGATTTTTTCATTTTGCACACATTCTGTGCATTGTTATATATACTCTTCTGCATTGTTATATATATTATCTTCATGAGCTAATTTTATGATTTTGTATTGAGTGGATTAATATATTCCATGAAAGCTACACTCTTCCTTCTTTTTATAGCATGTAAGTCGTCTGTGTATCTGAGATGCACAGATGCAATCTCATATTAGCAGTCCATCAATCTCAGTAATTAAGATGATGGTCTCAGAATCCAAATATGTCCCATAAATATTATTAGCTAAACAGTAATTCACTTCTTAATATTCCTCTTTTCTTTCCCAGTCATGTCCCAAACCCATTTGAGCCCCTAGATTAGGATTTCTCAACATAGCAACTTCCAAACACTGCCCTAGATTTTGAACTTCTGTTCTGGACCTTCCAATTCCATATAAAGTGATTGTGGCTGTTTTTTTCAGTATCGTTTGATCCACATGGAATAGCAGGAAACGATAATTGGACTCCATTATCATAGGACTTCAATATACTTTTGAAATCATTGTTACATTTTTTTCTCTGTGCTCCAGGCAGAGAACATGCTTTGCAGCCCAGAACCCAATTATTCCTGTTGGCATGCCTTTGTTTTGGCTCCTCATGCTAAGATGCTATCAAGTATCAGGACACTCTGTCTTAAATGCAATCACATCTCCTCTGCCCTCTAGGATTCCCTCATCTTGCTTCTTGTTCCCTTTTTTACTTCCTTGATAGCTCAAAGTTGGGATTCCTAGTAAATCAACCATTACCGTACTGTGCCACTATATCACTATCAAAGACACGCTTTATAATACTTCAACAATGGCTTGAGATTACCATAAATCACTAGTGAGGAAATGGCTTTAGCTCTCAGGTTAGCCAAGCACAAACTTGACGTAGAGGGAAAATTTGTTAAGAACTTCCATAAATTCTTCTGTTGAACTCCACTGCCAAGCTCCTATTTCCTCTTCCTGTTCAGTAGCTCTTGAGCAAATGTAAACATAAGCAGACACATAATCAGGCTTGATATGGGGCACTTAACATGATGTACCTGTATCTAATAGTTTTGGCATGGTTTAGTAACTAAATTTAAATTGAGTGAAGAAAGAAATCTGTGCCAAAATTACATTGTTTTTTCCCCAGGAGCAGGAATCTTGTAAGCCTCCAGATGCTGCTAAACTGTACTTCCCAGAATTTTTAAACAGTGTTCATACTAATTGGGACTATTGAGAATTGATGTTCAGAAACATCAAGGTGATCATATGTTCCCTAATCCTGTAGTGTGTAGCCTTTGCCAATCTTATATGTTGTTGTGGAGATAAGTCAAGCCCCGAGGTCCTTGGAGGAAAATGGATGGATACAGAAGCCTTTACTAAATAATTTATTTAGAGGTGAAATGACTAAACAAATAATTCAGTAGGTACTTCTATGCTATCTCTATGTTTATTGCAAGTCTGATCTTTTAAAAATAATTAAATAACTTTTAAAAATGTATTCAGTTGAGTATACAGTACTCTTTAGAAATGTGGTCTGGAGGAATGATTGCTACAGACACAAACAAGCTTTTAAGAGTGGTGTGTGTGGTGAAATATGATTTTGTGGTGCCTTTTGGCTGCAAACAACAATGTTATGGGACTTGCCCCTGAAAGAAGAACACATATTAGAAGCATCCATTTGGAGAAAGCTCCTATAAGCATTTCTAGTGCCGGAGAATATTACAGTGTTTATTTGAGGTGTTCTCTTACTTGTTGCCTCTTTATTTCTCTTATTCCTTCATCCCTGACTTCTAAGAAATTCAGAGTTTGAAGGGTCATTTGGGGTATGGAATCCATACCTTGCTTAATGCAAGAGTCTAAATTAAAGAATCCCTCTGTCCTTGACATGAATAATGAAGAGAAGCCATCTTCCTAAGCTGTTGATTAAACTGTTCTTACTGTTGAGAAGTTATTTTGTAAAGTTCAAGTAGATTTTGACTTTTTGATAACTTTATTCTGTGTACCTGCATTGTGGGATAATGCAGAGCAGGTCTTGACCTCCTTCTGACAACCTTTCAAGCACTTGAAAACTATTTTTTCTCTCCTTACTTATCTTTGTTGTCAGTCATGCTCACTTTACACCATTTCTACTCATGAAGCATAGATTCCAGTTCCCTGATTCTCTTTATCTTCATTGAATTGATTGGTCTAACTTTGTAAAGTGTGGTGCATATAACAGAATGTACTACTCAATATACCAAATAGAGTGAAACAGGTACTATCTATGACTGTAATGAGAATAACAAAGACCACAGTCAGATAGGAGAAATCTGAGTCCAAAGCAGGAATGTAATTTGAGAAAATGTCTCAGACTTAACCCTCCCTAGTTCTCTTAAACATAAAGGCAAGGAAGGAAGGCAGGCTTGCAAGATTCTGTTACTGTAACCTTATAATAAAAATAGTATTAACATTCATAACTTTGGTCTTCTGATTGGACTATTCCAAAGGGCTGGCAGTGATTTAGAACAGGGGTGTCCAACCTTGGCAACTTTAAGACTTGTGGACTTCAACTCCCAGAACTCCTCAGCCAGCAAAGCTGACTGAGGAATTCTGGGAGTTGAGGTCCACAAGTCTTAAAGATGCCAAGGTTGGAGACCCCTGATTTAGAACATGTACTTCTTTTGATGCAACCTAAAACAGCAGTTCAAGTTCCTCAGTTTAAATCTGAACAATAATATCAGAACTGCTGATGATCAGATTCTGTAAAAATGTTGCTAAAAGAGAGACAGTGGATATTCGTGTAGAAAACTTTAATGGAAATTTGAAGAATTCAAATTCAAGTGAATTGAATTTCAAGGTGAATAAAAATGAACAATTTAAATTTATATATTGTATGAACAGGTATCTATATTGTATAATACCTGTGTTGTGAGCATCAAAAAACATGGCAAAAAACAAATCATGACAAATCATGGTTGGCCAATCTTTTGGTGATCAACAGCTGCAGATAACATGGGGAGTTAAAGGTCACAAAATGGATAGGTTTACTTCAAATAACTGGGCAGGTATGTCTGCTTTTGTTTGTGGAAGTGGAAAGATTGATAACCTTTTATTTGGGGGAATTGTTTTAATTTTGATTTGGGGCAGTTTTAATCTTTCTGTCATTTCAAAATAGCAGGAACCTGTGCTTTTTATTTTCAAGAGTTGTAATGGCAGAGTATTCCAAGGGCTTTAGAAAATGAGTTGAGGGAATACAAATTGCCAATCCTGGTATAGCATGGTCTGTGAACCAGCCCTTGCATTTGATGTATGTTTCCAGCATTTTTTTCCAGAGGAATAAGTGCTCTCTTTTAGGATACCCATATCACAATTTAAGTACTTTTGACAGATCCAAGTGAAGGCAATGTGTAGTCAAAGCTAAAATTTCTAGGTAGTCTCACGTTCTAAAGAGTCCCAACACCTGGGACTCTTTTTAATCTAGTCCTTGAAAATCTAATTGCTTTTAAGATAGGGTTGAACAGAAGCAAAAGTAAGAGCAATTTACTTAATTGTGAAAGGTGGAGCTGTGCTGCACAGCTATTCTTAATTCAAGGCTAATTCAAGGCTAATGTCAGAAGTGTTTGGTTATTATCCTTTTCTTGGATTTTTTTTTTATTTGCTAACCTAACCAATAGATTTAGGACTTCCTGGAAGTATTTATTCCAGAATAACTCCGATCCTATCCTGCTTAGTAGCTTCCAAGTCCAGAAAAGGTCACACAGGCGTATAATATGGAAATAAGATAAATATGTGTGCAAATTTATTTTTGTATTGTAGTTCAAAGTGCAATTCAAAATAAATATTAAACAATTACAATTTTGCATTTTGTTTCCTAGTTTAAGCTCTTTTTTGCTAACTCTATAAATTGATAATTACCTTGCCTTATTAAGGCTCTTCTAACGTAATGTTTATGAACCAGTTTGATATAGTGGTTAAAGCATCAGGCTAAAACTGTGGGACTGTGAGTTCTATCTTAGGCACAAAGCCAGCTAGATAATTGTGGATCAGTCAGTTTCTTTCAGCTCTAGGAAAAAAGCAATGGCAAACCACTTTTGAAAAACCTTGCCAAAAAAACTGCAGGAACCTGTCCAGGCAATCTCCTACAATTGGACATGACTGAATGGGGAGGGGGCAGGACATATATTTTTCTGATAAAATAAGTGCCTCACTCCTCCTAAATATTGTTGGTTGACTCTTGTTCTGAGAAATAACATTTAAATTTTCTACCATCTATATCCTATTTATTTCTGTTTAAAAGCAGCCATCTAAAAAAGATGGAGCCAGCCAGCAAGTAGTTGATTTGAATTAATTCATTTCAAAATGCAATATTGGGTTTATGACTATTTTTACCCTGTAAATGCATTTTCATAGTTTATAAAAATATGTATCTTTTAACAATAAAAATAATGAAGTAAAATATTGGACAGTTCATTAAAATGTCTGATGTAGTTGTGTTCTGTTATTTCAATCCATGTTTGGTGTGGTTAAATTTAAAAAGTACATGACTGATAACATGGAGGGAGTTAAAGGTCATGGGGGAGTTAAAGGTCATGGGGGGAGTTAAAGGTCACAAAACTGGATAGGTTTACTTCAGAAAATTGGGCAGGTATGGAAGAGGAAAGATCGATAACCTTTTATTTGGGAGAATTTTCCTGATAAAATTTAGCCATTTAGCTAAATAGAAAAAAATATTCTTGCTATTCTTTACAGGAGCAAACTTGCCTTGACATAGGGAGTAACTCAAAGAATGAAATAAAAACATGTCTTTATTGTTATATGTAAGTCTACATACATGACAATCAATGCGTGTATGCTGTCTCAAAACTGGGGTCACTGCCATATTCTTTGAGTCCCCTGTGCATACCTAGATTTCCTATTTCTAGTATCTTCAACCTTCCTGTCTAAATTTCCTGAAGTTCAGTTAAAGGAAAAATCTAATTTCATCCAGGAGTGGGTGCATGCCTCAAAAATATTTTTCCTAGAAGATGTTGATTAGTAATAGCAATAGTTTTTCTTTTGCAGAACAAGCCCCAGACACAGATGACTCAGTCTGGAGGCCATTAATGAGGTAAAGAAAGAACTGCTTAAAATAGTTGTGGAGCATTATGCAAGAATATAAAGAGCCCTTCTGGATTATACCAAAAGGCTTTTTAGATGAGGCTCCTGTTTTTCAAACTATCTAACCAGGTGTCCTCAAAAGGTCCATATTTGTGACATGTGAGCAATAAGCATTAGCAACTTTGTTCGTAATCATATATACGCTTGACAAATAAATAAATAAATAAATAAATAAATAAATAAATAAATAAATAAATAAATAAATAAAATGCTTTGAGATCTAAGGAACCATAGTCCAGAGGGACTTTCTCTGGCAAAAAGTTAGCTGATGCTCCAAACTGTCTATAGGTAATTTTAAATTTTAAAGAAATGAACCTGTTGGGTATGACTGCAGGACCCTCTTGTTTCTGGTAGTACCATTGGCAACTTCTTTGCTGCCAGTTGCATATAATGATGTTGTGCACCATGTCACTTACTGCTTCCCGGCCATAGACAGCATAACATTTATGATCTTCACATTAGGCAATCAGATCTTCAGTTGGTTTACATGGTATCAGAGACCATTATTTAAGAATGATGCAGGAATAGTCTTTTGTTAGATAGATGCTTTCTCCAGGAGCAGAACCATTACTCAAGAACAAATTCTTAATAGTGATAGAAGCCAGGTAAGTAGAGTTTTACTCTGGAATATATATTTATTTATTACTGAAATTAATACCTTAAGGATGTGCAAGCCTTAAATCCTGTAATCTTTTGAAAATGCAAAATGAACCTGCTGGAAAAGTTGGGCCTAACAAATCCAGAGACTTTGGATACCATGAAAGAGTGCATGGCTTGCCCACTCTAATCTATACTAAAGATCCACATAATATATTTCTAGGCCTTCTGAATAAATAAAGATAAAGGGTAGTACTAACCACTGCTTTTTTTGAGAGTATGTCTGCTTGCCCTTAAAAACACCAGGTTAAAAATTGGATGTTAGCTGTTTCCTTTTGCCTTAATAGTTGTGTTTCTCCAAATCCCTGATTCTTAATTTTTTTTTTCCACTTTTCTATTTTGTATCAGAGGATTCTGGAAGTTGAAATCCCCATGTCTTAAAGATGTCCAGGCTGAAAACATTGCTATATATATCATAATACATAGATGTGCTAGTATATATTAGTGCTAATAGAGTAGGGTGCAATTTCTACATTGTACAAAATTCATCCAACGTTACATTCGGCAGTGCAAGCTTGCTTATAGAGGTTGTTTTTAAGTATACTTTTTCCTCTGAATAATAGAGACTGTACAGCTATGTGTAGTTGCCATGGTACAATTATGACACAAATAGAAAGGGGGGAAGTTAAATATTTCAAGGTTTTAAGGTTAAGTATAACGGGATCCAATTGTTCAAGACTAAATATCATAGTCTACAGCTTCTGCTGCCTATCCTACTTCCCTTGACTCACAGCAAGGTGGGGGGGGGAGTGAACATGTCCTCCATATGTCTTGCAGAAGAATAAGCTGCAGAGATGGGTGACATTAGCATGTGTGAAAGGAAGTGAGGGGGAGGAGGATAGATGAAATAACAGAAGTTCTCTGAAAATACAGTTCAGGCGACAGGTTTATGATGAACTGTAGAAATTCTATTCTAATAAATTCTAGACCAGAAGAAAATGATAAAAACCACATAGTGGTGCATTACACACCATACTTAATTTGATTGTTGTTTCATTTCATCTTTGAGGAATTCAGAAGATCAGAAATTGCATGCAGGTTTTGAAGAGGTCCAAGTACATGAGATGGTAATACATTATATGAAGAATTTTAGTCTTCAAAAGCTCTAGTGTCAAATAGGAATAACATGGGATTGTTAGTACTATAGTAGATGAAATTTTATGGGACTAATATGAAACCTAGCCTCAAAGCTAAGTACTTAACAGAATAACAGAGTTGGAAGGGACCTTTCAGGGCTGCTTTTCCAACCCCCTGTTCAAGCAGGAAACCCTATACCATTTCAGATAAATGGTTGTCCCATCTCTTCTTAAAAACATTCAATGTTGGAACACCCACAACTTCTGGAGGCAAGTCGTTCCATTGATTAATTGTTATAACTGTCAGGCAATTTCTTCTTAGTTCTAGATTCAATCTCTCCTTGATTAGTTTCCATCCATTAGTTCCTATCCTGCATTCAGGTGCAGAGGTGACAATATCTAAGTGGTGACAGCCTTGTAGATATTGGAACACTGCTATCATGTCACCCCTAATCCTTCTCTTCATTAAACTAGACATGCTCAATTCCTGCAACCGTTCTTCATATGTTTTAATCTCCAATTCCCTAATCATCTTTGTTGCTCTTCTCTGCACTTTTTCTAGAGTGTCAGCATCTTTTTTATATAATGGCGACCAAAACTGGATATCATATTCCAAGTTTTGTCTTACTAAGGCAATATGAAGTGGCATTAACACTTCATGTGATCTTGATTCTATCCCTCTGTTAATGCAACTTAGAAATGGGTTGGCTTTTTGGCAACTGCACAAAAAATGCTGGCTCATATTTAAGTGTCCACTAGGACTCCAAGATCCCTCTCGCAGTTTCCACTATTGAGCCAGGTACTACCTATTCTATACCTGTGCATTTGTTTTTTCTTGCCTAAATGTAGAACCTTACTTTTTTCACCATTGAATTTCCTTTTGTTAGATAGGGTCCAGTTAGTATTCAGGTCTGTCAGGATCCTTCTATATTTGAGCCTGGAGTGTTGGCTATTCTTTGGTATCATCTGCAAATTTGATGAGTTCGCTTTCTATCCCCTTGTCTTGCCGGAACGTAGACGGCGTAGTTCAAGGTTATCCAGGCCTAAAATTTCAAGTCTACTGGAATAAGGAATGTTATTGTGAGCAGAGGAGTTGAGTACTCTTCTTGTAAAATACCTCTGGACCCTCCCTAATGTATTAATGTTCGAAATACAGTGTGGGTTCCAGGCAGGTGAGCAGTATTCAAGGATAGGTCTGGCAAAGGTCTTGGAAGTCAAATTACTTGTAATCAGATCAGAAGATGGGGTAATTAAAAAAAGTTTCAAAGAAATGAATGACAGACTGCTTTTACCCATAAAAATTCATGGATGCAGTCATCATGACCAATTGGACCTGAGGGGGCATATTTGTGTCCTTGGTAGTGATACTTGGGCTTGGAACTAAACAAAGTCAGGATTGGCTAATACCAGGACAAAAAACTATAATGGAATATTAAAGGCGATGGAGAGGTTGAGAAATTGAAAAATCATCCCAGAAAAAGGCAGTGGTAAATCTACATTGCTACCAAGAAAACTGCATATACATCATCATCAGGAATCATTCCAATTTAATAGCAGGTATGAAATAACTTTAATCAAAACTATGATGAAGTACCATAGTGGCCACAAATAAAATTGCCTCCCTTATGCTTTTTTTAATTGCTTTATAAAATAATGGGGTTTTTAGTGGTGCATTACACACCATACTTAATTTGATTGTTTCATAGTGATCATTCTTATTTTCATTTTGAGATGTGTGTTCAACAGATCAATGAGGAATGAATGACTTGATGGCAGAATCATGAAAGCTACTGAAGGGGTGGAGCTATGGACAGATTGCTTTTTGCAGAATTGATTTGTGTCACTATATTATTTGTTTTAATTAGTAGCTTCCATTTAAACAAATACTTGCTTATTTCCCAAATTACTTGATTGAATGGAATAATTACATTTAGTAAAGGAGGATGTTGGAAGTCTGAAAAAGGGGATCAGACAATGGGGAGAATGTATTGAATCTTTATTCCCACATCTTGAGAGAAGCTTCTTTCCAAACTCTCTAATTAGAAATGTCATTATTTTAACATTACTCCACATGCCACTTTTGTGTTTTTTTATTTTTGAATGTCTGGATAGAAATCTGTAATTCATTCTATTTTGTGTTAATTATTGGAAAAAGTACCTATGTATAAAAGTAGAATTCCTTCTGGGAAGATGGCTCACAGAATGCTGCATAAGGAATCTAGCATATAATTTGACTTGACTTTCAGGAAGAAATTTGACTTTCTTATAATATAAGAAAAATAGATTGACAAATATATGTTGAATATGAACATGCTCTGGCAGCAAAGTTGGCACTGAAGATCAGCAAATTCACTCTATAGAACAACCACAATGTTGATAAAGATTGGTCAGTCAATATAATAGAGTAGCTAAATGCATCATTGCTATTCTGCTATACATGAACATATAGTATTTGGCCAATGATCTCAATCTGATGGCCTCTAATGTATGAGATTACAATTCCTACAATTCCCAAACAAGATATTGAATAGAGTAATTATTACTGTTTTATTTCCACTGAATTATATGTTTAGAATGCAGAATACGGCATAATCATAACATCCTCTCTTAAAGCCTTCTTGAGTTAATCAATGTGAAGAGCTGCAATTGTTAAATGCATATTTTACTTAGAAACTAACTGGGATTTCTTTTGTGCATGCGATTTGTATGTGGAATGAAGTAAAGGATAGCTTATCTTCTTACCATTTAGAGATCTAAGGTTTGTAAAAAGCAAAACAAAGCAACCACCTTATAACCTAAGTGAAAAATGGCCCTGGGCATATAGTTATGTATACTGATTTTCCCCATAGAGCATTTGATCTCTGATTGTGGACAACAGATGCCTGTGTCACCGCCACCGCCACCTCCTCCTCTCCCACCCTCTTCCTCTGGAGGACCACCACCTCCACCTCCTCCACCACCACCACCACCACCTCTTCCATCCTCTTCCGGAGGTCCTCCATCGCTAACTTCCCCTACTTCTTTTTCATCATCATCTGGAGATCATCCTCCACCACCACCACTACCTTCATTTCCTGTGGTAAGTTTTTCCCCCCTCCTGGTTTGATTAGACTTTAAAGAGTGCTACTCCTATTTGCCTTCTGTAGGTGGCAGCACCTAACTAGGTTTAGCTGATCTTGGAAACAAAAAAAGGCCAGTTCGTGTCATATCTGTTTTGGTATTTAGATGGGAGGTCACTGTGAAATTTGAGGTCCAGAGTTGAAAAAACTTCTTTGGATGTTAACAGGAGTTGCTTGATTTCTGGAAAATTTTAGTAGTAATACTACTGTACATTTAAACATATACTTTAAAGCTGCATACAGGAAACTAATGCTACTCGCAAAATCTAAAATGCTGGAGCTTTGTCAATAGCTGCATTTTAAATGCATTTTTAAAAAGAAAAATAGGAGAGTTTATTCTTGAAAATAGATACATATATTTGTTAAGTAAATGTTTATATTTTCTCTTTTTAAAGTACCATGCAATTCTTTTTATTTTCCATTTCCATTTAGTTGATCTTAGTTGTTTGGATTTGATTTTTATAATTTGATTTTGCTTACATGGTTTATGTATCATGATTGCTGCATTCTATAATATAGTTTATATCTCACCTTCTGATCTTGAATGTGTTATGTTCATCAGATATACTATTAATCCAGTATACTTTTAGCTCATTCCTTTTCTAAATATTGTGATACTCCAAAGCCAGACAAACTCTGTCACTTAAGAAAACCTCCATATATTTATGCTTAATGCATACAGTCTGGTCTTTCTAATACAGATATAAGAATAAAAGAGGGGTTTTTTTGTTTTGTTTTTCACTTTTCACAAATTACATAAATATTTTTTGTAAATCTATTTAGGTTCGCTAGCTTTAGAAATAGTTTATCTTTAAAATACTTTATCTCATTTTTTTTCTTGGGTTGATTTCAGGTCAATAAATTGATAGGTATCAATTGAGTTCTGAGATTAAACAATTAGGGTGATGTTTACCAGGCCAGAAGGCAGGAATCTGGTCTACTGTGGACAGAACTTAAATATTAAGGCAGAAATCAAAGGAAAGAAAGCCAATAAGTGCAAAACAAGGATTCAAGTTAGCATTGTAAAGTCATGTGCAGAAAATTTTAAATCATCCTCTGTTTGGACTGGAGCTGGCCTTTAAATGTACTTAAACATTTTTAAAAAGTCATTAGAAAGGAGGTCAAGGTATGGAAATTGCCCCTGGGCAATATGGACTGAATGGATATTTGGATCATTTGATCTGATCAAAATCTTCTTCAGTTCCTTATATCAATTGGTTGACTTCTGTGGCTGCCTACTTTTAACTTTAGCTCATGCTTGGAGATGATCAAACTTAACCTCTGGGCAGCCACTTGGACAACTCCCATGCTCTTTACAATACATATTAATGCAAGAATTTTCTAGATAGGATTTTCTGCACATTCAGAACTTAACAGGACTGAATTAAAGGACTAACCAGTATGTTAATTAACTAAAAAGCTGTTCAGATCAATGTTTGCACTCTGTTAATTTGTGACAGTGAGAGACATGTTTCCATATCTTATTCACTTATCTGTGGACTTCATCAAATGTATTCACAAAGAATAATATCTTTCTCTTTCATGTTTTATTACCTTTCAAAAATAAGAATGTGAAAAGCCATATGCAGCCAAATCTACAGTTCAATTTCTGAATAATTGTACAGATCATAAAAATTAAGGTGAAGAATCCAATGAGAGAAAGTGTGTGTGTGTGTGTTTGTGCATGTGCATGTGCACGTGCGCATGTGTGCATGTATGATTTAAAAAATACCCCTCTGAAAATGAATTGTTTGGCATAGTCATATATTGCTCTATGATTTTCAGAGATGTCTAGAGTTAACTTTGCATTTTGTCAGGTCAAATTAGACAGTAGGAAAAAACGCGAAAATGGGAACTGCGTAGGTGAAGAACAGACACAAGTTCAACTGTTGACATAGTTGGTCTGCCTACACCATTCAGTACAATGCACGACCTTTAAAAAACTGAAGTGAATTAGTTCACAGGGCTGCATCTACAAAGCCTCATGTAGATCAACTATTATAATCCTTCTCTGACATTCCTAAAAATGAATGATAAGCATAATTTCATCATGATGGTTTGTTTTTTATACACATTTTCATATCTTATTTCTTTCTGTATATTTACACAATGTAGTCTTTTAAAAATTTGAAAGAAATTTACTTCACTAATATAAATTATAAACAAGGACCAAAAAATTCATTTCTGTTCCATCCAAAGATCATTACATCATTGGTGGCCTTCTGTAGCCGTGCAGAAGTTTGCGAGGCCCAACTATTATTCAGTCCCATAACTACTGCCTAATCTTCCCTAATATCTATATGGAATTTTTGGAGAGGGATAAATGTAGTGGCAATTATTTGATCTTGGTAAATCTAGATATTAAAAACAGGACTTTGGAGATGTGTATGGATTGAATCTGGCTGCATCTCATATCTGTAGATAGTCGCTGAATATGCATGAATTGGCAATAAAAACATGCAAACCAAATGAAGCCAAACTAACATCAGTTAGACTCTGGATTTAACATTTTATTTACCATTTCAATGAGATTTTATATTTCTCCACTTAAGGCATATTGGGAAGATTTTATGAGTTTGATAAAGAAAAAAGATTTACTGAGTCCTTTCTCCTGACAATCTAGCCTGTTAAATGTATGAGTCATTCCATCCTTTTTAAAAACTGTACTTGTTATTTAACGCGACATTCCTTATATAAGAAATAATAGAATATCCCCTAACGACTGCCAAAAAAAATGAGCACCAACTGTTCATGTTCTGATTTCATAAAGGAAGGTCATGGGAATTAATTTTATTCTTATTTGCAGAGGCATATGTGGGATTTAATAAAAGAAGTAACCTTTTCTTTCTTGTTGCTTTTGAACTCTAGGAGGGAACTCAAGAAAGGGGTTTTTGGGTGGTTGTTTATTTTTAACTCTTTATATTTCACTTCCCTCCAGGAGGGAGCTAAAAATGAAGAATGTACTCTTATCAACAATATTTCAAAACATTAGCCTCTAATCCCTTGTTCATAGAAGTCTATTAAAGTAAGATTAATAAGTAACAACAATATGCAGTAATCACAAGGGCTTAAAAAGACCTCCAAGGATTCCAACAATATATTTTAGGGAATTAAGATTTTTACCCATTGCCAAGCAAACTAATATTGAGACTTGGTAAGTCACTGTTATGTTTGGAGTATGTTGGAATAAGTAAAAGATGATCTTTAATGTGTCCATCTCCCAATCTTTTTTTAGATCATAACAGTTAACATCATAATCTTGTGTATCATCTACAGCAGTTTTGCTTTATTCCACTCTGTTGATATTATAATGGTTTTGTTCTGTCTTATATTGTTGTAAGAGTCTATGAATCAATTATGATTTAGCAGGATATAGATATATAACCAAAGCTGGGAAAAAGCAAATTAAGTGATTAACACAAGTACACAGATGGCTGACCAGATTTGGCCAAACACTGAACAAGCTAATCTACCTGGAGATGTAGCATTCACTCTTGTTACCTGGGACTAGCAATGGGTGAAAGCATGTCAGGAGAAGATCCAAGCAGGAAATAAAGAAGAATTTCCTGGCAGTGAGAATTATTAAGCAATGGAATATCTTGCCTCCCAGAGTTGTGGGTGCTCCATTGCTGGAAGTTTTCAGGAAAAAATTGGGCAACCATTTGTCCAAGATAGTATGAAGACTCTTACTTTGGACAAGGGGGTTAGACTAGAAGACCACCAAGGTCTTCTAGCCCTATGATCCTCTGTTTGGCAACTAGAACTGTCTGGTATAAGAACCAGGAGGGGAAATAGTATAAATAGAAATACAGTAAATATATTTCGATTGGGGGGGGCGCTAATTCAGATGTAAAAAGAAAATGATATATTAAGATTTTTTTCTACTCCTATTTTCCCCCTTGTCGTACTCCCAACAAATGGTATTCTTATGAGGAGAAAAAATAACTACTGCATAGTACGTCCATATGACACAACTTGTGGACATATAAATGAAAAACAAACCCCACAGCTGTTGGTTCTAAATTTAAACCAAGAGTTTGCCCAGGACTGGCCCTAGTCTAATAGCAGAGTTACAGCAAAACTATCAGGAAAGCTGCTGGAATCAGAATTTGAAGGAATTATTTAAAAATAAGGACTTTTTCAAGTTATGTTTCTTCAGTTCTTCACAGTAAGTATTGCTTGATGCTCTCCAAAAGAAAAGTAATTGGCTATACATTTCACTGTAATGTGTGCCATAACAGCATTTGAATATGGAACATTCAGCTTTTGAAAATAGTGTATATATGTGTGTGAGAGAGAGAAATTTATCAAGGAATTTGAAGGTGAATTATGTAGGTTAATTTGTCAGACAGCATTTCAAAATGACCCTCTTTTTGGCAACAAATGTAGTCATAAGAATAGAAGCTATTAATAAGATTTTACATCATCCCCCAGGAAATCTTCTGGTGCCAATATTACCCCACCTGAATATGCCATCTAGAAGAGCTAACACTGTATTTGTGGGAGAGAGAAGGAAAATTTGTTGCTAACCATTCAAAATACTTATAGTATTTATATACTAAATAGGGTCTGTGTTTTCTGCATGAACATGCAAAAACAATATGTGATATTTTCATTATGTTTCAGATTTTTAGTCAACTATAATTTAAAGTTAGGGATATATTAAAATAGGATGGCATTCAGAAATTATGTTGAACAGGAAATGGCACAGATATGGTAGTAACATGACTAAATCTGAATTTTGATTTAATTTTGCCTATATTGTGTCATGTTTGTGAGTTGCAGAAAAGAAAAACCTGACAATTAGCTACAGCCTACGACTCTGAGTTGCTCTCCCTACTATACTCTAACATTAAAGGCACTAGCCTTATTACCCTTTAAATATGCTTTTGTTGTCTCTCTTGTGTTTATCACAGCATGCAAAAGTTGAAAACCAAATTATTTCTTGAATCATGGCTCTCAAACGTTTCTGGTTTCTGCTTTTATTAGGTATGTTTTTAGGCAGAATAACTGCAAGTTGGGGATGTCACAGAACAGCCAAAATGAAAGTCCTAGCAAAAGCTAATTGACTATGTTGATAAACAGACAATTAAAAATAATTACACTTAAAGGAAAATGTGATGTATGACTATTCAAAAATAAATTCAGTATTTAATATGAAACTATTCCAAAATGCTTACCTGGCCATTTAGGACAGCATTCACCAGTAATTCTCTATTCTACTAATGTATGGTGCTGCTTAATTTCTAAAACAAGGGTTAAACATTTAATCTCTAGCAGATTTCCTTCCTTTCCATTGTGCAAGAAGTAAGTTATTGAACCATGAGAGATAACAGCTTTACATATGTTTACAGGAGCACGTCTTGCTTATTTCAAAACTAAACCTTTTAGGACTAGGACTGAAATATAATTGATTCAAATCTTTGGTTTAGTAGTCAGCCTGCTCAGAATGATCTGTGCCTGTCGTTTTGTTGCAGCCTCTATCTTTTGGAAGTATCTGTGTTATTTGCCATTTTGTTTCCTTTTTCTTGTTTAATTCTTTGTCTCCTTTAAAATGCTGCTTTATTAAAAGAGGATCTCAGTGAGTCATGCATATTGTTCAAAATAAAAATGCAGTTATTTTGGCCCTGAGGAAAAATCCAAAATCTATATTAGGGCCATTAATAGAGAAGTTTACAGAAATGTGCAAAGTTTTGGGATCCCATCAGTGAACAAGATGGGGAAGCAAGAAAGGCAGAGATGTGACATAATAAGCCATGAGGTCTGCAGTAAAGTCAGTCCCAACTTGAAACCCTTTCCTCACTTGCATCTAATTATCATGTCAACATGGCCTGACAACCTCTTTATTCTTCCATATCCCCAGGATTTGCCTGTATGTTGTTCTCAGCTTGCATCTTTGGCCATTCTAGTTTTAGAGTAGCTTTTTCTTCTTAATTTTCAAACCAGGTACAATCTGACATGCTTTGCTGACTCAGTACAGTTAGACTACCTTAAAGGGGGGGATAGCCCAATGCTGATTGACTATTTCATGTTTCTACAGACATACCCTATCCCCTGAGTTTCCACTCCCCTCTGTTGCCATTTTATTTTCCTTTCATCTGGGTAAAAGGAATTGGGCACAGTTGCTGACCGAGTACAAGTTTGGTGCTTTTTGAACCATCAAAATATGTCCATTGAACTTGTGTCTGTTGGGTTGGCAAAGCTTGTTAATGCAGGAGATTCACTTCTGGTATATTACTTCAGTCACTTACTTCAGTCTATTGATTGGTGGGTTGTGATGGGTGGGTGAATGGGTGGGCTTCCATGTCTTTCAAGACCTTGTTCTCCTACTTTGTCTGTCTGATGGGCATACTTTCCTGATTTGGCAAAGAAAGTGTAAAGCATGAGGGGGGAGAGAGTCACTTGTTACTACTAAACACTTCCTAAAGACCATCCCTTCCATTCCCCTCCCCTCATTACTATCTTGACTGATAGATGGTATCCTATTACATTGTGATGTCCAGAAAGTGGAAGAGTAAAAACGGCAAAAGTTTTCACCAGGAATTTTGCTTAAAACACACTGTTCACATGAAATCAGAAAATCCATCATTACATGCAGCCCTTTCTAGCTGATTGCTTGTTGTAGAGCAGGGGTGTCAAACTCGTGGCCTATGGACCAGATGTGTCATGTGCTGGCCATGGCCACCCCCAGTTTAGCGAAGGGGGAAAAAGTCACGATACATCACGTGATGACACAAGTTTGACACCCCTTTTGTAGAGAAAGGAAAACAATTTTGAGATGCAGTGTTTTTAAAATCAAAACTGGGAAGTAGCACTTAAGCTTTATTTCTTTATTTGAAAACTTGACCAAGTTTTAAATGCAAGCTTTAAGTTTAAGTTCTCATTTTAAATAGGGAAAACCATATTTTATTTGTCTCTTAGATATGTTTAACTGTCACTAGATTTTTGTCTGGGTATAATAATTCTGCTAAGCTAAAATTAAAATAAAATTTCTTGTGTAAATGTTCCTTATATGAATGGATGTGCCCATCACTTTAATACCAAAGCAAACACCCAAATACATTTTTTCACGTAATACAAAATGGTCATACCAGAATTAAGGGGAAAACTTCATCTAGGTCAACTTTCAAATGGATCCTGGTGATGCATGAAGTTTCTGTATAGGCAGATCTGTCGGTCTAGCTCCGGGTCAAAGGAGCTTCCAGATCAGATTATTATATTTTGTGATTTTTATATTTTATTATGGGACAGCTTTATTTTGAATGGCATTACATTTCATTAAAAATTTTAAAGTATAATCCAATCTTTCTCAACTTGGTGCCCTGCAGATTTCATTAGGACTGTAATTACAGCAGTTCTAGAAGCTGCAATCCCAACACATTTGCACTACCATTGAACACTTGATTCCTCCTTCTTTGTTTCTAACATTCACAATCAAAAGATGTCTTTTGGAGCTGAAGACTGTCCATAAAATGCAAATTGACTTTAAGTTATATTATGATATCAATTCCACCAATCATCCTGATTGCTTTGGAAACAACAGACTTTATTATTTGGGGTTGAAGTCCAAACTCAAAGTTTAACCGTTGTACCATTTTTGTGTAGTGATTAAAGCATCCAGCTAGAAACCAAAAGACTCTGAGTTGTAGTCCCATATCATCATGAAATCAGCTGGGTGACTTTCGGCCAGTTTCTTCTTTCAGTCTTAGAAAGAAGGCAATGGCAAATCCCTTTCAAAAAAGCTGCCATGCCCAGTCACAAGAAATAAAAAATTACTAGATGGGACAACAATTATTTTATTTCAAGGCTGCAGAAGGGAGATCTGTAAAATGGAAGTTTGATTATACCTGAATAGAATTCCTTAGTAAAGTGATTCAGTGTGGGATAAAGGAAACAAATGCAAGTTATCCCTTTGCCTGATCCTAATCATGTTTTGTGGGTGTATATTCCATTGATTTCAGTTGCTTGATTCCAAACTGATATGATGTACTTTCAACTATCTCTGTTGATTAAAAAAATAAAAGACAATTGAGATTCGCAGGAAAAAGTAAATTGTTAATATTGGCTTTACTAGCATGTTCATCAGTACTGTTGTCTGTGATTATCAGCTGAAATGGAAAATAAATTATGTGCTTTTAAATAAAAGTAATTCATACTGCATTTGCAATCTGTAATATCTTTAGTTAAAAGAACATTTGATCAGCATGTTCCACTTGTCAATCACTTACCAGAAAGCTATGTTTTTATTGAAAGAACCTGTAAAAATTCAAGTAGGCCAAGGAACCTGATAGATAGTGATGGAAGCGCTATATTATCTTGAGGAAACACCTAGTAAATTTGGCTACCAGAATTGTAATTCAAAATACAATTCATAATTGTAATTATCTTGAGGAAACACCTAGTAAATTTGGCTACCAGAATTGTAATTCAAAATAGCAGACACTGACAACACTTAACTATTAAAAGATTGACACTGGTGACCAATTAGTGAAAGCTAATATGGTGTAAGGTTTAAGGAGGTGAACTATAACCAGGAATAATCAGATTGCAGTCCATCCTCAGTCAGAGGAGCTCAGACTCTCTCAGCTTTGTTATGAGGAAAAGCTGGAGGAAAGAATAGTATACTTTGAATTCCTGGAGGTAAACATGAAGTATATCTAACAAATACAATTTCTGGCCCATGTTTTAAGATGCTGATGTTGACTGTCAAACTTCATATACAGTGTGGTGATCATCAAGGAACCAAAATGTTGCTAGACACTTCTCCCTGTCCTTGTCTCTCCTGATGTCTGAGATTTTGACCCGTTATTTTGACAGACAAACACAGAACCACCCAAAGTGAAAAGGGAGGAATCCAAAAGTCGAAGTGCTTTATTACATGAAATCCAAAGAGGGACTCGACTGAGAAGAGTAACCCAGATCAATGATCGCAGTGCTCCACAGATTGACAGTAAGTCTTCTGTTTATGGACATGCTCCAATGGCTGCTCAGTCATTTTTACATTAAAAGCCCTTTCTTGGCAGAAACCTTTGTTTTTTCCTTGATTATGAAACTGTTTCAATGACTCACTTTCATTTTTCTGATGAAAGTTTCTTATATTAGCCTGATTATTTGAAAACTGTTAATGAATCTTATCAAGCTAACATTTTTCTTCAATATTCTGAACTACTTATTAATTAGAGGAATAATTTTTAAGTCTTCCAATCACCCCATATACAGTATTTTGGATTTTAGATTCATACTGTATTTTGGATTCATTCTTAAATCCATTCTTAATTCCTCCTCCTCCTGTTTATGACTTTAATTCTTGCACTTTTCCTGTACAAGTGACACATTTTTGAGCCTTTCTTTTTTCAGCCATTCTGAACACTTGTCAGTTATTCATCATATCTTTCACAAGGGAAATAGACTGACAGTTTTCTATGTAAAAAAAAAAAAAAGGTTTCCCAGTTAATTTAATTCCCTCCAGCCAAAATAAATAAAGAAAATTGCAGCAAGGAATGCCCAAGATAAAAACTTTAAAATTAACAAGATAAAGAGGAAGCAGTGGAAGAAAGAAGCAAAAAAGGGAAATATTTTAATCTCAGCAGTAATGTATTGGTTGAGATTATAGAAAGTCAGTGGTAACACCTAAATTCCTGTTTTAAAGAACAATATATATGCACAGTTATATTATCTAGACTACAGGGAATATTTCTGTCTTAATATATGCAGCAGAAAGTCCTGCTTTTTGTTATGTTAATAATTGTAAGACATGGAGATTTCACATCATAACTAAGCCATACAGTTTGCTCAGTTATATATTTAGCATTTAGTTATGTATTAAAAGCATTTAGTATTTTTTCTTTGGCTTAGTATATTGTGTGAATTCAGCCACAGCATGTTCTAATCATGCTTACTGGCTGAATCCTGCCAGTTATAGTTAATTTGCTTAACCATCACCGTGTTGTATGTACATAGCGATTAGCCTCTGTTCGTTTTATGCCAAAAGAAAAAGGAGAGAAAAACCAAAAGCTGAAATAATACCCCTTCTCCTCCTCCTCCTTCACAGCTGACAGAAGAAGGTCCAGCAAAGATGGAGGAAGCTCTGGAAATTGTAGCAGTGAAATACCTCAGGCATTAGGGAACCTTTTTGCAGAAGGATTCCCTGTTCTGAGACCAGTGGGCCAAAGAGACTTAGCAGGTAAAGAATCCAGTTTGCAATGGAGTCTCAACAAAAAAAATCAGAATATTTTTTTTGTGATATGTTAGGACATGCTAATTTGTACTTTTGTATATAAAATTAATATTCAAAGAAGAATTGAAAATTTGGAGTGCAAATAAGATCTGATTTCTTGTTGCATGTAAGCTATACTTATAGAAAGTTCTCTTGGATCCTGTGAATTGCATAAAATGCAAAATCACTTTGCTTTTCATTTAGCACAAATTGGTTATTGCATAGTATTTATGTTTGCATTAACAACAAATATGCATATTCTGCACATTATTTGCAATATATTTTCTCTTATTTCATTATATTAGGGGTTTTTTGGTCATCATTTTTACCTTGTACAATAAATTAACTCACAAAACCTCAAGGCCTTTGAACAATGTAGCTGTTTCAAAATAAGTATAATAAAGCCAGTTAATAATCATGCTGCTATGATTCATACTAGCTGTTATTCCTGGATGGTTTTCTAGGACAGTCAAAGATAATGCAACTTAAAGTAATAAAAGTGACCAAGACCTTATCTTGGTCTTATAAACTTTGTTTGTCAACCAAACAGGGAAATCAAGGTTAAACTACCAAATCAAGCAAGTAAGAGAGGTGTATGAGAAAAACAGATTTCAGGCACAATAGGTTAATAAGCTACAGTGCTGTGTGGAAAGACAGCTGTTCCTGAATCCACCAGAGTGTAACTGTTGCCTGGAGACATTCATCTCACCTCTGTATGGTGTAATTGAGATGTGCATGAACAATTCCTCCTTTCTACAGTACTATTTTAGTTTGTTTTTTGGCTGGCAACAGAATGAAGCAAAATTTAGGTCCTTCTGATTGCCAGAATAATGGAATTGCTGGATCTGTAGTCTCTGAAAATGAATTGGCAGGATTGGAACAGGATTGGAATAGCTAATTGATAGTAGGACAACCAATTTAAGAAGTTAAGTTAGAAAAAAACCCTCTTGTTTTCTTCATTTGAATCCAATAATCTGAATTATTTAGATTTAATTACAATGAGAATAATTTAGACTATTCAAAGGATGAATTGTTGAATGTAGTTTTCAAAATTAAAGGTGATTTATTTGCTTTTGCTTCATTTTCTCAGTGAATAGGACTGGAAAGCCACCTGTAGCCAAAACAGCCCCAGTCCCACTCAACAATAATGGGAAGTCCAGTGGCAACTTTCAGATCTCCCCAAGTGGCCCTAAGCAAGCAGATGAGTCAGAAGCATCCAAGATCCAGAGTGCTATGCCAACTCACCCCAGCATCCCTGCTCCTCCTCCTACTACTTCAGTTCCATCTCCTCCTTCTCCACCTCCTCCACCACCACCACCACCATTACCATCTCCCTCTGGCAAACCATCACTTATCTTTCCCCCTCCTCCTCCTGTACCACCACCTCCTTCTGAGCATCCTAATAAGTTCCCTTCCCCAGACATGGCTGCTGCTGCTGCTGCATCCTCTCAGATTAGAACTCCTAAAAGTCACCTCCCCCCATTGCACATACCACCTCCTCCACCATTACCCTTGTCTCCATCATCCCCCTCTGGGCCTCCAGGCAAAATTAATGAATGTTCCAGCCCAAGCTCCTCCCAACTTGATCTAAAACATAATTCTCCCCCCATGCCGCCGCCACCACCACCTCCTTTTCCAGGACCTTCTATGTCTACTTTTTCTTCACCTAGAACCTCAATGTTTTCACCACCGTCACCAACCTGTAACAGTGCCTTGAACAGCAGCAGCGATTCTGCTCCCCTAATGCCTCCCAAGAGCCAGTTGCAAAAGCTCCCCATTCAATCAGTGCCTCTTCCCCCTACTCCCGCAAGCACACAGCAAGCTCCTGCAATGCAGAAAAGGAGACAAGGAAGAGGTGGAGGTAACTACTTTCAGTGGCATCCCTATTGGATTACGTCCTGTGGAATATAACTCGCATTGGGTATGGATGTCCTTTCTATATACACTTAGGAGCTGAAGCTAGTTGGAATCCTTAGTGTTGTACATTGTGCAACTCAGAAATTGCTTTAGAATGTAACCACAATCTCTCTCTCTTTCTCTCTCTCACTCGTCCATGGAGGACTACATGCCTGCTTGGGTTGCACGGCTGACTGAACATGTAGCCTTTAACAGATTGTCCAAGGTTTTATCTGCCCATAGGCCAAAATAAGTTTCCTATAAGTCAGAGAAATTGTATTTAAAAGTGCTAATACCTCACTGAATCTGATGATTTGAACAGAATGTTATTTTAAAATACATGGGGATCTACAAAAAGAAGCATGCTGGACGATGGGAGAACTGACTGCAATCCCACATTGGTTAATTGTGACTAATCCCACTGCCTAATTCTGAGGACGAATATGTTACGTGTATGTATGTCTTGCTGGAACTTTTTGGAACTAGAATGAGTGGTAAGAATGCAAATAAATATTTGATTCACTCTTTTCTTTTTCGCATGTTTATTCTTAGCAAAATTGATGCCACCACCTGTTCCTCCTGCAAGGTCTCCCACAACTGAGCTCACGAGCAAATGCCAACTCACACAAGTATCTCCGTGGCCACCAGCTACTCAGGACCCAGGTATTATGGATAGCACTGTGTCATTTATTGTTGACAAGTATTGTATATACAAAAACATAAAACTTTTCTTATCACAAGGTTACAGACTTAATAATCTATGAAGGCTTTGTAAAACTAGTGTCTGCTTAGGAATGGCAACACAAACTGCTCAAGAAAGTCAGTATGTACTCATCCATTGTTTAGTGACTATGTTCTGTTCCAACTACCAAGTTGTTAAGCAAAATGGTCGCTAAGTGAAAAAGAGAGGGAGGGAGGGAGGGAGGGAGGGGGAGGGAGAAAGAGAGAGAGAGATGAATCTGGGGGCAGAGATGGGATGGGGGCGGGAAAGGAAAAAGGAAGGGGAGGGGGGGGGGGGGGGGGGGAGAGAGAGAGAGAGAAAAGAGAGAGAGAGAGAGAGAGAGAGAGAGAGAGAGAGAGAGAGATATGCTACAAAGATCATTGGTTGCTACTGCCTGATTCAGTCAAGGTTCTTCTGTACAGCTACACCAGCATTACTCTTATTCTGACATGCATTATCAGGCACACAGCCTTTAGTTATAATGCAAACGGTCAGAAAATGATGTTTTTAATTACCATCATATTTGTGAATGGTCACAAGCTGAAATAGTTGCTAAGTGAGGAACGGGTGCATTTAAGTATGTCAATTTGAACTTTTTTGGAGACAAATGGACATTTATACAGGAATTTTAAAGGCAGATACATTAATAGTTAGCAACATACCTAGGAAAAAACTCCAGGATCAACTATTATCATTATTTATAAGAAAACACTGGCAAATCATTTCAGTATTTTTACTAAGAAAACTACTTGAATATTTTACTAGACTGTTCTATCATAGAATTTAAACTTTTTAAGTGAAACAGTAAGATACAAAAAAGGGGATTGTGAGAGACTACTGCAATTCTAATATCTTCAGAATTGGTGGAAGTGGTGGATGAAGCTTTAAGCAAAGCGTACAGAATTTTAAAAATATGATAAAATGATGCAACTGAATTGAGAATATGCTGGATGGATTATTTTATTGTGCTTTTGTATAACATTCTATGATGGGTACATATGTAGTACATACCTGTTACTTTGCTTATTGAAATTCAATATGAATTTTTAATAAATTAAACTCTTTCCAGATGATTTTGAATCAAAATTTACTTTCCATTCCGTGGAAGACTTTCCTCCACCAGAAGAGTTCAAGCCTTTTAAGAAAATTTATCCTAGCCAAGAAGCGAGAAGTAAGTCAACATTTCTACCTCAATATGATGAGAAATGCTTCCCAAATAGGGGCTATTATTCATCTTGGCCCTCTAGTTATGAGAGAGTTCTAGGCTTTCTCAGTGTAATGCATGGAACAGTTCCACTGTAGAGAAATGTCTACTGATTAAATAGCGCAATTTTCAAAAACATCACAGGAGCCTCCATTGGTAACCACAATTTGTGTTTTATATAGTGTCCATGTGTCCCTGTGGTATGACTTTTGTCAGTCAGATCTAAATCATTAAGATTATACCATGGACCTCTTTGTCCTCTCCCATCTTGAGAACAATGTCAAAGCCACTGAAACTTGTTTTTGTTGTTTTTGGTAATTTAATTGCCTTCTAATGTAACACATCTCCAAGAAGAGTGATTGTCTCCATGCCTATTATCTGTAAGCCTTGCCCGGTGCTATTTATGCTTCATTGTCTCACCCACATGAGACATCAGTTGGCTGGGGAATTCTGGGAGTTGAAGTTCATATATCTTAAAAGTTGCTCAGGCTGAGAAACATTATCCTAGAGTGATTTGTTTACCTTGGATTCAAAACTGGTTTCAGTATATGGCATGGAGTAACCAAGGGATAGAAATTTGAGGACATGTGATAGATGCACTCAGATTATGACTTTCATAGCAGACACAGCCAGTCACAAATAATCATTTACCAGAAGGTTAATTATTATTAGAACAATTATATGCATACATGTCATTTTATTATATTTTACATGTGTGTTTGTACATAATTAGTCAGTTTCATGTAATGGTTTAAGTCTAATTAAGTAAAAGCTAGCTGGGTGACCTTGGGCCAGTCATTTTCTCTCAACCCTAGGAACAAGGCAATAACAAACTACTTCAGAAAAACCTTGCCAAAAAGACTTGGGATTATCCAAGCAAACACCAGCAGTCAACCTGACTGAGAAGGAAATATGCATACATATATGTAATTGTTCTAATTAAAACTATAATTGTTTTACTAACATATTCATATTTAAAAGGTAAAAATGTTAAACAATGTAAATGAACCCTTTGTGTACTCAACTAATCTCAATAGGACTCTGCCATGATCCAAAGGCATTACTGCAAGTAAATATGGTGCTAGAAACTGGTAGCTTTTGAAGCTGGCTTTTGATTTATTTTTTTCACTTCTTAAAAATAGGTATAAAATTTTTTAAAATAGTTTTTTTAAAAAATAAACCTTTTAAGAAATGACAGAGGAGGTAAAAAAAATGGGGGACTTTGAGGGAATCATCAGTATAAGCACAGTGGAGTCCATGGCGCACTGTTGCCTACCAACTACTAGATTAGATGTTCTGAGTAAGCCATGTCCTTTGTGCAGATCGCTAATTTTGGTTGGATAAGAAAGATAGTACAAGTGATCCTTGACATACAACCATTAATTTAGTAACTTTGTTTAGAAGTTGCAACGGCACTGAAAAAAAGTGACTTATGACTGTTTTTCACATGACCATTGCAGCATCCACATCGTCACTTGATCAAAATTCAGGCTCTTAGCAACTGGCATGTATTTATGACAGTTGCACTATCCCGGGGTCATGTGATCACTATTTGTAACTTCCCAGCCCTCTTCCAACAAGCAAAGTCAATGGGGGAAACTGGATTTACTTAATGACCTCATTCACTTAATAATTGGGGTGATTTGCTTAATAAGTGAGGCAAAAAACAGTTGTAAAATGGGGCAAAACTCACTTAACAATGCCTTGCTTAGCAATGGACATTTTGGGCTCAGTTGTGATTGTAGGTCAAGGACTACCAGTACATATTGGGAAACTGCTCTCTTAAGTCCTGTCAAATATGTACTTCTTAATCCTCTAAATATATTAAATTGCTGTGATTTGAGAGTTCTGTGTGCAAACTACACATATATTTCTACACGTGTGTCTTAGTTGAATTCAGAGGTATTATGAAGGTTTTCAACTGACATAAGTGGTCTATAAATTTGCCTTGATGGTTCTCTCAGATTTATGGCTCAAACCTCTTGATTATTGGAGAAAGAAATTGATAAATGTCATGGTTAGTGTCATGGAAAATACCTTTTTCTTTTTACAGATAAAGCAAGCAACCCCCCTTTACGAACACAAGCGAGATGAGATCAACAAATCAAGGGTATTCCAAAAAAAAAAAATTAAGAGTTCACCAATTGCAGTATAAAATGTAGGGCATATTTTTGTTAGTCATGTGATAGGTACAGGCAAATATAGCACTTAAAAGACTGCTGGATGCAGATGGGCCAGAATGAGAGTGCATGTTCAGTTATTAAAAAAAGTTGCAATATAATGTATTTTGATTTAAATTGCTTTAAAACTGGCCTGAATTTTATTTTTAAATGCTATGGAGTATTTTAATTTACATAGCTGTTCATTCTTATATGGTATATTTTGGTAAAGTAAAATTGATTGCCTGTACTGTACACAGTTCAGTTGCCCATGGAGTTTTTGTTGTAATTAATTCATGATTTCCAAATTTGATTTACTGATTTACATTATATAATATATAAATTCCTGGCAAGTCTTCTCTTTTGTTTTCTTGGATATAGCTTTTCAGTGGTGCAGATGTATAGATTTCCAAAAGGATGTCACATATAGACACAAATATACTCCGAGCATGATGAATGCAAACAAAACATTTTCCATTAGCTTCTTCTAAAGCCCATCAGCCTAAGAACATAAAATGTTGTTACTTGTAGTCCTCAACTTGCAGGCACAATAGGGATGTGTCATTTAGCAGTGTGGTTGTTAAGTGAGGTATCACATGACTGTACCCAATTTTATAACCTTTTTTGCCACATCATTAAGCAAATCATTTGCAATCCTTAAGCAAGATATCACGTGACTATGTCTTGCAATCTCCCTATGACTTGGGATTGTAGCAAATGACCATGACATGACCACAAGTTATTGCAACAGTTGTAAATGTGACACAACTGTTAGCCAACTGCCCGAATCACAATCACATGACCATAATCAGTGATCGTAAGTGCAAGAACTGTTTTTTCCCCAGTGCCATCCTAACATTCAAAGGCCGCTAAACATTAAGTGAGGACTACTTGAATTAGCAAGCCCTCTGTGTGATTCTGTGAAGGCTGGCCCATTTGATGCCTCTACTCATCAGAAGCATTAAAAATGAAAGTGCACAAAAACAGAAAAAGATCTAAAATACAAGATCTACTTTGAATATTTTAAATAAAAAAAGCAAGTTCCTATATCTCAGGCCATCTTGTTTTTGAGTACAAGGCTGAAACATGCCTACAACACCAGTTGCCCCTACAGAGCAGAGTGGAAAGATATTTTCCCCTCTCTCTCCCTCCAATAAGTGGATTCAGTGACAAAATTCCTCTGAATTAGGCGTCGACACAGAGCCTACCAGTAGAAAGACTACTTGAACTGGAGCATGGAGTAAAGGAATATATCTTGTTTAGGAAGCATCTGAAGTCTTAAACTAGCTGCTATACATTTGGGCCCTAAATACCCCCATTGCTGTCCTTCCTTTGTTGCTTTTTGTGGAAAACAAAATTGTGTGAGACAGGAAGCTATGTTTGCCATATCCCCATTAGTTTGGTTCTTAAATTTTCTTGAATTCTAGAACTTATTTCCAGAATAAAGAAGGGGAAGGAATGAGACTTTTCTGCACCAAGGAAAACAAAAAGACATTATTTACTCAGTCAGACCTTATATTTAAAAACAAGACACAGAGCAGTAATGTCTAGTCAATGATAGCTCAATTAGAAATGACATGCAGAGTATAGTAACCATCTTTATCTGCACCCAGACCTTTAAGTATGAAAATTATTGAAACATTTTAAAAATTTCAGACTGTATCCTAAATTAATTTTAAAATGAGTGGAGGAGAGAGAGGAAAAAGGGGATGATTTCCCATTTAAATAAGCTTATGACATATATCATGACATAATATAATGTGATTTAATAACTTCTAGAAAATAACTAATTTTACATTAATTTGTTTTCACAATTTTATTTCTTACTGGGGGGAAAAATCTCTAATGCACTTCAGGAAATAATATTAAAGTATTTAATACCCAGACATTCTTTCTGTGCAGAAATAATTTATTAATTTGGTTAATCATAAATGTCTAATACATACAGTATATCCCAAATGACGTCAAACTCCTGATAGCAACTTCCTACAAGAAATACCTAAAAATGTACTAATTCTGCTTCAATCAGGTATTATACATTCCAACACATCCTCAGGGAGAGAGCATGATCAAATCTTGTAGCATAGCTGGAACATTTGGAGTTTTGCAGAAAATGTCCACAAATCAATGCATTTACAATATAGATTTCTCCCCTTTTCCAGCTGTATTTTGATGCCATTATTCTTTGAAATTTTAAATCGTAAAATAATAGCTGTTTGCTGTACAAACTGCCCATATAAGATAAATTGCTTGACTAAGGAAAGTCTGTAGATCTCCATAGTGACAAGATATATTGGAAGAACTAGAAAAAAAGTCTGGCCCTTGAAAATTAATTCCTTGTACAGTGGAAAAATACTTTCCCTTAGCTTCCTGCATAATTTTTAAAACTATTATTTATCTCATGAATCTGTGTGTCATTCTTGACATCTGTTTTATGAGTGTCCCTAGTTAAGAACAATATAAACAGCATTTGTGACCTGATCATAATAGTTTAGTTGGAAGTTGATAGTTGGAAATGTTTATAACATCAGAATCCTGGTGTTTTGAATTATAGGATTAGCACCATAGTTTTGAGATTAGAATCTGATTGCCTGTCACTGCTTGATGGCTTCACCTGCACAATCACTTTCTTCCATACATCCATCTTTTCATTAAGAAGTCAACAGTAGGAGGAATGACTTGCTGATGGCCAAGATGAACTTGGTAATGTCCAATGTTATCTGGATGCATGGACAATAAGCAACTTACATAAGGAGAATGGATTCAGGATACAAAAAACTGGAGGTAAATAACACTTTCACTTTCAATCGCTTTAAGAAAGTAACTCCAATTTTATATTATTGGTGAACATGGGGATATGAGGGAAATATGCATCATAACACAAAAACCAAGTTACATATCTGTGTCAGACAATGAGATGCAAGTACACGAGAGCGGAGTTTCTTATGTCATTACCACACATGCCATTTTAACTCAATCTTGGTTTGCTGCAAATGCAAATATGTTGATATTAACTGTCTGTCAATCAAAGTGTGCAAATTTAACCTTACTCATCTGAGGCTATCTTAGTATTCATAATTATATAACAATGGTAATTGCTGTTTACTGGATTAGATCCGTTCTACTATTTAAGTAGCTATAAATAACTGCTGCTATTTGGCAAAGTAGTAACAGACTTATTAGCTGCCTAAAGCAAAGGTGATAGAAGATATCCCCACATTCTACCTCACTTGAAACCTTTCCAACAAATTTCCAATAATATTGGGAACATTATAAACCAAACTTTTGGAAAAATGTTTCAAATGCAGCACAAAGAAATATGATATAATGTGGAATAGAGAACTAGGTGGGCTATTTCTCTAAGGTTTATGTAAATTGATTTCATTCTCATTCAAACTAGCATTAGTGAGAAGGAATTCCATTGCTAAAAGTTATACCATTTATAATGGAATTTCCTTTTTTTTTTAACATTTCCACATTTTCTATTCAAAAATATCATTTACAAGTTATAAAGTGGACCATCTTTCCTTTGAAAGTGAATCAATATTTTGAAGGGAAGTTCTCAAAAGATCCTGCTTAATTTGAAAACAACATTGAGACTTCTATAGTCTTTTCTAAAATTATTCATTTCTAAAGTTTTGTCACCCAAATAAAACAAAAATTCCACTGGCCAGCATGCATCTACTAACTCTACCAATCAGTGAATCTTTTCTTTTAGCAATATACACAGGACAACACATAATGAAAAAGGATGTTAACTGGATACAGCTACAGAGGAAAGTTTTTCTAGAAAGACGAATACTTCCTCCCAAATTCGGCAATATGGTGAGATTATCTTTCAAGGCTTGAAGAGTTCTATGTTCTTGTGCAAAGGCTAACAGTGTCTATGGGCACTGAAAGGAAAAAAATAAAAATAAAGCCTTAGTTTACAAATTACAAATGCCAATCTAAAATGCAGGAGAAATATATACACATAGCAAAATAACCACAATATACTGAAGGTTGGCTTCTTATTCTTATTTGTGCCAAAAATTGCTTTGAAGTAATTCAGATTCAGGAGATAGAGAAGAATATGAACATCTAAGCTGACTTTTTTTACTTTTAGAAGAATATTTGCTGAAATAGGAATATGAATGTGGGGAAAAAACATGAAGACGACTCACTTCATTTGAAGAATTTAATTTCTGTATCTACACAGTCATAAAAAAGGTCTTCTATTTCTGAAGAATCAAGAATCTCAGAGCTAGAGAGTATGCCTTCCATTGCTTCCAAGCCCTGTTTTTCGAGGTTTAACATTATTCTTCTTAATGTCTGACCTTTTTCCTAAGGAATGCAAAGGCCAATAGGAAATACTGATTAAAAGGATTTAAGCTGTAATCTTGTACAAATGCTTACAAATGCATCCATATAAAAATTCTCAGGAAACTAAATAGGACTGAACTGCTGTGCATTAATCATACATATAATAAAACTTAACAAGTTATAATCCAGACTTTCCTAACTTGGTTACTTCCAGATTTTGCAACATTCAGAATTACTGAAGAGAGTGTAAGAACTGCAATTCCTAGAATTCCATGTCAAAATTCTGAAAGTTGCTGACTAAACACATGTGGAAGATGACAGATTGGAGAAGATTGGAGTATACAGCAAGAAATATACTTCAATCAGAATAGAGTTGGAAGGGATCTTGGAGGTCTTTTAGTCCAACCCCCTGTTCAAGCAGGAGACCTATACCATTTCAGACAAGTGGCTGTCCAGTCTCTTCTTAAAAACCTCCAGTGATGAAGCACCCACAACCACCCCGCGCATGTGCACAGGCCTCACTGAAGCTGTGAAGCTGCCCTACTACTTACCTTCAGATAGTTGCAACCACACCTCTGTCCATTTCTTCTGCAGCTTGCAAGGCTTTCCTGAAGTCCTCTGTAGCCAATAACAGAGCTCCAGATCAATCCGGAGCTCTCTTATCAGCTTGCAGAGGCCTTTCCTAAAGGCCTTTCCTGAAGGCCTCTCTAGCCGATAACAGAGCTCCGGATTGATCCGGAGCTTTGTTATCGGCTGCAGAGGCTTTCAGAAAAGCCTTGCTAGCTGCAGAAGAAATGGGCCAAGGCCTGGCTACAACTGTCCAAAACCGAAGAATTGAAGAACTGAAGACCTCTGACAGCGAAAAGGAGGCTGGGGGTGAGCACACAAATGAACTTCCGGTTGGGCTGTTTTTTGCTGTCCCCAGGCTTCAGGAGGCTTTCCTGAAGCCTGGGGAGAGCGAAAATGTCTAAAAAGAAGGCCGAAAATCAGCTGGCCAGCTCATGCATGCTTGCTGGAGTTGACATAGGGCAACACCTCGCGTGCCCTCAGATATGACTCTGCGTGCCACCTGTGGCACGCGTGCCATAGGTTCGCCATCACTGCTCTAGACTATCCATACCCAATTCCTGCAATCATTCTTCATATGTTTTAGTGTCCAGGCCTTTAAAATCATCTTAGCTGCTGTTCTTTGCACTTTTTTCAAAATCTCAACATCTTTTTTGTAATGTGGTAACCAAAACTGGATACAGTGTTCCAGGTGTGGTCTTACTAAGAATTTATAAAGCAGTACTAATACGTAACATGATTTTGATTCTATGCCTCTGCTTATACAACCAAGAACTCTGTTAGCTTTTTTGGCTAATGCTGCACACTGCTGGCTTATATTTAAATGATTACAAAAACACTTCCCCATGAAAGAGATTAGGACAAATGGGAATTCCCCTAAAAAACCTCTATTTTTTACAGTTAGTTCTCTAATTTTCCCCCCAGCTACAATTGGGGGGGGGGGGAAGCAAGCATCTTGCTTTGAAAAATTTCCAAATTCCTCTTGCCATTGGTATGCATTGTCCTTTAATTGACAATACTTAAAATTATAAAAGGAAAAATTTGGTGGCACCTTAGGAAGAACAATTGTAGTATTTTTTTTTGACAATACTGCTATTCATTCGTATATGGAGATTCTCAGTCATCCAGGTCATGGTTGTCCCAAAGGTGCTTTTTTCAAGAAGCAACTGGACTTTCTGGTTTTTCTATGAAGACGTTTCACTTCTTGTCCAAGAAGCTTCTTCAGCTCTGACTGGATGGTGCGGAATGGAAGGATCTATACTCCTTGCATACAGGTTGTTAAGGGCACCTGGAGGTTTATCTGTGTCATCAGGGTCACCTGAGTGGTGCAAATTGGTGTGGAGCCTTCTTGGAACTGTTGAAAGGACTCCAGACAGTCCAGTTGCCTCTTGAAAAAAGCACCTTTGGGATATTCATTCATTCATTCATTCATTCATTCATTCATTCATTCATTCATTCATTCATTCATTCATTCAGTTTCTATGGCTGCCCATGTCCTATAGTGCACATGTTCACTTGAAAAAAAAGTAGTTGAAGATACTATTATAAGTATTTCAGATATAAATATAGATATAAATAAATATTTGCTTAGTGATAGTAATTGGGACTGGGATATCTGTAAGACATAATGCCACATCACCATGCCGACTTGCAACAGCAGTTCCAGCAGCCTCAATTGCCATCATTAAGTGAGTAACGTGCAATCTCAGCATCCCATGATCACACGAATGCCATTCGCGACCACCTGCCCACTTCCTCATTGGCTTTGCTTGTCAGAAGTTGGCAGTGAAAGTTGCAAATATTGTTCACGTGATTGCAGGTCGCTGCAACATTGTAATAGTGAGCCAGTTGCCCAGCATTCGAATTGTGATCATGTGACTGTGGGGATGCTGCGACAGCTACAGCTATGAGGACCTACTGTAAGTATCCTTGTTCAGCACTATTGTACTGTCACTGAACAAGTAGACATTAAGTGAGGACTACTTGCAGTGCTATATTGGACATGCATGCTGGAAAAAAGCAGTTGGAGATAATATTGTTAAGTATTTCACCTATCAGTATAACGATACAATAATTATAGAAGATAACATTCAGTTTTTAACTATGTGTGGAAAGTTACTTTTCTCCCATTACAATGTATGCTTCTTTCCGATTACAAAAACATCCACATGTATAATATAGAATTAAGCTATCCTATAATTATGCAAAGAAGCAATCAGCAATAAAGGGAGCACAACCTTAATATATTTTATACAAGTATAAGAGAACTGTTTTTTAAATGCAAAACTGGAGTACTGAACAATTTAATCAATCAGTTTAATAATAATTAATATTCTAAAATCGAATTGGAAGCCTTACCTCATCACTGTCTAAGACTAATCGGGCCTGCTGTTGCGCCTTGTACAGTTCATGTCTGCGATCAGGTTTCTCCTGAAACCGAGGAATTTTTTTCACAGGATCTTCACTACCAAAAATGGGTGATTGAACTTTAGGTACTATTTTCACACCATCCACAAAGATAAAAGGTTTAAATATGGACCTGAAAAAGGTTACATGAATGACCAACTAAGTAATTATAGTTACAGATTACATTGTCACCTAGCAGTTTATTTTCCTACAAACAAAAACAACCTACCCAAAATAAATCTGAGCATACCAATTGCATTAAAGAATAGGGTAAATATATGCAATGCTTTCGACAAACTGTATTTACTTTTGCTAATAATTATATTAAAATTTAAATAATAATGTTAGGACATTTTTATTACCACTGAACACTCTTTTAATTGGTCTGTTTGTCACACCATTCTGCACAAATTAACAGCCACTTTATGTCACATAAAATATCCCTTCAAGGATATAGGCTTTTAATATTGCAATTTTCTGTATGGAGTTGTTCATATCAACTGGAATAGACACTGTGCTACTTTTAGGAATTGTCTGCAGTGCCCTTTTGCTGCTTCTGAATCCTTCTTCCCTTGAAACATCCTGTGATTAGAACTAATATCTGGAATTCACAAAACTTTTTGTTCAAATTTCTATTACATCTAAAAATAAATTTAATATTTCCAATTAAAATATTTTTTGATGTCTTAAATACAAAAAGCTTGCAGGTAATGGACAAACTACAATGCTGGAGCCACTGTGATATTTCTTGATGTATTATAAAGGTTAAAGGTTTTCTCTGTCCAGTCATGACTGATTCAAGGGGTTGGTGCTCATCTCTGGAACCTGTGTTATCTTAGAGATGGTTCCATTATCCTGTAGCCAGCATGAAGTACGAAACACAGTAACCTTCCCACTGAAGCCGTGCCTATATATCTACTTGTGTTTTCCTGCTTTCGAATTGCTAGCTGGGCAGGAGCTGTGGCAAGTAACAGGAGCACAGTCCTTGGATCTCAAACCCGGGCTGTCGACTTTTTGGCTGACAAGCACAGCATCTTAAAGCACTGAGCCATCACTCCACCCCTGTTACATTATACTTTTATATAAATGTTCACCTATCCAAACAGTTGTATTCACAGAAAAAAAAAGATAAAGATGCAGGAAATGCTGACATGGCTAAATTACACATAAACAAAAAGAGTTATTACCAAAAGAAAACAATATTAATACATCTCCAATGAAAACTTACCAATATACTGAAAAGGTTATAAGTCAGTTAAAGCTTATTTCCTCCAGTCTCTTTCATTAGTTTTATACATTCATAAAACAATAGTGGCTTTATATATTTCTTTATAAATATGAGAGTATCCTGCATTTTGTATGCAAAGCACAGGTGTAACTATTTAAACCATTTATTTTACATCTAATAAGGTTTACTTTAGAGCTTTTTAAAGAATGAGGCCTTTTCTTAAGCTTAACATAGTTGCTGCTGAATCCCAGAAGGATGCATACTTCAGTTAAGGAGGCTCTGATAGTGCCCTGCTCTGAAGCATCTTTAAACTTTGGAACAAAAGTACAGCATAATTTAATGGATGTGTGCATATTTTCTAAAACAACCCCATAGTATTACGGTAGAAAAGTAAATTTTAAAAATGAAGTTCCAATGCAGTGCAGAACAAAGAACTCTGGTAAAAAATTTAATTAACTAATGTGCATACATCTTAGACATATGAGCCCAATATAAATAATGAGAGTAAATTATGAAGAGCGAAGCAACCTTGATATCCCAGGATCTGTTGCAGGCAATCTACAGGGCAATAGCTAACACAGCTGAAGCATTTAAATTGACAATAGGGTAGATCAAATCAGCTAACACAATATTTCTCAAACTTAGCAAACTGAAGATGTGTAGACTTCAACTCCCAGAATTCCCGAGTTAGCATGCTGTCTGGAGAATTCTGGGAGTTGAAGTCCACACATCTTAAAGTTGCCAGGATTGAACAACACTGAACTAATCTATCTTTTTTTTCACCCTTACAAAGCTGCCTTTACTCAACTAGATTTAAATTAGCAGCTGCAAAAATAAGTCCAGATATTTGAAAAAACAAAACAAAACTTTGAACATTTCTTTACATAACCTTATTCAGAGAATAATGTATATTTTACCCATCCAAGATGTAAAATTAGTAATTAATTCTTGAGACTATTAAAAGAATGCTGGTACATCTAACATACTTGGATGGATCTGGTGTGCCAGTGAAAAAATGAATGCATGGGGAAGTCAGATTCTGAGGTAAGATGGACACCATGCTTGCTGTTGTAAGAAAAGAGTCGGAATCCACAGAGATGCCCTCAGCCTTGTTACGTAATAGGTCAATCATTGTTTCCACAGTGATGTTGCCTGGAAGAAAAAAATGGAAATTGGGAATTTAGCAGGGCATGATCATTTCAGGAGGAAAAAGCTACTCCCTTCTTTGCCAATGCATCTGGGAGGTAACAGGTTGTGTGAGGCTTTTTGAGTAAAATAGGAAAAAATGAATGCATGATGATTAAGTAGGATAGATCAGTGAAAGAAAAGTTGCAAACATAGAATAACTGGTAATATGACCACAGAATAAGAAATAAATTAATCATCATACTTATAACTGCTGTAAAAAAAATTGGAAATCACTTCTTTGTAATATTTTTCTTTCTTTTTCTTCTATTTTTTTCCTTTCTTGAAAGGAAAGCTTGCACTTTGATTTTCTTTTCTTTTTCTTACTTTATATTAGTATTATTTTTTATCTTCCTTTTTTAAAATAATTAATATAATTTTATATATTTATATAATACATAATTTTATATGTATATGTATATTTTATAGGTATATATCAGGGGTGAAATTCAAAAATTTTCCCTACCGGTTCTGTGGGCATGGCTTGGTGGGAGTGGCAGGGGAAGGATATTGCAAAATCTCCATTCTCACCCCACTCTGGGGCCAGCCAAAGGTGGTATCTGCCAGTTCTCCGAACTACTCAAAATTTCCGCTACCGGTTCTCCAGAACCTGCTGGATTTCACCCCTGGTATATATGTATATTTGTGTGTGTGTGTGTGTGTGTGTGTGTGTGTGTGTGTGTGTGTGTGTGTGTGTGTGTGTGTGTGTGTATTCATATGTATATGAAACTGCTTGCTTCAAAACCATCCATACACAATGCAATATGGTTATTCTCTATTGCCAAGAGACACAGGAAAGATACAGCAGGGTCCACAGAGATATCAAAAGTAGGAAAAATGGAAGTTGCAATAATACATGCAGGGAAAGAGGCAGGGCATCCCTTTCATACATACGCTTGTAAAGAAATTATGATTATAAAGATTTTTCCGGTGCCCTTATGTATGTGTGCCTAACCTAAGCAACATCCCAGATTTTGTGCAATCCCCAGCTGCCACCAACTTTCAATATGACATCATTCATTTTCCGGCCCCTAATATAGTTCATAAAGCCCAAGTAAGACCCTTAGCTTGCAAATGCTTGTCCACCAGATCTAACTGAAAGTTCGTCTCTTATATAACTCGCTCTCTCAAATATCACTTTGAACATTGCAGCCTAATATTGAGGGTAATGTTAAACAGAATTATTATTAGAATTCAAAAAAGAACAAGGGCAACAAAATAGATGCAAAATGGAATGTGGTGTGGTTTTATCAATCCCTCTTTTTAGACAATTGGAATTCATCCTTCTCTGCAGGATGAATTTGCAACTTTCACCACCAGATGAGCATGATTCCACCTCTGGTATTTGGAAACTCCTGCAGTGATTTTGGGAATCTTTCAGGATCCATGTTTCATTGACTACAGAACAATGTAATATGTTCCTTAGCATTGAGGGATATTGTGGCATTGAGGGATATTCTAACAAACATAAAATAGTTGGTCTGTGCTTTCAAATGTGCACCTAGCAATTCAGTTCAATGAATATAGATTTTTCTATCATTTTCTATTTAATCAACTGGTCAACACAATAAAGATTATTTCTAAATTTTCTGAGGAATTGTTCAAGCTTCTCCTATGCAAAGGCAGTTGATGGGTGAGTTCCTTGCATAAGATCATTACCTGGATAGGACCTTGAATTCTCTGCTCCAAGTTTCTCTTGTGCCCTTTTATGCATACATTATCTAATTTATTCTCTCTAATTTTTTTTGCCACTGGTAGTAATAAATTGTCAAGTTGCCCTCCTGCTCTAAACTTGTACTGTTTGAATCAGACTATGGGCAACAAAGTTACTTGCCTTCTTGCTTTTTTAAGGTCTCCTTCCCCAAACAACAATTTGAATAATCATCAACTTGGGAAAATACTTCAGCAAAATTGAACTCCTTATCTGTGCTCCACCATCCTTTACTTTCTGCATAACTCCTAAGCTCAGGGTGCTCTGCGTCGATTTTTGTAGTTAAGGACAGACAGTTGCAAATGCACTTGACTCCGTCTATAGAAACAAGAATAAAACATCTAAATAAAATATGACATTAAAAAAACTAAAGTGAGATCCAATTTGCATTCAATAAAATCCTATTAGCTAAGTGCTAATGTTGTAACAGATTTAGAAGAGTTGCTCCACTGAACTGTGCAAAGCAGTGACAAACTGATTCTTTCTCACCTTTGCTGCTTTTATAATAAATAGCAAATCCCCCCCCCCGTTCACTCAAGTGTCTGTCACATTTAAGGAAGGTAGCAAAAATAGATGCACAAAGTGGCTACTGTAGATTGATTTGCAAATATGCAGATATACCTAATATATAAATCCCATTCAGAAAAATAATCAACATATTTGCTTCTATAATAAAACATGCTTGGCAACTTGTAAGCCAAAATAGGAGACTGGCCTCAAACCTCCCTTGTCTGGTTAGAAAGAACAAAAGTTTAATCCTAGCTTCAAGATGGAAGAAAAGAGTCTTGCTTGGCTAAGGCTAAATGAAGTTTATTTTGCCTCACTCTTTCTGGTTATAAAGATTTAATCTTAAGGCAGAGAACAAGGAGACTACTGGAGAGGTGTAATGGAACTTATAGATGAGGGAAAGAGATGCTGCCTAGGAAAGAATCAGACAAGAAAGGGAAGAGCCCATGGTCACTTAAGGATCAGAGAAAGAAACTTAGGAAGGACCCACCCTAATTGATCAGATGGTTAAAAATGGTGATGGGAAGTTTGTACTGTCAGACTTGCAAGATTCTGTTACTGGTACTGTGATGTAGCCTTATAATAAAGTAGCTTTAGCTCATCTAGTTGTGTTTCCTGACTGGTTTACCTAAGAAGGACACAAAAAATGTGAATGAGAATAAGAGAGAAAAAATGAGTGGAACAAGCCAGAAAGAGAACAGGTAAGAAGTTCAAGAACAGTTCTTACTACAAATGGCAAAACTCTGAAAAATGGAAAGCAGTAACACCATGTGGATGGAGAAGTAAACTGCCTAAGGCTGTGGTCGAAAACAGTACATTGGGATGAGGTAGGGGCAAAAATTTAGGCTGGCAGGGAAACACCAGACAGCTAGGTCGATATGTGTGTGGTATGTAGTGTGTGGGTGTGTGAAGCAGTGATTTGCCTCATTATCTATTGGCTATTCATGATTTAGTGAGAGAAAGTCAGAGAAAAACTGTTTTCACACTTTGTTCTAAATGATTAATTTTTAGAAACAATTTGAAGAACCTTGCACCAGTCATTTTACTCTACAGTTCTTTTGGAACTCAGGTCCATTTTGTTTTTTGACTTTCAGATTTGAAGATTTCTAACTTCTATTTTGTAAGCTGTCTGGAGAACTTCAGTTGGGTGGTGATACAAAAAATATAAGTATATACAAGAAATAAAATCTGAATTTATACAGTGTCACATTGTAAATTCACATTTTATAATATTTTCTTATAAGTAATGGATGGGGATAAAAAGTAAAATTAAAGCAGACCTATAATTTTCTCTGCTGCCCAATATTTTCCAATAGTATCCAACACCCAAGCTTCTTTTCTGTCTACTATCAGATAAGCAGACAGGAAAGTATGGCACATATTTCCATCTTCATAGTAATTTCCACCTTGACCATATTCTTCCAGCAGTGAGACAATGACATCCAAGGCTTCTTTAGCAGTTGAACCTCTTTCAAGCCCAAGTCTGGGAAGGGAATAATAAAATAAAGCTATCTAGTTACAGAAGCACTTAGAATTTAACTTTAATTTATATACAGAAAAGAAGAAAACAATGTAGCTGTCTGTTGAGTAATTAAATAAAGTCTAAGCAGTGTTTTTCAAACTTGGCAACTTGAAGATATGTGGACTTTAACTTCCAGAATTCCTCAGCTAGCATACTAATTGCCAGGTTGAAAAAGCACTGGTTTAAACAAACAATGATTGCACATGTTTTCTGGGGAATTATTGGTACTGTATAACAGCACAAAGTCAACTGTATGACAACAATGCAACAGTTAACCTCACATCTTGAAAAGAGACATCCTTAGCAAATATGAATGGTGGAATAAGAAACCATTTCCCTGTCTTTTTGCAAATATTCTTCAAGCACAATACTCTCCATGCTGATGCTGTTCAGCTATGTTGGTATTATGTTAGTAAGTTCCCAGAAAGCAAAACCAGCATCTTGCTCAACAGACACAGAGGGTGCCAGGTTGAGCAAATCTATCTTGGCTATTTCCTGGAGCCATAATCTGTATCAGCTGTAGATCAGCTATATGAAAAAGAGAGAAGGGAGGAAGAGGAGGAGAATAATTTTGTAGTGGAAAGTTGGCAGTCAGAGGAAAAGAGTAAATTCCTAAAATTGTTTACTATTTTAAAAAATGCCACTGGATAATTTGAAATCTATTCCAGATAGTTTTGCAAATTGTTGTCTCCTAGATGGACAGGGTGTTGGATAAACATTAAGGATTTGTGGTTCATTAAATTGCTCAAACGAATAAAATAGCTTACTGAACAAAATTCTATTTAACAGGAGAAGGATGCAGAAATACAAGCTACTGACTTTAAAAAAGTGTCAAGAACAGTCTGATTAGCAGAGGGTTTGGGAGGCCTGTAGAGTGATCCTGAGGGCTGGGGAGGGCAAAAACGAGCGAAAAATGGGCCGTTTTTCGCAAAAAAACAGGGCGTGCAGAGGGTTTGGGAGGCCTGTATAGTGATCTTGGGGGCTGGGGAGGGCAAAAACTTTTTGGGGGGGTTTACCTCTTCAAAACCTTGGTGTGTCTTATACTCCAGTGCGCCTTATAGTCTGAAAAATACTGTACTTACTTACTTGCTTACTTACTTACTTACTTACTCTATTGAGGGGCAAATGACATGGGTTTTGTAATTTGTTAACTAACAGTTACTTTGTATTTTAATTTGATTTATTTTCTCTCTTTTAAAATGATGTTCAGGTTTATTAGCTTTTAACTTTCTTAAACTGATAAACAAGCTGCTCCAGATAAGAAAAAGTTTGTAAGTACAAATTGGGGTGGTCTGATTTATTTCTTTTGTGAACTCCAAACAACCTTTTTCCTCCAATTACGCCCCTTCTCACGTCAGACCTCATTTTAGTGAACATGTGTGATATTATGGGATGCAAATATGTAACGTTTAACTACATGTAACTTGGGTGGGTTCCTCCCGGTTCGGACTGGTTCTCCCGAACCGGTAGCAGCCTGCTGGTGACATCACGACGATGTCACTGAACCAGATCGGTCAGTGCCGGTCCGTGGGGGCCGCCATCTTTTTTTTTGAATTTTTTTGGATTTTTTTTTTTTGAATTTTTTTTTCCTTCTGAGCATGCGCAGAAGCTGACTTCCGGCACTGTGCATGTGGTCGCCATCTTTTTTCTGGCTTTGTTTTTTTTTCCCCGGATTTTTTGTTATTGCGCATGCGCGCATGCGCGGCCACGAGGTGCACCCACGCGGCGCAGGAGGGAGCGAACCGGCAGCGAGGTAAGTTGGAACCCACCCCTGATGTAACTGATTGCCTATGCAAAGGGGAGGTTACTTTTACCCTGTCCAATCAACTTTCCTCTTGCATTTTCTTTGTTGTGTTAACTATAAAAAGGAGGGAAACATGGGGTTCAAGGTTTTCTCTCTTCCTTTTTCATTTGAGATCCCATTTTATCAAGGTACCCTAATAAATTGCTTTTAAATGATCTTCCGACTCAGTTGCTTATTGGGAAGGTAAACTGAGGTAAAACCTAGGGCCAGATTTGGCTTTCACTATCTATCATCATCTATCTATCTATCATCTATCTATCTATCTATCTATCTATCTATCTATCTATCTATCTATCTATCTATCTATCTATCTATCTATCTATCTATCATCTATCTATCTATCTATCATCTATCTATCTATCTATCTATCTATCTATCTATCTTTCATCTATCTATCATCTATCTATCATCTATCATATCTCTCTCTCTCTCTCTCTCTCTCTCTCTCTCTCTCTCTTTCTCTCTCTCTCTCTCTCTCTCTCTCTCTCATCTATCATCTCCAGTGCTTTGTGTGATTTTTAAAATCACCATACCAAATGATACATTGTTTTTAATTTGCTAGTATTCTGGACCAGTCCAGAGGTGGGTTCCTCCCGGTTCGCACCGGTTCTATAGAACCAGTAGCAAACGGCTGGTGACATCACAGAGCCGGTTCTGTCGGTGCCGGTCCACTATTTTTTCTTCTGCGCATGCGCAGAAGCTGATTCCCCGGCACTGTGCATGTGCCGCCATCTTGTTTTCGGCTTTTTTTTTTTGGAATTTTTTGCGAATTTTCGGCAATGCGCATCACAGAAGCTGAGTCCCCGGCACTGTGCATGTGCCGCCATCTTGTTTTCGGCTTTTTTTTTTTGGAATTTTTTGCGAATTTTCGGCACTGCGCATGCGCGTGCGTGCAATGCGCGTGCAGCCACGTGGCACGGGAGGAAGCGAACCAGCGGCGAGGTAAGTTAGAACCCACCCCTGGACCAGTCCCATAAATTCCTTGTTCATAAGATGAGCTTCTCACCTCACAAGATCCATTCCTAGGAGAGCTTCAGTTTCAGAGGCGCCTTCTCTGGCTAGCACAGCTTCATTAGCAATGAAGACTCCATGTTCATTGGCTCCCATTTCAGCCCCCCAGAGCCAGGAAGGTCTGCTCAGTGCAACAGCATTTGTCTTAGGTACTTGATCTATTTCAATGTATGTGCACTGTACAGAAAAAAGGAGATTCATTTATTTATTTAATAGATTTTATCCCACCTTTATTACTTTATAGTGATTCAAGGCAGCAAACATTCATTATGCTCCATCTTCCTCCTCTTTTTCCCCCGCAACAACAACCCTGTGAGGTGAGTTGGCCTTAGAAAGTGACTGGCCCAAAGTCAGCCAGATGGTTTTCATGCCTAAAACAGAACTAGAACTCACGGTCTCCAAATTTCCAGGCCAGTAGTTTACTAGATCAAATTATTACTCAGTCTTCATCTTAAAATGTTAATGTTCATTTTAGATTTTGGACTGGATTGCTGTCGGAACATCATGAGTGAAACCAGATTAGAGAAAGCCATTGTATTGTAGTTTATTATCTTATTACAATTAAGCATAAATAAGTAGCCTTAAAGAGTTATAAGAGGAGCTAGGTGACTTATGCCTACAATCTTTTTTAAAGATTTCAGATGCATTCATGACCTCAACACATCAGGAATTATTATAAATGTAATAATTCCTGATGTGTTGAGGCCATGAATGCATTATTATTATTATATTTATAATAAAATCTGTATAGCTGAGTCTATAATCTCAATGCTGAAGAACCAAACATCTCTATGAATAGACTACCCTTTTTAAAAAGGCTTTAAAATTGACCTTCTGGGACAAGTAAATTTATCTAATCACATTATTGAGGATCCAACAGACACATAAATTCATACTACTGAAATACTTATGGGGTTTTTCTGCAGATTTAAACAGAAGATTTAAATATATCACAATCTGTCTTTGGAAAATAGGAATATCGCTGTTATGACGAACATATTGATATCTGATAAAGAAGATCTGTTAACCTCTGTTAACTGTACACTGTCTCAGATAAACAGAACCAATTGGGGACAGACAATTGGAAGTAAGGAAAAGAAAAATAGTATTTTAAGATGCTCTACAAGTGTTTCAACAATTTTCAAATATATTTTGCCAGAACTTCAAATTTTTATTTACCTCAACTTTACATCCTGGATCATAAGTAGCAGCAGCAAAATAAACTACCTCCTGAACTTCATCACGAGGACGTGCAGAATTTTTTCCAACTACTACATGACCATCTTTAGTAGATGGTGGAAATGCAACAAAACAGTAACTGGGAGGTGCCACATCCATCCTAAAACATAAAAGGTAGAAGTGTATATTAAAGATATGAGCTTGCCTTATTTCGGGATTAGAACCTGTAGTAGAACTGGCTACACAAATTCAGATACAGGATTTTTTTTAATTTAAAACTATTTATTTAACAACTGCATATAACCTTACGCTAACCATGATTGATTGGATGGATATGAGAGTAATTACTATTTAAAAGGAATTAGCACATGAAAACTGAGGGCACAATTCAGTTTTATTGATTATTGTTTCGAGTCATTATGCCTGCCTTGATAATTTATTCCAAGGTAAAATACCTGTATCACTTTTGATGCATGTCATACCAAACAAGATAATGGCCAGAAAACAAACTCTCATTCTTTAAGACTAATGAAGTGGCAACTTGCAATAAATTTTTCATTGTCAAGAGCAAGATGCTCTTATATATATGATGTATATTAATTTCAAGGGCAATTGACTATATACAGTAATGCTATTTTTTCCACTGTGGAAAAAATCTGCTCAGCAAATGTCTTTGTCGTTACTATGACAATATGCTTAATATATTCAGTACGCTGAAATATAGTTTTGATTAATATGAAGGTGTATTATTTTTCATCAACTCACTCTGACAAGATAAATCTCAAATATAAGACTGTCTTCAAGAATGGAATGGATGGGGATGGATGCTAACCTCAACCTGAATTAAGGACAATGCAAGAAATGAACAAAATTTGTTTGTTTTTTCTTTCTCTAAATTCTACCTGTAATCCAAGGCTGATTTTCACAGGCTTTCAAGAAACCCAGGGACACGTAAAAGGTATGTGCTATGAAACTGGGATAGCTGGAAAATCTCCAACTCCTGCTTCGTTCTTGGGGTACAGCTGTTACCATAGGTTTTAAATATCTTATTAAGACTGATTCTCAAGCAGAATTTCTTTGTAGTTGAGTTTTATTTTAAGATAAGGAAGTGCCAGACTTGTAAAAAAATTTGCATACATTTATAGCATTAGAAATAGGCCACCACACTGTGTAATGGCTCACCCTGAAACAAGCAAGGAAAAGAAGGGGGAGGAGTTGTCTGCCAATCAGCTTTTGTTTCAAATGGGTCAGCCATTAACTTTGGGTGCAAATACAGTCACTAGGAAACAGCCTCTAGAAAGCCTCAAGGAGTGTGGGAAAATCAGGCTGGCTTTGCAATTTTACTAAACTGAAAAAATGGGGGATTGCTAGTTTTTCTGACTTATTACCCTAACTTTTTGGTTCCATTAACCATGCTCAGGATGCTTCCACTTGTCTGTCATAGGTTGGAAACTCAGCTTAATTGAATTGGTGGCCTGCTTTCCTTGAGTGCCGATCATGATCCTTTTTTAGGATTTCTTCAAAAGTTCAAATATGCCTATGTTTTTCAGGCAACCATTTCTATGGGACTCCATTCCTTCCCCTCCCCCTTTTTTCTTGCTTTTAAATCAACAGAAGCAGACAGGTAGGAGCATGTATTGAACAGTGTAAATAATCTCAATGAAAAAATAAATAGCATCATCTTCCATTATGTCTTATCTTTCAGGAAAAATGCCAATATAAACACTGTGATGGGGATAGTGTTTCTTTATTAAATATAACTATTTTAAAAAGATGGTTATATGTTTCTGGATTCTTTACACAATACTCCAAAACAGGTTTCACAATTAATTTAGAAGATACATACAAGCGTGCTTGTCAACGTGTTCAACCCTACTTCATAGTAAGAACACCAGTCTTCTAGAATCTCTATACCTGTAGCTGTAGTACTCTTAGTAGCTGCACAGAAGCAATTCTGACTGGCTGAAAAAAAGACTGCATCTTCTGATACCCAGCCCTCCAGGCCCTTTATATGCATCAATGTCACACCTCAGCTGAGAAAATCCTGATTAAAGATGCCAGGCCAACATCCTGCCCTCTGGTGACTTTTTATCACCTACATATTTTCCTAAGTTATAAAGCATTAATTTACAAATAGTGTAGATTTTATTAGAATATTAAGTTTGTTATAGCTAGGAATTGTACTTGCTACGAAGTGATAATTCAATTATACTTACCAAATCTTTGGGTAAGAAACCAAAAAGCAGTGATCAAAATGTATTTGGGGATAAAACCAGGCAATTGTCCTCAAAATTCTATTGAATATTCTTTTGCTATTAGTTAGCCAAAAAGGTTGCTCAGAAAATGCAGTCTTGTTACCCAGTCTTTGGGTTGCTTTCACACATTGCACAACAGAATTTGTTTAATTTACACTTAGCATGCTGTTGAATTTCAATCATCGTAGTTAATAAACCATGACTTATTGTGAAAATCCAGCCAACTGTGGCCTAAGTGTGAAGTACATACCATGTCTACCAGTGGCCATTAGAGGGTTTTGAAAATGTACTTTTAGATAGTAAATGTATATCTAAATATATAAATCTTTTTCTACCCTAGTAACTTCCAAATGTTTTAGACTGTAACTCTCGTCATCCCAAAGGGTGACATATCTGGAGGTACAGAGCTGAGGTGAAGGTGCCTTATATCTCATCATTTCAGGGTACATATTCTTTCAGCATGTCAGCTGAATGTTGATCAGTCCCTAATAATTTGTAAAACAATGGCTCCGTAACATTCAACTTCCAATTTGGTATTCCATCATGCTCTCCTATATTATTATGACTTCCCATACCTTCTCCAGCTAGAATTTCAAGGATATACAGGTGGTCCTCAACTTATGACCACAATTGAGCCTAAATTTCTATCGCTAAGTGAGACAGCTGTTAAATGAATTTTGCCCCATTTTATGACCTTTCTTGCCAAAGTTAAGTGAATCATTGCAGTTGTTAAATTAGTAACATGATTATTAAGCAAATCTGGCTTCCCCATTGACTTTGCTTGTCCGAAGCTTGCAAAAGGGGATCACATGACCTGTCATAAATATGAGTCAGTTGCCAAATGTCTGAATTTAGAACACATGACTATGAAGATGCTGCAACAGTCGTAAGAATGAAAAGCGGTCACAAGTCACTTTTTTCAGTGACATTGTAATTTTGAATGGTCACTAAATGAATTGTGGTAAGTCAAGAACTACCTGTATTGAAGCATTATGCACTTCAGCTGACAAATGGTTCCTTATAGCAGACGTTCAAAACTTGTTTTCCCCCATTGGACTGTAGAAGGGAAGATCCTGCTGGCAATATCATTTTCTTTCCCCAATACAGCTTTTCCCTTGCTTCCACACATTATTTTGTGTCCCTTGGATACAAGGTGGTGGATAGAGATCTGAGCCAGCCACATTCAAAAGCATTTTGAAGGGATCTTCCATACATCTTTCCTGCAACACTTATTGATTTGGGATATTCCAGAGAAGTGGGGAGATAGACAGGGAATTCTATCAGTTTCCCCTCGTATCCAAGCGATTGGAAGGATTGTCTTACTAATGGGATGAAGAAATTATGGGTGGCTTATTTTAATCAGTCCTCTGATGAAACTTTTCCTTTTTTGCCTACTCTACATAAATGAAACGAGTTAGTGCCATGTTCCATACTCCAGTGCTCTTTTGTGTATTCATGGGTTACTTCCAATGATGTTCCACTTGCTTCCATTCCCTTAAAACACCTATTGATTTGGAATATTTGGGACCAGGAGTGATGTTGATAAGACTTATGACAATTTCCCCTTCTAGCCAGGTGACAAGAGGAAAAGGGAAAAAGTAAAGTGCTTTGTCCCTGAATTTGACTACAACATGCCAATTTTCTCTTCTGGTTCAAATGACAGCAGAACATGAAATGGGTTTCCTCAACTGGTCCACCATTAAAATGCTTCTCTGAGCAAGCAGCTCCCGCACTGAACGGGATTTGTATCAAGGACCCCTAAAGTCCTTTAAGATTCTAGGATTGTATGATATGAGAAGCCGCGGTGGCGAAGTGGTTAGAATGCAGTACTGCAGGCTATTTCTGCTGACTGCCGACTGCCTACAAATTGGCAGTTTGAGTCTCACTGGCTCAAGGTTGACTTAGCCTTCCATCCCTCCGAGGTCGGTAAAATGAGGACCCAGATTGTTGGAGGCAATACGGTGACTCTGTAAACCACTTAGAGAGGGCTGTAAAGCACTATGAAGCGGTATATAAGTCTAACTGCTATTGCTATTGCTATATTGGACTTGTTTGATCATGCAAATTAAAACTGTATTTCCTCAAAGACCTGCTCACAGAAAAGGAAGTTATTAGTTTCCTGGCATGGATGAGAAGACTAAAGAAGCAGGAAACTTCACCAATCAGAGGATGAAGTAACTGCCATCCAGACAGACCACCTGGCCAACACCGTTGGTATAGTTTTACTAGTAACTACGACATTTCATTGTTTCAAAAAAAACCAGAAAATAATGAAGCGGTATATTTAGATCATTAGGGCAACAATTCCAAAGTTATTTTGGAAATGATAATGATAATGATAATAATAATAATAATAATAATAATAATAATAATAATAATAATAATATAATAATATAATATAATATAATATAATATAATATAATATAATAATAT
>QLTV01002934.1:1130681-1182028 GCA_003457575.1 Thermophis baileyi | reverse complement strand
CGGTTGTCGAGGGCCGAAGAGTACAGTTTATTGATATCGCTGTACCAGGAGATGCCAGAGTCGAAGAAAAAGAACTGGAAAAATTATGAAATATCGCGACCTGGCCATTGAAACTACACAGCTATGGATGAAACATGTAACAGTGGTACCCATTGTCATCGGGGCACTTGGTACCATGTCCAAGAATTTCACAAAACACATCAAGAAATTGCAGCTTCCTGCAATAACACCAGCGGAACTGCACAAGACTGCGCTACTCGAAACATCATATATTTTAAGAAGATACTTGGTTGATACCTAGGATGCTGGCAGCAACCCGTATCAACCATTAGCACCAGTCAGTGGTATTTGTGACACTTTTAAATGTTCAGTTGACTGAGTTTCATGTTTAATGAATAAAAGAGATAATAATAATAATAATAATAATAATAATAATAATAATAATAATTAATAATAATATCATCATCAAAATGTTCTGTAAAAAATAAATAGGTCCTTGTCTATAACAACATAGTTAGGGACTTGTACTTCTATATTTCAAAATTTCTATGTATTACTTATGCAGTAATCTCTTCTATNAATAATAATAATAATAATAATAATAATAATAATAATAATAATAATAATAATAATAATAATAATAATAATAATAATAATAATAATTAATAATAATATCATCATCAAAATGTTCTGTAAAAAATAAATAGGTCCTTGTCTATAACAACATAGTTAGGGACTTGTACTTCTATATTTCAAAATTTCTATGTATTACTTATGCAGTAATCTCTTCTATCCTTTACCCGATCATTTTGTATGACGTTTCAAAAAAAGGCACACCCATCTTCATTCACTATTATTCACAAGGATCCAGTTGGCAGATTAATAAGGAATAGAGAATGGGATGGGATGGGATGGGATGGGATGGGATGGGATGGGATGGGATGGGATGGGAGAATAGAATGGAATGGAATGGAATGGAATGGAATGGCATGGCATGGCATGGCATGGCATGGCATAGCATAGCATAGCATAGCATAGCATAGCATAGCATAGCATAGCATAGCATAGAATAGAATAGAATAGAATAGAATAGAATAGAATAGAATAGAATAGAATAGAATAGAATAGAATAGAATAGAACAGAACAGAACAGAACAGAACAGAACAGAACCTACTTGCAGATCAGGAATTGATCCAGGGATTATACTTGGGTTTATGTGAGCTTTGCTACTAACCTATGACCCCTTCCAAGAACGGCCAGAGATTTTGTATGGATGCATAGATAGAAGGAGTAGGAAAACACAGTTAAAATCTTACATCCCATGGTGATCTATGACTATAACAATCATTTATTTGATTAGATGTTATCTATAATACAAATAAAAAAGCACGGCTACAAATATATTAGAAAAGAAAAAAGCTTTGCAGATATTTGCCTACAAATGTCATTGGGACTCGCTTCAGTCATGGAACTGACTAAAATATACAAGACTTGCACAATAGAACAAATTATTTTAAATAGATACTGATATAGATAAGCAATGTTCTGGACACATAACCCAATTCAAGTGCAAAAAGATTGAGGAAAAAATGCCTTTAGCAGAGCTAATCAGTTATTAAATAACATATTAAAGATTGCAATCTTTAATCTACACTGCATTCATTACATATCAGCAGCAAAAGCAAAGATTGCATCTTAAAATACAAAAGCTTGGCTTTGAAGAATTACTGAATTCTTTAACAACTGTGTTTACTGAGACTGTTTAACACATTGTTTTTCAGGTTATGAGCCAGGACTTTATTGCTCATAATTTTAGATTGCATCTAGCAGTTTTCAAATTGCAGCAAAGGTTCTTGTTTCAATCTGTCCCTCACTATTATTACTATTATTTAAAGGCAGCCAACTGAGACAGTCCTGTAAAAATTCTTCAGATGATATACATATACATATCCTTCAGATTATACACACATACACACAAAGCAGTATTACATATTACACAAATTTCGCCTCCTTAAAGCTAAGTCATACCTGTAAATGAAGGAGAGAGATAGAGCTCATTTAACATTATGTATGATGAATGAACTGATTCTGGTTCCATCAGCTGTCAAAATCAGCTAGATATTTAACACCATAATTAAATGGGCATGCTGTAATAAGCAGCTACAGTATCTCTTATCTCAATATACCCACTGTTCATCTGAATTATACACAATGTATAATTTATTCTAGTTTCAAGCCCTAAAAAATATGATGGAGTGGGGTGTTTTTTTTCTATCATTCTTTTATCAATTGGTGCATTCCAGGTATGTTAAGACTACAATACTTAGAAGCTCAGGCAAATGGGGCCAAAACTGGAGAATAATAATGGGAGTTGTCATTCCAACATATCTAGGCTGGACCAGGCTGGAAAAGGCCTGTAAAGCTTCAGTGAATCAAATTTTATATTCCTCACACTATACTGTGGGGCATAATGTGATCTGATATTTGAGTGACAGGAAAAGATTTCCATGCATAGTCATACAGGTCGCACTAAACCATGATTTGTTTGCCCCTGGTTTAGTACCTTAAGAAAAAATGTGGGGGTTGGTCCATTAAACCATACAGCACAGTATTCAGACACAAATCAGTGAGTTCTGACAAACATGCCAAGCCAAATTAAAACTGCTTAGCCCAATGCATGAACCCAACCTAATGCTAACCCTGATCAATGCATTGAAGTAGCCATTGTGGACCACAGACCATCGGCCAAAGCTTTTAAAATCACTTTTTGCTGGTGATCATCCTCATATCCTCTTGCAAAAATAATCACCTACTGTTGAGGCATCACTATCCTAAAAGCTCTGAAGCTCTTTCTGATCCTCCTGGTTTCTTTCTAGTAAAAACATCCACAAGGAAGGGAAAAGAGAAAAGGCAAAGGCGATCCACAGCCTTCTCGTTCCCCCCACGGATCCGGCTGCAAAAGAGAGGAGGGGAGGAGAGAAGCCTTGTGAGACTCCCTGAGGTGATTTAGACTGGCGCTGACTTCACATCATCCCAAGGCGCTCCGCCGCTCGGAGGCTGAAGGCTGAAGGGCTGAAAGGGAGGCCGGGCTGAAAGCGTTCACAGGCGATGCGCAGCAGCGGGCATGCCCTTGACGCCCAGCTGGCATCACAGAGCATCCTTTCTCCCCCTTTCGGCAAGGAAGGAGACGAGACTCACCTCTCGGGCCACCTTCGAGACGCTTCCCCGTGGATCTTCCTCCGCCGGCGGCTGCTTCTCTTTTTGCGGACGCCAGGGGGAAAGAGGCTCGGCTCCAGGTAACAGCCAGGCTCCCACTCACGTGAACAACTTTGCCAGCCGCACAGGAGAGAGGAGGGAGGGCGGACGTCAGCGACTGCTCTGCCACCTCACCGCTCGGTGGCGCCGCCTTTGTCGCAGCAGCTGACGCTCGCCTTCCCTGCGCTGGGCTCAGACGGCAGGCCTGCTGCGGCGAGACAAGGGCGGGCGACAGCCGGGAGGAGGGCATTAGAGCTCTTTCTGCCATACAGCGGCGGAGGGGGCACCTAGGAAACATCGGCCTCGCCCAGGGTGCGGAACCGAGGTGGCGCAGTGGTTAGAGTGCAGTACTGCAGGCTACTTCAGCTGACTGTTCAGCAGTTCAGCGGTTCAAATCTCACCGGCTCAAGGTTGACTCAGCCTTCCATCCTTCCGAGGTGGGTAAAATGAGGACCCAGATTGTTGGGGGCAATATGCTGACTCTGTGAACCGCTTAGAGAGTGCTGTAAAGCACTGTAAAGCGGTATATAAGTCTAAGTGCTATTGCTAACCTGAGCGCTGCGCTTCTGAGCATGAACAAAGTGACATCTCAAACCAAGTTGCTAAGTAGGAGGGAAAGGTAGAAATGGTAACATTATTTCCCTCTCTTTCCGGAACCCTTCGAGGTGGGGTTCAGGAAAGCTAAGAAAGCTGGGGTTGATGTTAATGATTTGTCTAAAGCCCGTTTTGTTTTGTTGATTTTGTTGTGTATCAGATCTTGTAGTCTAAACTGCCTGTGGGATTTTATGTTTTTAGCTGTGTGGGGGTTTTTTGGGGGGGGGTAGTTTTATACCCCACCAGAGCAAATAAATAAATAAATAATAACAAAATAATAATTATAGTGATTGTGATGGGAGAGATAAGTCAAATATGTTGGAAGAAGCAAATAAGCTGGAGACTCTGGATTGGCTATTTCATAGTTCCATATTAGGCTTACACTAAGATGAGTGAGGAAATGTGGTTGAGACAGGTCTGTGTCCCCATCACAAACCTTAAACCCTTATTGCTATGTTGCAAGATCACCTAGTGTTTATAATTGTGACAGCAAAAAAAAAAAATCCAGGCATTAGAAAGATCAGCAGGCATATGATGGAAAATACTTGATTGATTGGTCAAATGTTGTATTATTATGAAATATGAAATCTTTTGTGGGATCTGCCTTGAAATGTTACAGTGCATTTCCTGTGCTGCTCCTTTTTTAGCCAGTTACATTTTTTTCTAAGATGTTCCATTCCGTTTTTAATAACATTTTCAGACCACTCAGGCTGTTTATTGAGTGGGTGTTTATTGAGTGGGTTCGAGGGATTTTCCTATAAAGTATTTTTGAAATTCCCTAAACTTGCTGATGGCTTTCCTTTGTCTTTTGACTATGTCAGATAATTTAGTCTGTTATAATGTGCTCTACATAGGACTGTCCTTGAAGTTGTCTGGAAGCTTCGGTTGGTTCAAAATGCAGTTTTGCACAAGCCTAGATTTGCACGTCTCATCTTGCACTTTTTTGGGAGCTGCATTGGTTGTCAATTTGCTTCAGGTGCAATTCAAGGTGCTGGTTATCACCTTTAAAGCCCTACTTAGAAAGCCCATGTTACTTTATTTGAAGGACAGCCTCTCCCTACTCAGTCCACCAGGATGAAAAGCAAGGCATTTTTCAGGTCCCATCCATTAAGAAAATACAATTGGGGAGACCAAGAAAAAGGGCCTCCTCGGTGGCAGCTTCTTTCCTATTGGTAGTCCTCAACTTATGACCACAATTGAGCCCAAAATATATAGTGTTAAATGAGAAATTTGTTAAGTGAGTTTTGCCCCATTTTACAACTTTTTTTGCCACATTTAAGTGAACCACTGCAGTTGTTACATTAGTAACACGGTTGTTAAGTGAATCTGGCTTTCCCATTGATTTTGCTGATCAGAAAGTCATAAAAGAGATCACATGCCCTCAGGACACTGCAACCGTCATAAATATGAACCAGTTGTCAAGCTTCCAAATGTAAATCACATAACCATGGGGATGCTGCAACAGTCATAAGTGTGAAAAATGGTTATAAGTCACTTTTTTCAGTGCCATTGTAACTTCGAACGGTCATTAAATGAACTGTTGTAACTCGAGGACTACCTGTATTACTGCTCCTGCTTTATTATTTTTCAAGAAGAAAGACCCTGAAGACGTGGTTCTATAACAGGGGACCTCAAACTGTCATGGAACAGATCAAGTTCCTAGTGTGATTATATCCGTTGCTGCCATCGGGGGAGGGGCAGTACTGGTGGGATTTTATGTTATGGGTTTTTAATGCTGTAAGCCACCTAGACTCCCTTGTGAGAGTTGGGTAGCTGTGTAAATGTGTTAAATAAATATATAAGTAAATAAAAGTTCTTGCCCTAAGACCAAGAGATGGTGACGATGACTGATAACATAATGGACATATATTTCGGCACTTCTGCTTCTCTTTTTTTTTTTACACACTAATATTGAGGAGGGGGGAAATACTGGCAATTGCATAAAATCCTCAACAGCTTAAATCACAGAAACATCACATTCCTGTGTCTTACTTTCAGAGAACTTACACCCAAATTGGTAAAAATAATTATAGTCTACATCTTTGACTACAGACGGGGAATTCAGCCTCACAAAGTCTGCTTAAAGCACTCAGGTATGGTAACTATAGGATTCTGACTGGGTTCCCATATAGTGCTAAGCCTCTTTTTAAATTTTTAAGCCATGACTTATTTAAGCTATGCTGGTTGAAAACATACAACTGTTGTGGTGTGCGTACCATATTGACCACAGGAAGGTTTATAGTATTAAAGAATCAGCTTCCTCAAGAGTAAAAATAGCTTTGCACTTCCAAAACTAAGCTACAGAGATATATTGTCTAAGTCAGGGGTGTCAAATTGGCAGCCCGTGGGCCAGATGCGTCATATGCAGGCCACGCCCACCCCAGCTCCGCAAAGGGGAAAAAAGTCACGATACATCATTTGACGGCAATGTGACGCAGCGAGTTTGACACCCCTGGTCTAGGTCATTCTCATTTAGCAATAGTTCTGTTATGACAATGATGAAAGAGTAATTTTACAGCCAATCCTTGTATTTACAACCTTCACAGTTTTGTGAAGCAAAGGAAAGCCGAAGTAAGATCGTAAGCAAAGCTAGGATTTCACTTAGCAACCACTTTACTTAACCAGGTTGCTACTAAACAAGGACCATCTGTAAAACTCAATCAACTTGCCAGAGCTGTTGCATTCCAATCTACAACAGAGCTACACTTACAGAAAAAGACCAGAGAAGTAAAAGTCCCATTTGGGAAATCTAAACTCCCTACATAATGTAAGGGAGCAATCCAAACCCATGTCAACATGATGGACCTAGTTGTCATAAGGGAGGGCCTGCTCTTTTGTTGTAGAAGCCTGATTGCCTACTGTTAAAGTAATACCACCCACCCTACTGTAATAGGGAAACAGAGATATTTCTCATACTAATGGGATTTAATACCTGAACACAACATTTCCTATTGGTATATATAAACAGGACATCATACTAAGTGAAAAAGTGTATTGGTTTTGTTTAATCTATTATGCAAATCAGCTAACCATAATTTCTTCAGTAAATTGAAGAAATTGAAAGAAATCATGACTTACCAAAACCCAATAAACCTACATTCGTTTTTCAAAATAGGAATCAACAGATTTGGAAGGCAAATGAAATAGTGTGAGTTCAACTGGCAATTTAACTCCAATTCAAAAGAACTGTACATACTGCACTTGATTTATATAGAAGAGAGAAAATCTTGCTAAGCTACAATTTTGAAATCTACTGGGTTTTAAGTAGGTCTTGGACAGAGCATTAGGACCCAAGAACTAACACCCTCCTTAATTGCTTTCATTCTTTTGAATTGGGGAAAAGAAGAAAGTGGTTTCTTTAATAAAAACTACCGTAAGGTCTTAAGTTGCTTATATGAGACACTGTAATCTCTTCCAGCAAAAAGCGATGTGTTTTGTTTTGTTTTTTACAAAAAACGTTGCTGATAAAGTGGGTCTTTGGTCCTGTATAAATTATACAAACAATGAGATCTACTAGCACATTGTGACAACTATCATTTAAAATATTAAGAGTTCTAAGAGCACAGAAATGAAATACTTGAACAACAGGTGTATTCTCAATAAATACTTCAACGCAAACAATTGTATTTTCAGTAATATTTGTTTTTGGAAATGTTTTAATTCCATGTTCTTCAACACATAATAATGCTTCTACCTAAATAGAAACCTTAAAATATTTCAGTCCTGTATTTAAACACTGTATCATTTGGTATCAGAAATAGATCTTGTAGAAAAATAGGTGTTATAATTTATGCATACATTGATGAGTAAAAGCTCCAAAACTTTTTTTTTAAAACCATTCATTTTGCAAACTGTTGCTTTTTTTCAAGTCACCTTTCTCAGAATGTTTCATAGCTCATCATGCTTATAAACAAATTCTCTTGCAGATATAAAGCCATCATTGTCCTCATCTTCTTTATTAAATATGTCTTTAACCAAAGTATCATGGTGGCTTACATTAATCGGTGCACCATGTCTTTCAAATTCCATCTTCAAATAGTTTTTTACCTTTGAGACAAAGAAAAAAGATCAAAATTCAAAATCACAGATATGCATTTAAGAGCAGATAAGCACAGATTTCTAGAGAGAAGCGACCATTATTGAGAGACCTTTTTTTTTTAAGTACACTTTATAGCTTCACATAAATATTATCCCTTTGTTAGCTGGCCAAAACTGTAGGATGAACATAATATAAAAGTAGATCCATATATAATCCAGGACTACATATTTATTTAAATTGTATGCTGCTCATCTTACCAGAAGCGATTCCGAGCAAACTTGCAATTAAAACGTACTATAAACATTAAAACAATAAATTAAGAATCAAAAATTTAAAATTCAATTAAAATAAAACTGGGATGGAAAGGGAGAGGGCAAAGTGCGTAAGAAAGGAGTTGGCATATTATCTATTCCACTAACCACTTCCAAAGTGCCACATCCCAATTGGGACCTCAGACTAGTTGGCATAACCATGTCTTCAAGGCATTTTGGAAAGCAGAAACGGTGGGTGCATACCCAGTTCTTGATTCATCTAAACTGTCCCTCAGATAATATGTTGAATAATTGTGCAACAGAACTCTGAAGGCAGGAATAATTGTTCAGTTCTAATGTAGCTCAGCTTGGAATGAAAATTTTATTTATAGACACCACATTTGCATAGAACTTCAAGGGAAACGATAGCTTAGATATCTTTTTCTATACACTGCAGAATACATTATTTACCTCTTCTTTAGATAGCTTCCAATCATCATTAAGATCCATCTCTTGAAAGGACTCATGAGATCTTGGTCCATTTCTGATTTCTAAAAGGTCAATGTGGAAGATCAGTGTGCTTTCAGGTGGAATTTTTCCTATCAAAGAAATAAATAAACAAGAAATATATAAAATGGAGATCACATTAAGCCTAATACTGAGAACATAACACCTATTTTGTTACCTAGAATTAACCAAAGTTTTGAAAGTTTACATAATGTCTAACTAATTTAGAATGCAAATCCATGCACACTCAATTAGAAGTTAGTCTCATTGAACCTTTAAATGTATAAAAATTACAGCTCTTACAGTTTAGCACCCCTGAAGGCACCAGAATGGTGGACAAATCTCCTAATTATATTATCTTATTGTAAGTACAGAAAGATATCTAGTCTTCTATAGTTTACAGTTCAACAAATATACACATGTTCTGTTTGTAACTCCACCCCATTTGGATTATATAAAGGTAATTATTTTATGTGTTGTTTCTGCAATGTCAATGTAACATTGAATATGGTCAGACTCAGAAAAATGTACAGACATATCCCTAGGTTAATCTGAGGAGAAAGACTTGTAATATTTCTTTTTGTCCTATAAAAGTTAAGTATAAGAAAAGTAAAAGTGAGGAAACAGAACTGGCTTCAGTTCAAATTTATTTTCTCTTGCCTATATTACTTCACACTTCTTATAGCCTATGGCAGGGGTGTCAAACTGGCAGTCCGTGGGCTGGATGCGTCACACACAGGCCACACCCACTCCAGCTCCGTGAAGGGGGAAAACGTCGCGATATGTCATGTAATGGCAACGTGATGCCGTGAGTTTGACACCCATGGCCTGTGGGAATGAAGCCTAAATTAAGAAGAAAGCTACTTTGTGTAACTCTGTTAGTAACATACTATGTAGCCTGTTTCTTCCTTAAAAGTTTCATCAGTGCCTTAAACTGATGGTGACAAATTACGAGACAGAATGATTAGTAGTAAGTAGCCAGACATGCTAAGAGATCTTGTAGCAGTTAGATATGTGGGTACATGTGTTGTTGTAATTGTTTCTGTAGTAGAGAAGCTCGAAAAGTACCAAGACTGAAGGAGGAAGAGAGGAGGTGGAAAGTAAAGGCCAAAGTAAAGGCCAGTAGTGGTAGAAGCAATTGACGCTATCTGTTATGCTGGGAGAATGTCTCCAACAGATTCCAACATCAGAACAATCTGCCCAAAAGAATGCAGTGCTTGGAAAAGCTAAGATACTGAGTAGAACCTACAAACTCCCGGGGGTTCTGTGGAGGACCAAGGATTGAGGAAGACACCTAATACCCAAAGGATGAAAAGGGAATGTGTGTGTGTGTGTGTGTGTGTTAGAGAGAGAGAGAGAGAGAGAGAGAGTGGTAGAAGGAAACAAGAAAGGGAAGAAAAGGAAAGAAGGAAGAAAATACGAAGGAAGAAAAAGGGAAAAAAGGAAGGAAATGGGAAGGAAGGAAGGTGGAAAGGAAGGAAGGGAGAGGGAGAGGGAGAAGGAGAAGGAGAAGGAGAAGGAGAGGGAGAGAGATGTTATTTTATTAGAATAAGTTACATATGAACCAGCAATATAGTCCTATTTAAGAAAAATAATTCTCTTTGTATCAATGGAAGGTTTGGAAGGTCTATTGGGCAGTACTTTGTAGCATCTCCTTTGGCAGAAATAACTGCTTCCAAAAGTCTCCTGTAGCCAATTAAGAATATTTTTGGTCTTGCATTTGGATTCCCCCCCACCCACCCTCTTTCTTACAGAATGCTTCTAGCTCAAATATCCTTCATGTCTGAGATTTCCCCAAGATGTTCAGTATTATTCAAACTTTGGACTACGGAGGCCGTGCCAAAGCATGTTTCTTTCTTTTTTAAAAGCATCTCATGATTGATTTGGAGCTATGTTTCAGATGGTTGTTTTCCCAAAATATTTTGAATCTATAAACACAGACTAAGTAAGTATATATTAAAAGATACAGAAAGATGCTGTGCTTTCCATGCAATTGTATTATGTAACCTGGGTAAAGAGATAAATATTGGTAGAATATATGATTTTATGAACCATAATCTTATAATTATATGATTTTATGAACCTGAAAGTATTACCTTTGCCTTCTTTTCCATAAGCTAGGGATGAAGGAATTGTTAATTTGCGCTTCTCTCCTATACACATCTGTTTCAAACCTTTGTCCCAGCCTTGGATAACTTCCTTTATACCAAGAGTAAACCATGTTGGTAGGCCTTTATTATGCTTGTGACTGCAACAAATAAAACATTAACTTAGGACATCCAGTTGGAAAAAAAAATCCTGTTGCTGGATCAGACCAGAGATTTAGTATTTCAGTATTCTATTCATGAAGGCTAATGACAGGCTAATCGAAAAGCCATCCCATTCTATTTCTTTCTAGTAATTCACATGGCAAATAGAATTAGAGGGTCCCATGAGTTATTTCCTGGAACAAGTTTTGAAAACTGAAGCTGGGGAGTGTGAAGCCCTCCAGTCATTGCTAACTAAACTCAAGCAGTTCTCATCCTTGGCTTTGCTAGGTGTGGTTGCAGGAGTTGTAATTCAGCAATTTCTGGAGGGCCCTCGTCCTGATTTAGCAACTGAAGCTATTAATAATAACACAATATAAACAAAAATAAGTAGCTTATTATGTTTGCACTAATTGAAATCTAGGGTCTTCATGACAATCATTAGCTTAAAAGTATCATATCAGGAATTTTAGAACTTTGCAATATTGCAATGCCCTTGTGTGATAAATTGGGAGGAGAGAATGTCAAAAAAATGCTTTACATTTAATAATTAACATTTGTTCCATATATCAAATGAAACAATGATAGAAAAAACTTTATAAAGAATTTCATTAGAGATTTAACAAAAATGCAACCCAAATCCCCAAGGAGGAATGAATTTGTACATCCTTATTGCATTAATTTCTGAAATCTGGCTTTTATTCTTAAAACAACCACTCTGATTTCTCATTTATTTTCTAATCCGTAATTGTTCTTTATAGCATTTTTTTTAAGACCTGACTCAATAGCATGCTTACAGCCTTCTCACTCATTTTCTGAATTCTTTTTGTATAGTAATATCCAAGGAAATATATTGCTGGGAATTCAGAGTGTCAGAACAAACTTCAGACATCATTTCCTTTAGTAACACATAACACTTACCAGTTTAATATGTTTCTGTTCCCTATCTGTTACATTAATGGATAAAATATTGAATGTCATTAATATATAAAGATATTCCAGATACTATAATCATGCTAACCAGCAGAGATGGCAGAGGCAAGCAATATATTTGACAGAAGCTGAACCCAATTACTGGAGTCAGTGTCAATAAATTGCAAATAGATACAACAGCTTGCCACAAATATGCTTTTTGTCAATTTCATTTGTAGTAAAACATCAAATCTTCAAAATATACCATGCTCTAATCACAGAAAATTAAAAACGTAATTGATTTTGTGATAGATTGTAAATTTAAACATCTTGTAAAGATGTTTAACATTTAATGTTTAAACATCTAATTCACACGCAAAAAGTCATTTCAGAATGTTTTATAATGTAATTAGACAACCCGTGAGCCATTGGGTCATTGTTTCACAAAATATTTCTTACCTTAACAACGAAACAGAATGACCAAGGGCAAAAAAAGCAGTGGGAATGGGAGCCACGTCCAACTTCCTGCAGCTGACTGTTTTTCAGCAACTGATGATATAACCAGTCTAGCCTCCAGAGGACTAGGATGGGGTTAGTTTACAGTACTTGATTTCCAGCAGTTGAAGAAGGGCCTGGTCTATTCGTCTCTGGAGGGCTAGGGTAGGACTGGTTTACAAAAGCTTCAGATGACAGCACAGAAGCATGGAAGTAATCACAAATCTCCCAAATTTCTATACCATGGGAGTCATGGATCTCAGTTTCTGGATATCTTTTATAATGTATCCAAGGTACTTTGAGGTACTTGATTCAAAAATTTTTGCCTTATGATGCACTGCTTCACCCAGTTAAAAGTTACGGACAGAAGAATTTAGTAGTAGATAATTTAAACTTCTAAAGAATACAATATACCTGGTGGTCCATGGAATTCTTGTGCCTCTTCCAAGTAAAAACAGCAGATAGAAAACTGATTTGTAAGCCAAATAATATTCAAGATGAGATCATTCCTGAAGCAAATTTTAAAACAAATGACTCTCTCTGTGTTGCTCATACACCTTCAGGGGTCATGATCCATAAACTAAGGACACTTGTATAATACTCATTTATATTTATAAAAGTATAATGGTACAAAAAGAAAGGAAGGGAAAGAGGGTTCTTACTGAAGTTAACCAGGACTTTTCTGTAAGAATGGTTTGCTGTGGTTTGCTGTACTTCTGGATTTACAAATAAAAGTTAAAAGTGCTCTTATCCAAAGGAAAATCTCACAATTCAGAAAAAAGAAAGTGTATGTAATAATAATAGTTATGACCCAACTGAGAATAAATCCACAATATCCTAAAAGCCCAATATCCCTATAATAAGGCCACTAAATATTTCCAATTAAGACTACATCATACGTTTTGATTTTGCATATTAAGGATGGGCTACTTTTTCTGACCCAGGACTACAGTTGACTTGGTGGTATATTAAGGGCCATATTTCAAAGAATCATGAGAAAAGCCAAGGTATCTTCCACTATGGTAAATACTGTTTCCATTCATACATCACATTGAGCAAAAATGTGATTTGTTTGGTTAGCGTGTCTGAATTTGCAGAACAAATACTTACGTGGAATGAAAGAGTGAGCCATCTTTCTCTAAATATCCATCATAGTGCACCAACATCAGGTCTCCAAACTTGGTCTTCCTTTTGCAAATGAAAGGTTTATGGAGAACTTCGATTTTGACTTCTGGTTCTGGAATGAGAGCACCAGTCACCAAAGCCACGGTCGCAAAGAGAATCCAAAAGATACTTTCCATTCTGGTTACTCGAAGATGCGTTTTTCAGACTGAAAAAGCAACCCGCATGACCTTACATGCACCTGGCCATTAAAAAAAATAAATCCAACAATCCTCAAATAGAATCTCACATTACTAAGGAATGATCTAAGATCGCTTTAAAAAAGGCCCTCTAAAATATACTCTCTTTACTTTCTAGTGTACTTAAATTGTATCTTCTGAAATTCCACTTCATAGGACTTTAAAACGTCGGCCGTTGCAATGAAGGTGGAGATGGAAAAGGCTAACCACGGAGCCGAGCTTCCTCCCAGCCTTTGTATCTCACCAGCTTTCAGTCTCATTCTCCAGATCCGCAGACGTGGCAAACGTGGTCTCAAAACCCGCAGAAAAGCAGGCAAATCTCCTCCAAGCATTCGTATCCATTTAATAGCAACCTCTCCTCTTTCTCCTTTCTGGTTGGCTGAACGCGAGGGCTGGGTTTTACGCCAGCCACTCCATTGGGAAGCTGACCCGTTCATCTGCAGGGCGAAAAAAAACCGTGGAAGCTCTCTCATCGCTGAGCGACGATTGGTCTCCCAAAAATTCTAGCGAGAGAACGCAGCGGATACATTTTGGAATCCCTCAACACAATACCCCCGGCTTCGGAATGCCATCATAGGCTGACGCCACGCATGCATCCGGATTCTCATTGGTTCCCAAGAACTCATCTGCTCTCTTGGTGTTCTAGCCACGCCCTTTTTCTAATCACATGTAAACTTTGCATTCAGGAACGTATTTACGTAACTCTGCGGAGCGGATAAAGCCCGTAACTGTAATTAAACCTGCATTTCTACTCTAGTAGCGTAAGGCTAACTAGTTGGCTGGTAGGGTGGGGAGGGGGGAAATAGGGCGGGGAAGGAGACAAGAAGGCGGGCCGGACTTCTGCCAGCCTCAGGATGGCCTTGGCTGTCCGTGCTTCAGCTGTGGGGCTGAGAGCTTAAAAGTTTCCCGGGGGAAGGCCAGGGGCAAGGTTTCCCCTGTCCCAAGCAGATCTGGATGGGGGGACCTTGTCATTATGGAGGGGGTACTATACAAATGGACCAACTATCTAAGCGGTGAGTATTACCGGTCCTACCTTGTCTTTCTTTGTTAACCCGCTTAAGTTGTGCCATCTCGGCAAATCCTGAACTTGAAGCAGGAAACTGGTCCGTGTAACTAAAAGAGCGAGGTAGTGACTTTGAAAACTAGGAAGAAAAGGAAAGTGTCCTGGGTGCCTAATTTAGATGCTGCTGGCTATTGGAGGTCCAAAGGCCTTGGGGGGGGGGGTGTAGGAGGCTGGGTTCTGCTGCTTTGCCTTGAACAATCGAGGGATCCTGGCTTGGGAGGACAGTCCAGTCCTGGAAAATAACTTTCTTGCTAAAGTTTTAAATTCAAGTTCAGAAATAGGAGGATTTGTGGGAAACCATGCAGATGCTGCCCCTAAAGGAGAAAGAATTGGACAAAAAAGGGACAGAGCACCTCATTTGATATAAGCAAAAGGGATTATGCACCATCTGAAAAAGTTTTTTTGCCTAGTATCCATCAGCTGTATAAGTGGTTGGAAGCTAATGATACATAGTGCTGCCAGCCTAGTGAACTACGAAAAATTAACATTTACAGTTTTTTCTAACCTGCTCTTTTAAAAAAGAGAAATTGGAGACATGGTTACTATAAATTATGTAAATGCCGTCTCTAGGTTAATTTTTTCAAGCTGTTTTCATAGGACAAATTCTATGAGACTAATTTTTAATCTCCTGATCATCCTCATTGCTCATTTTCAAATCAATTTCTTTGTGATTTTCTTATAAGGTAGTCGAGGACCTACAACAATTGAGCTCAAAATTTATGTTGCTAAGCAAGGCAGTTGTTAAGTGGGTTGTGCTTCATTTTTGCCACAATTGTTAAGTGAAACACTGAAGGTGAGTTTTTCATACAGTCGTGAAGCACATCTGACTTCCTCCTTTGACTTGCTTCTTGGAAGCTGACTGAAAAGATTACCAATAGTGATCACATGACCCTGGAACAGCATAATTGTCATAAATACGTACCAGTTTCTAGGTGCCTGCATTTTGATCATGTGACCCTAGGGACGCTGCAACAATCATAAGTGTGAAAACTGGTCATAGGTCACTTTTTCAGCCATTGTAACGTTAATGGTCACTAAACGAATGGTTGTAAGTCAGAGACTACCTGTATTACAGTCTGCCAGAATCTTGGTCTAAGGCCGTGATGGCGAACGTATGGCACGCGTGCCAGAAGTGGCACGCATTGCCCTCTCTGTGGGCACCCGCACTGTCGCCAGCTGCTCTTCCGGGTTCCGTTGAGCGCATGCGTGCCGGATAGCTGCTCTCTTCTGGGTTCCGTCGCGCGCATGCGCGCCGGCAAGCTGCCCTCTTCGAGGTTCCGGCGCTCCAGTTTCGGCACTCAGTGCCGAAAAGGTTAACCATCACTGGTCTAAGGACTAAATTTTGTGGCGCTCTGCTTAATTCCCTAGTTTTATTAGAAACTGTTAATGCGTAACCTGTGAATACCATTTTGAGTAGGCTATATATCAGTGATGGTGAACCTTTTTGTCCTCGCGTGCCAAAAGCGTGCGTGCGCACAGGACAGCGCATGTGCGTGTGCCCACACCCATAATAAAATGTGCACCCCGTCTCCCTGCGTATGCGCGTGCGACACCCCCCCTCCCGCGTGCCCCATTTTGGGCCTAGCAGGCCTCCCTGAAGCCTCCTAGTACAAAAAAAGGGGTGCAGGGGGGCCTGCTGCACCCCCCGCCGCATGGCTACTCTGTTACAGGTGTTATGTCGGCCTTGTATGCAGCTTTATTCCTCTCTAGCATTCATCTCCATTGTTCAGTGATGCATTTCCTGTCTCTCTAGGATTTACCTCTATCTGCTCCTGTGAGGCATTTCCTGTTCCTGGTGGATATAGTTATATTCTTGATAGCTTGTATAGTGTTTTAACTGCATTTTGATTAAACAACAGTGCTGCAGAGACCCAAAAATCAGCTGGCTGGCGGGAGGCGCCCGCAGGCATGCACGGTGGAGCTCAGCTGGGCGACGGCTGGCGTACCGACAGAGAGGCCTCCGCGTGCCACCTGTGGCACACGTGCCATAGGTTTGCCATCACGGCTATATATCCACTTAGTTGTTGCTCTATTCAGCCCACACTTAATTTGCTTGCTAATCAGAATGCCTGTGGCAATTGCTTTGCTGAAATCCAGACAGTTAAATTCATTTATTTTGATCAGAGGTTAGATTATTAAGAAAAATTGGATTATAAGAATAGTAAATTTGAACAGAATCAAATACAGAAGAACATACAGTGCATTCAGAAACTATTCCGACCCCCTTCACTTTTGTCAATTTTGTTATGCTGCAGCCTGATTCCTACAGTTAGCACTTAGCACTTAGCAATAGCACTTAGACTTATATACCGCTTCACAGTGCTTTACAGCCCTCTCTAAGCGGTTTACAGAGTTAGCATATTGCCCCCAACAATCTGGGTCCTCATTTTACCCACCTCAGAAGGATGGAAGGCTGAGTCAACCTTGAGCCGGTGAGATTTGAACCGCCGAACTGCAGCTAGCAGTCAGCTGAAGTAGCCTGCAGTACTGCAGTTGTTGAAATTCATTTTTTTCTCATTAATCTACACTCAGTCCCCTATAATGACAAAGTGAAAACAGAATTTTAGAAATGTCTGTAAATTTATTAAAAAGGAAAAACTGAAATATCACATTGGCATAAGTATTCATATCTTTTGCAGCAATACTTGAAATTTAGCTCAGGTGCTTCTCATTTCTCTTGATAGTTGCTGACATGTTTCTGCACCTTAATTGGAGTCCACCTGTGGTAAATTAAATTGATTGGACATGATTTGGAAAGGCATACAACTCTTTATAGAAGGCCTCACAGCTGACAATGCATACTGTAGCAGAGCAAAAGCCATGAGGTCAAAGAAACTGCCTGCAGAGCTCAGACACAGGATTATTGCAAGGCACAGATCTGGGGAAGGCTACAATAAAATTTCTGCTGCGCTGAAGGTTCCTAAGAGCACAGTGGCCTCCATAATTCTCAAATGGAAAAAGTTTGGCACAACCAGGACTCTTCCAAGAGCTAGTTGCCTGGTCAAACTGGATAATTGAGGGAGAAGGGCCTTAGTTAAGAGAGCTGACCAAGAACCCGATGGTCACTCTGACTGAACTCCAGAGATCCTGTGTGGAGATGGGACAGAGTTTCAGAAGGACAACCATCACTGCAGCCCTTTACCAATCTGGGCTTTATAGCAGAGTGGCTAGATGGAAGCATCTCCTCAGTGCCACGTGAAAGCCCGCTTGAAGTTTGCAAAAAAAGCACCTGAAGGACTCTCAGACTGTGAGGAACAAGATTCTCTGGTCTGATGAAACCAAGATAGAACTGTTTTGGCCTCAATTCTTATTTATTTTATTTTATTTTATTTTATTTATTTGTCAACAAGTGCAAGAAAACAGGACACATGAAAAAAATGGCACAAATAAATGGATATAAAGAAGCAAAACATAGCCATAATCACATAAAATGAGTACATACAAATGGGTACAGTAGGACAGGGACGGTAGGCACGCTGGTGCGCTTATGGACGCCCCCTTAGGGACCTCTTAAGAAACGTGTAAGGTACACGGTAGACAGTTTAAGGTAAAAGGTATGGGGGTTAGAGAAACTAACAACAGGATCAGGTAAAGTGTTCCAGACATTTACTACTCTATTGCAGAAGTCGTATTTTCTGCAATCAAGATTAGAGCGAATTACATTTAGTTTGAATCTATTGATAGCCCTAGTGTTATTGCGGTTGAAATTAAAGTAGTCATTAACAGGTAGGACGTTAAGGTAGATGATCTTGTGTNNNNCTTAATGCCTTTTTATCAATTTTGTTACAGTGAGCTCTGGGGCTTAGATCTTTTGAAATTAGTACACCAAGGTCCTTGACAGAGTGTGGGGCATCTTTTAGATCGTTTCCGTCCAGCTTGTATTTGATGTTCTGATTTTTATTGCCAGTGTACAGGACTGAGCATTTGTTAGCAGAGATTTGGAGTTGCCAAATTCTAAATGTTATGTCTGGAGGAAACCAGGCACCGCTCATCACCTGCCCAATATCATCCCATATCATGCTGCGGAGGTGTTTTTCAGTAGCAGGGACTGGGAGACTGGTCAGGGTTGAGGGAAAGCTGAACGGAGCAAAGTACAGGGATATCCTCAATGAAAATCTGTTCCACAGTGCTTGGGATCTCAGACTGGGCCAAAAGTTCACTTTCCAACATGACAGCAATTTCAAGGTTGTTGCAAAAAGTCTGAATATTTATGCTAATGTGATATTTCAGTGTTTTTTCTTTTTAATAAATTTACAGACATTTCTAAAATTCTGTTTTCAGTTTGTCATTATGGGATACTGAGTGTAGATTAATGAGAAAAAAATGAATTTCAACAACTGTAGAATCAGGCTGCAGCATAACAAAATTGACAAAAATGGGTTCTGAATACTTTCTGAATGCACTGTAAATAAACAATGGCACATATAAGGCTTGTTCTGTTTAGTTGTAGTATAATACAATCACAGCTATCTCAGGAAAGATAACTATATAATGTTTACTGTGTTAATGCAATCTACTAAGGAAGTTGCCTAATCAAAAAATGAGATAAAGTTTGCCTGATGTGATTGATTTTTCCATGTTATCTATGATAAAACATTGCTTTTGGAGTGTTCATAAATTGGTAATCTTCTTGATGAGACTGATTTTAGTACCCAGGGTCTTATTTTTTAACCTTTTTGAAGATAGAAACATTTGCCTTCTTCCAATTATTTGGCTTTTCACTAGTTCTTCAGAGTAGTTTCTTAGGATTAATCCATGTAAACTCCTCCCTGACCTTCAGTGGTTTAAAATGCAATGGGCTAGAGATTTAAACTCATTTAAAGATCTTGAGTTCAAGTCCCAACTTAGCTGGGTGATTTTGTGCCAGCCGGGTGACTTTGGGCCAGTCACTCTAAATAGGAAAAAGAGGATGAGTTGGATATGTTTGCCACTTTGAGTTATTTATAAAAAATAATAAAGGTGAGATATACTGTAAATAAAGTTTAAAAAACAAAGTCAATAAATATTCCTTGAACATATATCTATCACCTTAAAGTTTTAGCCCTGCCCCTTCATACAGATTTGCGCAATTGCTTCAGGGGAAAAATAGTGTCTTATTGGAAGATATTTGAGCCAACTTATAAATTAAGAAATTTTGACTTTTCTTTGCTACTAGCTAGCATTTTGACATTCTTTATGAGCAAATGGTATATTATTCCTTTGTTCTTAGCATCTTTTACTAACTTCAGTTCATTCCCAATTTTAACTTTCCCAATACCATCCCTGGAAGGTAGGGCTACTGTTAAACAGTCTTCCTTTATTTTTTTCAGAACTTTGTGAAATTTTTTGTATCCTCTGCTGCCCTTCAGGTTTTTACTGAAAGGAATTTCCAACTAGCTTTTTGCACAGTGGAAGCCTATTTACCATTGTTTTGGTTTTATTTAATTAATTTTTTTTAGTCCAAGATATATAGTTTGTCTGCACTCAGCTTTTCACAGTGTGATCATTCTAGCTTGATTCATGGATGAGGCAGGTTACCTTGCCTATTTTTGTAGCAGAATGATCTTACAATCTTGAACAAATACACTTTGTTCTAAAAAGATTTATTTACATTATAAGTGCAGTCTAAAGTGCAAGGAGGATGAATTTAAGAAGGTGTGATATCATCAAACAGTATTTAAAAAAAAGGAGTGTCAGGTGTTTTCTTCCTGAGTTATAGAACAAGAATCAGGAGTGGTTTAAAAATAGTCCAAGGTAATATAAGAAGTTCACTAAATGAATAATGTTAGTGTGAGAAATATGGGACTTTTAAGTAATTATATATAATATATATTTTATATACCGGTATATATTTAAACTTAATATTATATATATTTAAACTATTTGTATCTATTGTTATTCAACTTATTCAGCGTTACAGTGGTAAATATCTAGATGTATTTCCTTTGTTAATACCAAATGTCTCTGAGTGCCTATTTTGCACTTAAAGAATGATAGGACTGGTTAACTGAGTTTAAGTTGCAAATCTCAAATATAGAAGTTTTATAGTAATAAGACCTGTTGGGCAGCACAACTTTATTTTCAGTAAGTCAACATACTGTAAATACTTAAAAACATAGTTATCAATGTGTCTAACAAAGATCCAAACCAATACTCCGCCTTCGATCTGACCTAAGTGTAGCACACAAAATTATCTGCTACAATGTCCTACCTGTCAATGACTACTTCAGCTCCAACCGCAACAATACACGAGCTCACAATAGATACAAACTTAATGTAAACCGCTCCAAACTTGATTGCAAAAAATTCGACTTCAGCAACAGAGTGGTCAATGCCTGGAATACATTACCTGACTCTGTAGTTTCTTCCCCAAACCCCCAAAACTTTAAGCTTAGTCTGTATACCATTGATCTCACCCCATTCCTAAGAGGTCTGTAAGGGGCGTGCATAAGCGCACCAGTGTGCCTACCGTCCCTGTCCTAACGTCGTACTCGTAAAGTATCATGTACTAATAGCCATGCTTGTACTTCTTATTATTATTTTTTTCACAATCATGTTTATACTTTATCTGTAATCATATACACGTTTGACAAATTTAAAAAAATGATAATTTCTGTTCTCTTGAGATCTAAAGCTGCTTTTTTGCATGTAAATTAAATATCAGCTGCCTTAATACAAAGGAGGAAAATTACAGTATTTGTTAATTATTTCTATCTTGACTCTAGTATTGCCTCATTTTGTTTTCTAATTATTTCTTATGATTCCTCTTTTTTCTATGGCTCTCACATTCATAACATTCCCCAGTAAACAACTTGTCTTGAGTAAGTGAATTCTTTCCCTTCCCACTCAACCCTCCATCAGAAGTTCATGATATTTATGTACCTTCTACTTCCACTGAGTAATAGAACACAGTTTATGTTTTTAGTATTAGATGGAACATCGAGTCATTAATCTGGGAAAGTGTGGGGGTGCGGGAATGCTGCATGTGTCTATGGCTTTAATGGATGTGTATTGGTACACAGCTACAAGCAAGGTTAAGTTAGATTGCTATCCAGACCGTAGCTTTACTTAATTCCAGAGCTATCTAGGTGAGCAGGATTTCAATTCTTAGAATTCCCTTTACTGACTAATACTGATTAATTTGAGAGACAGCTTCACTGAAACCAATGCGAACTAAATTTTTGAGCAGATACATACAAGGTATCTGTTTCTCACAGATGATTGTTGTATAATAGCTTTGCCAGATCTGATGGTATGCAAATCCATGTGTAGAATGGATTGGCAGGAGTTGTTATGAAAGTTTTTGATATGCATTTACCTGTGGGTGTTGTAGAGTATATCATAAGTAACATAAAGGTGGGATAAAAGCAAATTTGGTGTGGAATTTTAATAAGAGTAAAGTTCCCTTCAGCAGTTAAATAACCCAAATTCCCCTTTCAAATTAATCTTTTCCCACCTACAAACTATTTCATTTAATTTTATATTTTAAATAAAAATTAATGACAGCTAAGAAAGGGATTGGTTGTTTAACAAAAACCATGAAAAGTTGCAACCTCCCTAAGACTACAGATTGGACACCCAATCTGTAAGAGAATAATAACAATATTATTTTCTTAATTGCTTTGCAGTCTCTTGAGCAAAATGGCCTTTTGGAACCAACTGCTTCTAAATCAGTATTTTTCAATCTTAGCAACTTCAAGATGAGAGGACTTCAACTCCCAGAATTCCTCAGTCAGCTTGCTTAATTAAAGTTAACTCCTGATTTGATGTGATGTACTTAAATCTGTATACGTTATATTTCTTATAGAGCATACAGTATTTGCTAGGGAAAATTCATTAACCATGGAGCAAGTTTGGGCTTGTTCTTTGACCTGCAATAAAATATATGTTTTTTCCAGTTGTGATTTTAAAACACTGCTTTATTTCTTTCCAGGCTGGCAACCTCGGTGGTTCCTTCTTGCAGGAGGTGTGTTATCCTATTATGACTCACGGGAAGATGCTTGGAAAGGCTGTAAGGGGAGCATTCAGATGGCAGTTTGCGAAATTCAAGGTAAAGAGACAAATCCACAAAGTATATCTTCTTGCTTATTATATTCAATGATTTTGTTTAGGAAATCATCTGCAGGCAGCTTCACAAGCCGTGTATAGTAATCTGTGAGTAAATGCCATAGACCCATACTTTTCCAAATATGTTCCTGGTCTTTTTCTCCTCTTCTTTGGCATGAAAAATCATCCTATCTTGCTTTGTTTCCTGTTAGATCTGAAAAAGAAGACCTCTGCATTAATATCAGTTAACCAACAGGGACAATAATTTATTAGCTTAGTTTTTAAACTGACATGAAACCCAGAATTAACGTCAATGAAGAAATTAAATTAAAAGAAAACTGTAATATCAGGTAAACTAGAAATTTTGTGACGAGGTGGAAATCATTAATATGATATATATCCATATTTTGATTTATTAATGCAAAATATGTTCTATAGGTCTTAAGATGGTGTGCAAGACCTCCTCACTTATTTTTTCCTGGTGCACTGTGATTTGGCCTATGGATCTATGATTCTGATTTTTTTCTGTTTTTCCTATCCATAAATTTGGCTGTAGAAAAGAACTCTGATTAGTAATTCCAGGAGTATTCGTTTGGTTTATTTAGAAGAAAGGAAGAAAAAGGCTGCATATAATTAGACAAATTGTGTCTGAATCAAGTTAGTCTACATGTGACTGTAGAAAATGTTGATTGACTCTCACCTAACTCTCTTGATATTAGTTCATTCTGCAGATAATACACGCATGGATTTGATGATTCCTGGAGAACAGTGCTTTTATCTCAAAGCTAAAGATACAGCTGAAAGACAAAAATGGTTGGTTGCCCTGGGAACTGCCAAGGCTTGTTTGACAGATATTCGGACATTAAAAGAAAAAGGCAAGCAATTTCATATGGGGATCAACTTAATGTAGTATTTCTCAGCTTCCCCCAAAGTAACGTTTTCTATTTATGTACATATCCAATCTTTGAATTACTTGTTGCACAAAAACTTTGTTGACAGGCTTTGTTTTATTTCTTTCAAAAGCATCTCTGAGATTTTCTATTCCTGGGAATCTTTATGCTGAATAGGGATTTAAGTATGAAAGTCTCCTGAGCGTCTGATAATCTAACAACTTCACAACAATGAATTCCGTCTTTTATAAGTCATATCAGCTAATTAAAAGCATTGTAGTAATGTATAATGTAAGAAAAAGGTGTTTTAATAAAAATTGCATTTACTCAAATATTACTTCTAATTTCCACCAAGTGAAAAGTTATAACCTATCAAAATCTATCTTTAAAACAAGATCTAAAAAAGTTTGGTTTTGTTATTTAAGAACATATTATATATTATATTCTTATATAAAGACAAATCTTTCTAATTTGAAACTTTGTATACTATTTTAGTGTCAAAAATTAATATACTGTATTAGTTAATACCAAATTTGGTTTCATGGTTTTCTTTTATACTGCCTTCTAGAATTTAAGGAATAATTGAATGGTCACTTTTCTAAATACAATATTCTTTGGAACAATGTTTATTTGTTGAGAAGTCATTGGAGATGCCTTTGATTGAATAATATGTTAACTATGACTGATTTTTCTAATTTAATTTAGAATTTACAGAAAACACTGAAATATTGAAAACAAAAATGGCAGAACTTAGATTATATTGTGACCTCCTGGTTCAGCAAGTGGAAAAAATTAAAGCAACTACTACAACTTCACATGTTCAGGTAATATGTTCCAAAAAGCCGAAATATCAGAAATGTCAGAAATATTAGAGTTGAGATGTTTGCAAAGGACTTCAATGACAAGTATCCTATAGAGGGAGTTTGGAAAAAGAAATGTTTTATTCAGATTATATCATTGTAATTTTTGCTCTAGTATCAGACCTTTCTTCTGTTCTTACAAAGTTATTTGATGGAAATTTCATTGTGGCTTCCATACAGCAACCAATATTTGGCTTTGAAATAGAATTCAGGCCTTCCAAAAGTAGATTTGGCCTGCCTGTTTTGATGATCTGAGTCACAGTGTTCAGATCACCATGAACTGTGTCTACAGGTGAATTAGTTGATTTTCACATGTACATAATATGGAAGTGATAAGAAATCTAGACCTGGGTGTATTCTAAACAATACCATATTTGGTAGGTACTTGATACATATCTCTAAAGCGTATCGAAAGCCTGCTCCTTTTGTTAGGTTGCAAAGAACTAACCAGGACACTAAGAAATCACCTCTCATGTTTGATTAGAAATAATACTACAGAGAAAATACTCTTGGCAGAGAGAAGCTATGTATATTCCTCTTATTCAGATAATTCATGCAAGATATCATTACGCATAGAGTGAATTTTGATATGAGGGGTTGCCTTGCTTGCCCTATCACTGACTTTTAAATGGAAAGGCAAATAGGCAAGATACATCCTGACAACTCAGACTGGCAGCATTTTTAAAGAGGCAAAAGCTTCTGAGTTTTCCAGGAAGCCTCAGTCCTACCTGGATAATAAGGTCTTGGGGAAAAAAATATTATATGTTTTGGCAGTCAGCAGTGCAATCTGAATCATTCTTCTTGCTTCTTGAACCTTCAATGTCAAGTTCAGTATCAGAAATTAGCCTGGGTACTTTTAGTGTCAGGAAACCTGACAAACATGAGAGTTGGGGTCATTTTGGTGGAGGCATGAAAAATGTTTAAAGTCTTCTTCTTTATACATCCCCCATGAGAGATATATGTCAAGAAAAGAACTCCTCAGCTGTGACATCCCAATACACTCCCTAAGAAGATCTGCTTGTCATTAATTGTTGGCTGGAAGTGAAAACACTTTTTCCCCCCAGGCATTTTTAAAATTAAAATCAGTAATTGATTTTATTATTGCTTTGTTTTGAAATTTCATGTCTTCCAGATCAGTTAAACTTATTTCAGTTGAGCAGTTTTTTCTAGACAGCATATACATTCCCAATTGTTAGGAAGACACTAAAAAAAAATCTACTCTAGCTTTTAAAAAATTGCAGCTTCCATTGCTGTACCTCTATTTAAATGCAAGCTATCCTGGAATTTACCAATGAAGGACAATTAATTTGCTACATAAATAAATATTTAGTGCAGATATGTCATCTGAGCTGGGAAAAGTGAATTCTGATACTGAAGATTTGCAATTGGGGTAATGGTAATGGCAGGTTGGAAAGCCAAAAACCTGGGTAATGCTTGAAAAATTTTAATTTTGCAGCATGGAATTAATATGGGAACACTATTGAACTCCAGCTGTGCCACATTCCTGAAGACACTTGAAGAATGTATGCTGATTGCGAATGCTGCCTTTTCTTCTGAATTGCTTCAACGTACTCCAGGAGAAACTTCATACTCAGTTATTCGCAAATTAAACAAGGTAAGTTTATGTAATCTCAGATGCTACAAAATAGTTTATGAACTGATAACTTATGTTTGCTTATGGTTCTGAATATGGTTTGCTCTTTTCGTGAGTCCTGAAATCATCCACAAATTAGTGACATTGCTCAGCATAAACTACTGAACAATAAAGGCACCACATTTTGGCAATCTGCAGTGAAAATCAAAACAAAATGCTGGGCAAGTCATCAGATAGACCTATAATAAATAAAAAAGATTCTTTCTCAAACACAGCAGACAACTCCCTCCAAATTTTAGCATTGTTAATATGTCATGAAACAGTAGCTTTCTGTCAAAGAAAATCATTGTAGCAAACGAGCACTGTAGGTGTCAGCTGCCAAAAGGGTGACTTTCTATTATGACAACCATTCATTAGATATTCATAGAATGAGCAATTCCAAATGCATATATAATTGAACTTTGGCTTGAGATGTGTTATTCTGGAAAAGAACAAAATAGGCTTATGAACTTTTTTTTTTGTCAAGAAAGCCTGAATATGTCTACTTTTTTGTAGAAAAAGACATTAAGGAACAAATTTTAAATATGAGTGAGAAATTTATTAACAGACTATGCATTTTTAACAGATATTACAAATATGGTTTGTTCATAAGGTTTTTTTAAGATCAGCATTTCAGTGTCATGGTTAAAAAAAACCAATTACCAAGCAGGTTTGTCGAGTGCTGCTTTGGGTGTGGTCTGCAATATTTCAGAAGTTTATTTCTTGCTCATTGTTGTTCATGGATTGTATACAGGTAGTCCGCGACTTACAACAGTTCATTTAATGACTGTTTGAAGTTACAATGGCACTGAAAAAAGTGACATGACCATTTTTCACACTTATGATCATTGCAGCATCACCATGGTCATGTGATTTACCTTCGGATGTTTGACAACTGGTTCATATTTGTGACGGTTGCAATGTGACAGGGTCATGTGATCACCTTTTGTGAACTTCTGACAAGCAGAGTCAATGGGAAAGCCAGGTTCACTTAAAAATGGTGTTACCAATTTAGTAATTGTACTGATTTATTTAACAAATGTGGCAAGAAAGGTCGTAAAATGGGGCAAAACTCGCTTAACAAATTTCTCAGCAACATAAATTTTGAGCTTAATTGTGATCGTAAGTCAAAGACTACCTATAACTGGGATGAAATGTGCAGTACAGGATTTGTTTCCTTCTGCAATATATCTTGTGATTTTTGCTGGTTTATGCCTTTACCAATATGATAGTCTGGTGTACTAAAATATGATGACTTCCACCTGCCCAACCGACATGACGAAAGGTGGCTGGGAAAAAGTGATAACAGACTTCAGAGTCAGCAGTCAAATTTGGATCTCAAATAGTTTGAACATTTTTTTCATAGATCTCTCAGCTTTTAAGGAAGTATGCAAAAAAACTGATGATATTTAGAAAATCAATGTCATATCGTTTTCAGATACTAAAAATATAAGCCAAACATAGGGAGCAGTATAATATTTCAAACTGGAAAACAAAATAATTGAGATAAAAATGATACAAATTGTCTGTGCCTCTCAACAAATATTTTGTGTTGTAAGACCAACCTAGATAGTTAAATTTTGAAATTCCAGAATTAATACTTTATATGACATCCCTTTCTCTTCTCTCCTTTACTTGCCATAGCTGAAGATTGCTATTTATGTGTAGTGTGGCATTAGCATGAATTTTAGATTTGCTTAGCTTGGTTATTTCCCGTTTACTCATTTGACTAAACTAATTGGAGTACTATAGCATTCATACATAATGTTTTTTTTTCCCCATATTTTGATGAACTTAAGGTAGAGTATCGAACCCGGAATAATGTTGCCAGTGCTTGAACTCATAGCCAATCTTTTTTTTTCCTTGCAGCTGAAACTTCCTGCCCTACTTAGCCGCAGTGTAACAGAAAGGTACAACTTATTTTTTTCTTCATTCAGTTGAAGATTTTCTCAATGTCTAATCTTTCTGTGGTGATCCCAATCCTCTATTAGTGTTAGCAATAACAGGGAGAAGCTATTGCAAAGAATGATGCTTTAATGAGGTGATTTTACTAAAAGTTCTCAAGGTGCCAAACAACATCTGGAAAGCCACAAGTTACTTCCAACTTCCTTACTTTTTTTTAATGACCAGAGGTCTCTATTCCTTTTGAACTCTGTCCATATAAAAATTTTGAATTTAGACTCAAGTCCATCCAAAGAATTTGTCTTACATTTCTGTATATTCTTAAGTCAATGCCATTAGACAATTTTAAACGGATACCTAATAAATAAATAAATAAATAAATAAATAAATAAATAAATAAAATCCTTTTGAACTCTGTCCATATAAAAATTTTGAATTTAGACTCAAGTCCATCCAAAGAATTTGTCTTACATTTCTGTATATTCTTAAGTCAATGCCATTAGACAATTTTAAACGGATACCTAATAAATAAATAAATAAATAAATAAATAAATAAATAAATAAATAAATAAATAAATAAATAAATAAATAAATAAATAAATAAATAAATAAATAAATAAATAAATGCATATTAACATACTGTAAAATCCACATGGCACCCATAGAACAATCTGCTTCTGGTGCCAATACTGCGTTTATGTTTTAAAAATAAATCTCATTCTTCTTTTATTAGCATGAAAAATAAACTCCCAACTGAACAGTCAATAGTGAGACTTTTACTTTCTAAAGATGCAAATGCAGCTATTGGATCAGAAAAGTAAACTCTTAAAAAATGTAGTATTACACATAAAAATGGAAGGAAAGGTGAGAACATTATGTAAGACAAGCATTAATTTTAAGCATTAATTTGGCTTTCCCTTTTTTTTTATTTCTTTCCTCCCAGGAAGATGGAACTAAAGAAATGTGAAAATGGGTCTATTTATAAAAATACTACCCTTTGTGAAAAAACTTTTATTGAAAAATCATCCCCTGTACCCCTAAAGAGAAGTGAAAAGAAAGGTAAGAAAATAGCCCTTATTTGTTCTCTGGAGAATCTGTGGAGAAATTATTTCATATCTAGCCATAACAGAATCCTGAGTTGGTACAGAATACGCATGTGTGAGCTTGAAGAGGGCCAATTAGAACACAATATTATACAGTACTTTGCAATGTGCTTTTCATTCTGTGGCTGTCCTGCTAGTTCCAGGTCATGAAAGACTGATAAAGCCACATCTGAAGGGGAAAAGGAGGGATGAAAGTCAGAAGAATAAAGACATAGAAAGAAAGATGAGTGAGTGGATATGTGTTTGTGAAGAGATGTGACCTCCCTCTCTATAATATCCAAACATTTGAATAGAGGATTGTGAGGATGTTTGACATTCTACTGTTGTTATGTTAAGAGTTTGTCTTCAAGACAGAGAGACACTAGAGCAGGGGTGTCAAACTCAAGGTGTCACGGCGTCACGTGACATATTGGGACTTTTTTCCACTTTGCTAAACCAGGTGTGGGCGTGGCCAGCAGTGACGCATCCGGCCCGCAGGCCAGGAATTTGACAGCCCTGCACTAGAGAATTGAATTAGAGTAATAAGGATAAGAGTCTGCTTAAATTTGATTTGTTGTTTATTTTCCTATTGTTTGGAAAAATATTTATGGATTTGCTAACTAAATAAATGATAATGCATCTCCAGCTTCGTTACCCGGATACTGCACATACAAATCCATTCTGGTCTAATATTAATTAGAAGTCATATTTTCCACAATTAGCCTCCATACCATTTAAAGATTTTTGTTTCTTTAAATCTAAGGTAGCCCCAGTAAAGATGGAGAAAACAAGCTGCTACCACAAGGGAACATTCAAGAGGACAAACCTTTAGAGCTTTTAGAAGAATCTGTAAACAGATCAGCAGACACAGATTTTCCTACTTTCTTCAGTGCTATGAACTATAGGTAATGTGCCACCTGGATGGAGCATGCTCCAAACATCTTAATTAATGGAATTCAGTCCAGAGCAGCATAAATCTCCACAGAATTTGGAAAGCTACATGCTTGCCTAATATGGTTTATGACAGAAGAAACACTAGTAAACATTTATAAATACTATAAACTACAGGTAGGAGTCCTTAACTCTTAACCAGTCGTTTTATCATCGTTCAAAGTTATGACAGAAACAAAGCATAAATCCCCCAATAAATCACAAATGGTCGCACCTCCTCCCTCCTGCGGTTATGTGACTGCATATTGGGCAGGGCAGCTTTATTACCAATTTTAGCATTCCACAGTCATAAGACCATAATTTGTAGTATTTTTGGTGGGTTTTTTTTTTTTTTTTTTTGGGTGGGGGCAGAAAATGCTGGTTCATTTAATGATCATGGCATTTGGTTAATACTGGCTTGAAAAAGACAGTAAAATTATTTCCGGTTGCATAAATGCCTCGACCTACGGCCATAACACAACTGTAACCAATCATAATTACATTTGTAAATCAAAGACTATCTGTGGAAGGTTTTGAAATAGGATTCAGGGTGGAATTATTTTTATTGCTATTGCAGGATTGACTTCTTCATGTTCTGTTTGCATTCTTTTCCAAAGATTTAGTGATATCAAGCTTTTTGAGGATGGAGGAATACCAACAGAAGAATTTCTGAATTCCTGTTATGAAATAGTTCCAGTCTTGGGTAAGTATAATTACTGGTTTTCTCCATAACATTTATTGTATATGAATATCTCTTGTTTGGGTGTTCTATGCTGAGTCATAGAATAGATTCTGTAATTTGTAAATAGGTGGTCCTTACCTATGCTCAGTATTTGCTGGTTGCCTTAGACTTATCCAAAATAATTCAGTAAAGTAAGTAGGTCTTTCTTTTTTTATGATAGTTAGGAAGATAGAGAATGATTTGAGAAGTTGTTATGGGTTATTGGTAGCAATAACCCTTAATTAACCCATAATAACCCACAGTTGTTAAAGGTTATTGGTGGCAGGAAGGAATCTTGAGAATAATGAACTTGATTACAGTTTTTAGGCAGATTTTTTTAAGGCAGATACAGCAGATTTTTTTCATTTTTTAAAATAATAACTTTATATAACTTTATAACTTTATTTTCCTGAAGAATTTTTTCTTGAAGGATGTCTTGGCATGTATTTTAATTTAATTTTAATTTATTTATTTTTATTCTGTGTTTATTATTATTTTTTAATAATTTAAACCAGCGAACAGACCTAATATTCCTTCCTTCTCCTGACTTTCCCACAAGAATCCTTTGAGGTGAGCTGAGCTAAGAGAGAGTGACTGGTCCAAAGTCACCCAGCTGGCTTTCATGCCAAAATGGGACTAGAGCTCACAATCTGTTATTTTCTAGCCTGGTGCCTAAATCAAATTGGCTTGCAATGTGTAAGTTCAGACATTCAGTATGTCTGAAATAAACGTTAAATAAAAGTTCACTTCAAAATGTTGAAGGTTACATATAGACAACTGTAGAGTATGGACCTGCTTGGGTGACCTTCATTAGGGAAAGCTTTTGATTTGTTTCCTTGGTACCAAGCAATAATCAATGAAACTTACTTCTAATAGACTTACAGACCTCTTTATAAATGTTTCATTGTTTATTTTTCATCTGGCTCTTGCTTTATTTCCAGGGAACTCCATTGATTTCCATAGTGGTTTCTTTGGATGCTGCCTTCTATCTTCTATCTAGGCATGAAACAGATCAAGATCTATATAGCACCTTGATCTTGATTCGTCTGAAAGACTTATTTCAAGAAATTATTTATTTTTTATTCATTAAATTTATATGCCACACATCTCCCTAATCAAAGTAAAATGATTTCAGAGTGTAATTTAGAAACTGCTAAACATTTAGCTCATTTTGACCAGGTTCAATCTCTTATGCATCTCCATTGCATCTCCACCACTTTAGCTTGAGTTTTACAGATAGTCCCCAACTTGCAACCGTAGGGAGCCGAGGTGGCGCAGTGGTTAGAGTGCAGCACTGCAGGCTACTTCAGCTGACTGCTAGCTGCAGTTCGGCGGTTCAAATCTCACCGGCTCAAGGTTGACTCAGCCTTCCATCCTTCTGAGGTGGGTAAAATGAGGACCCAGATTGTTGGGGGCAATATGCTTAGAGAGGGCTGTAAAGCACTATGAAGCGGTATATAAGTCTAAGTGCTATTGCTATTGCTATTGCTATTAATGGAGACTAGGATTTCTGTTGTAAGTCATGGGTTGTAAGTTGAAGCACCCCGGTGACTGGGCCTGGTTTTATTTTATTTTTTGTGGCAGTTGTTAAATGAACGCCATGGTTGTTAAATGAATGTAGTGATTATTAAGTAAATCAACATTCCTATAGGCATTTTCAGCTGGAAATGACCTGGAAAGACCAGAAATGGGCAAAACCCATCTTAAATTACAGTCACATGACCTCAAAACACTGTGTCCAGTCAAAAAGGTGAGCCAGTTGTCCAGCACATGAAATGAGGTCATGTGACTGTGGTGGTCAAAGAATGCAACCATTGGAACTACAGAACCAAGTCATGTAGTTTTGGGGGGGATCTATCCTAACTGTGAACAGTTGCTAAGTGATCGGTCATCAAGTGAGGACTACCTGTATAGGGACCAATCTTATAAACAGTTGTTTGTCAGGCTTGAGCTGACCTCCCAAAATAGCTCTAAATGTGTGTAGTGGCCATGGAATTTCTAAAGCCATTGCTCTAGGACAGGGCTGTCAAACTCAATTCCACTTGAGAGCCACATCAGGGTTGTGTTTGACCCCGGGGGGGTCGGGGGGGGCGTGGCCAGGGTGGGCATGGCCAGCTTGATGTCATTTGTATTGGGGGTGCCTGTAGTGGCCCTAGCACTCTGCTAGCGAAAATGGGCTCCCAAACTCTGTTTTCAGCTGCGATGGCCTCCTACAACCCTCTGCCAGCGAAAACGGAGCTCAGGAGGGCTGCAGGTGGCCGTCCTGAGCTTCGTTTTCGCTGGCAGAGGCACCGTGGGCCGGTCCTTTGCTGTTTCCAGGGCACCCCGCAGGCCAGATCTAAGCACCCCGTGGGCTGGATCCAGCCCCCGGGCCTTGAGTTTGACACCCCTGCTCTAGGAAGTCTGCAAAGCCTGAACATGTTAAATGTTATCACAAAGATGTTTCCCTTCAGGTGCCAGTGGGGAAGGCTAGTTAGATGCTCCAGATGTTTATCACGAAAGACTTAAAAATATCTTATAAAGACTATAAGCCAATTCAAGCATTTTGCTGTGACTGATGACTTTTAAACTGTCTTTTTTGAGATATTTCTGTTCAGTAACTTATCATTGCAGGTGGTCCTCACTTAACAGCATCCTGTTCAGTAACTATTTAAACTTATGACGGTACTGAGTGAATGGTACTTACAACCGTTTTTCACAGTTACAGTGGTTGCAGCATCTCCACATATATATAATCATGATCTGGACCCTTGGCACCCAGCTTGCAATTATGACATCTTTCCATCCTGCGATCACCATTTGCGATCTTCTTTGCCAGTTTCTGACAAGGAAAGTCAGTGGGAAAGCCAGCAGAAAGTCACAAATGGTGATCACATGACATCATGCTTAACAGCAACCAGAAGTACTAGAATACATCGCTAAGGACATGATGGTGTGATGTTGCATTTTATGATTTAAATTCCTGTTCCAATTATTGTCATTAAGTGAGGGCTAGCTATACTTTTCTCAAAAAGTATGTCTGAACCTGGGATCAATATTTTGTATCCAACACAGATTGTTTGCAGCTTTAGCATCATTTGGGAGGTGAAAGGAAGTTTCTTAAATAATAATTATTTTGTCCTGTTCTTTAAAAGAATGAGAGCAGTGAATTAAGAACAATGATGTCATGTAGACTTTTGAAGAAGAAGCATGCCGAATTTATGTTATCAGAAAATTGAGATATATTCCACAATGTCTCTCTGTTTGGGGAGATAATCTTTTTCTTTTTCTTTTTACAACCCTGTAATCCCTTTTATCGGGGTGGAGTTGGGGTGACTGAATGAAGCTGAGTGGTTACTGGCTGGATGCCATTCCTGACGCCTACACGGAGTTTGCAGCAGACATTTTCTCTTAGAGAAACATCTGTTTCTGCCAAGGACTGAACTCTCAACCTTCCAAGTGGGAGGCAACCATCTTCACCTCTAGGCCACCAGCTGCTCATGAGGAGACAATATCTGACAGCGAAAATAATTCTTCCTCCACTGTTTCCATAGAGTAAGAGGGAGAAGAGAAATTCTGATACACAGGCAGAATACCCTTGTGTAATATCAGATGTAGTCCTTCCTGCTCTTTTGTGCTAAATCAGAATTTTGTAGATGCCAGTTAAAGAGGGCCTTGAGGGAACCAAACTTTTAAAAAAGACAATGTTTTCTTTTTTCTAGACAAACTTGGACCCACAGTCTTTGCCCCTGTTAAAATGGATTTTGAAGGAAATATAAAGGTAATAGATTCAGTTTAACATTCAGCGGCCATTAATATATAACTCTCATAACATTGTAGAACTGAAAGGAACCATTTAGACTATCATGTACTCAAGTTGAAAACAAAGTAAGCCTGGCCGAGATATGTCAATATATATCTCTGTATAAGAGCCTACCACCTCCCGGGTATTAAGTTCAGAGGTCAAACTGCTTTTAGAATTAGGCAGATTTTTGTAATTTTCACCGGCATTTCCCTTTCTGTAACTTCAGCTTATTCTCCCATGTTTCACTTTTTTTCTCTCTCTCTTCCATTCAATCATGTCTGATTTTTGGAGACCGCAGCTTTCTTTCAGAGTTTTTCACAAGTGCTTTGCCTTTGTGCCCTTCCTAGATAAAATGACTAGTCCAAGTTAGCTTCATGCCCAAGGCGGGACTAGAATTCTCGGTCTCCCAGTTTCTAGCTTGATGCCTACTATCCCACACTTAGTTTCATGTTTTACATTCCTAGACTATAAAATAAGCTATACTTTATGTAGTTGATGATGTACCTTCGTGTACTTAAAGAGAGCTATATTAAAGAGAGCTGTTGTCAGCTGGCTCACAAGGCCCTTTTCTATGTTTACTTTCTGGGCTGCTGTCTTTGCCACTCTGTTGCAAAGTAGCTTTCTCAAACTCTCATATGAGGTCCGTAAAACTGCTTGTTTCAGTAGGCCAGTGGGAGAACCCAAATCAGAAGACAGTGAATGGTCTAGTCCTGTGATGGCGAACCTATGGCATGTGTGCCGGAAGTGGCACGCAGAGCCATCTCTCTGGGCACGCCAGCTGTTGCCCGTTGCTCTGGGTTCCAGCGCGCACATGCGCGGCGGCCAGCTGGTCTTCGTGTGCGCAGGAGCGCCGGAAACCGGAAGAGCAGCTCCCTGGTGCGCATGCGTGCACTGGGAAGCTGAGCTTCTGGTGCGCCCATACACGCCAGCCAGCTGGTCTTCTCACATGCATGCGTGCCAGAAACCGGAAGACCAGGTGACCGGCATGCATGCGCACGCCGGAAACCGAAAGCTGGTCTTCGCGTGCGCAGGAGCGCCGGAAACCGGAAGAGCAGCTCCCTGGTGCGCATGCGTGCACTGGGAAGCTGAGCTTCTGGTGCGCCCATACACGCCAGCCAGCTGGTCTTCTCACATGCATGCGTGCCAGAAACCGGAAGACCAGGTGACCGGCATGCATGCGCACGCCGGAAACCGAAAGCTGGTCTTCGCGTGCGCAGGAGCGCCGGAAACCGGAAGAGCAGCTCCCTGGTGCGCATGCGTGCACTGGGAAGCTGAGCTTCTGGTGCGCCCATACACGCCAGCCAGCTGGTCTTCGCACATGCATGCGTGCCAGAAACCGGAAGACCAGGTGCCCGGCACGCATGCGCACGCCGGAAACCGAAAGCTGGTCTTCGCGTGCGCAGGAGCGCCGGAAACCGGAAGAGCAGCTCCCTGGTGCGCATGCGTGCACTGGGAAGCTGAGCTTCTGGTGCGCCCATACACGCCAGCCAGCTGGTCTTCGCACATGCATGCGTGCCAGAAACCGGAAGACCAGGTGACCGGCATGCATGCGCACACCGGAAACCGAAAGCTCAGCTTTCTGGCATGCGCACCGGGGAACTGCTCTTCCGGTTTCCGGTGCTCCCGCACATGTGCGCCAGGGAGCTGCTCTTCCGGTTTCCTGGGCTCTCCTGCGCGCGCTCCCGTTTTGGCACTCAGTGCCGAAAAGGTTCGCAACACTGGTCTAGTCCCATCCCAGTTCTTTTCCATGCACCATTAACTTTTTGTGGCAACAAAAGTTTTTTTTAAAAAAGGAAGCCAGATGCTATAGGATAGGGAAGGAGTGATGATAACAGCACCTTAGTTTCTAAAAAGCAGTGGAAATCTTGATAAAAATGGAGTTTCTGTCAATGAAAAGCCACCTTTCCCTGTAGTTCCAGAGGAAATGCTGCCTAAATGTTTCATCTGAATGGAAAGCTGGATAGTTAACTCTGAACGTTCTACAAGTCCAAAAATGGAGAGTTGCAAGGAAACCTGTTACCTGCAGAAAGCTCTTCCGTTACCTTTCCTCTAGGTTGAAATATATTCCGTTATCTCTTTCTCTCTTTTTAGGACTTAATTTCTACTCTTCTCATTGTTACTTAGATTTTTTCAAAGAGAACTAGATGCAGAAATAGCCCAAGGCTTTTCAGAGAAGGAGAAAAACCGCTCTTGGAAGAAACCACCAGCAGAATGTATATTTAGAGTTTTAAAGACTAGTTTCACCATCACTGGTCTAGAGGCATGCAGTATTTGGATTAGAACCTGGCAAAAATTCCTCTTATTTTACATGGCACAACACCAGTGTCTGTTTTCACACTGAATCCAATACACCTTTGCCTGCTTTAGATCCAAATACTATGACTCTCAGTCCCATCATTACATTAAGTAAAGGTGTTGGATACCAACAGGTTTATATCTTTAAGCATTTTTCTTTGTTTGCTAAAAAGTCTAAAATGTATGTTTGACATCCTTTCAGAAAATAAATCAGAAATATATAACCAACAAAAAGGATTTCTGTACCCTTCAAAAAATTGTCCTTTATGAGTTGAGCACTGAAGTGGCCCAAATTCGACACTCTGCTACACAGGCCCTCCTTTGGCTTAAAAGGTCAGTTTTCAGCTCGGGTGTGTGTGTGTGTGTGTGTGATTGAGATGACTCAGTAGAAGGGATTTGCTTTTGCTCTAAAATCTGTAAATAATTACTTTTTAAGAAAACAGTTGCATTTTGGTCACATTACCTGCAAAACAAGTAAGACACAAGATTTAAAAACACTAAAAATATATGGACTTGTGCATGAAGATCAGTCTTTGGGTGCAAATTACAGACTAGCCAGTCATTGGGAATGTTATAAAGTTTAGGAAAACGTTCTCCATATTACAAAGAAGAAATGGCGAGGAGCTATGAAATCTCAGCTCTCTGAGATAGTCATTTTCTAATTAAAAGCAGACTACAAATTTTCAGATCCAGCTATAAACTTAAGCCTTGATGTCCTCTCATTAGATTTTATATCTTTGTTTCTCACTGCTATATCCAAATGTTCAAGAGGATGATTTGATTTGTAAAGTTTCAATGCCACTTCACTTGTGAGCAGAATTGTGAAGTAATTTTACAGGACAATGTGTTTAGTCTTCCCTTATTAAATGTACGAGGTGTCAAAGGGGTCTTTATTGCTGGTATTTGATAACCACATGCATGAAACAATATATAGACATTGAATATGCACATTGGACTTGTTAGCAATTTTTCACCATAATAGTGGCCTTTATGCTTAACATTTTCAAAACCAGTGCCTGCATTCTAGAAAGAGTTTTGCTCTGTTGCTGACATTCAAGATACTTTCAGAAACATAAAAATAAAAAAACATAAGCCAACTTAATGTGATGATTTTTTTTTAAAAAAAAAATTATCACTGCTCCCTAATAATTTTGTTATGGTTTTCTTACACTCTGGAAATAGCTGGAAAAATGTCCTTGCCTTTACAAAAACTGGTTCATGCAATTGGAATTAAATGTTTGTTCTTTAGGAATTTTTCCAGAAAGGTGTGTTTTCATTTGTTTGAGATTATATTTGATTTTAAATATTTGTAATTTAAAAATCAGTGCTTATTTTCAGAAATAGCAGTAATTCATACAGTATATACAGAATTCATAGATATGGATTCACAGAGGTAAGAGGTATGTTGGGCAGCTTTCTATTGTTATACAAAAAGCTTTCAAACAGTATCTTAAAACTAAATCACAGAGATGCAAAGGGACTCACTATCCTGTCTTTGTCTTCCTTTGTAAAATGAATGGAATGTTTTCAGAGATGTAATATACCTTGTTTGTCATAAACAGAGGTTTAAAATTTTTGAAGGAGTTCTTAACAGAACTAAAGAATGGAGAGAAAAACATCCAAACAGCACTGAGTAAGTACGGAATATTTTGTAAAATTTTATAAACGCGAGAACTTTAGGAAAGAAAAACAAATAAATCTGTCCAATCATTGCCTTTGTTTGGATTATATATACTAAATAAAAAGCAAAGCTTAAAACTCAAAAAGAAACCTAATTTTTTGTGTTAGAAAAAAGATCATGGTTAGAAAGATTTGAATTCAGCATCTTGCAACTGATTTCCTTTCTCTTTGCAGACAAATCTTATGGCAAAACATTACGACAGTATCATGGCTGGGTTGTTCGAGGAGTTTTTGCGGTAAGTCCTCACTGCTTTCCCAAACAAAGAGTGGAGATGAAGATGATCCACTGTTTTGAAATATTTGTTCCTGCCCTGCTAGACAGGCAGGAAATATTTCTGTTGACACATCAATTTTTTCTCCTGCATTGGTTCTGGTCAGGAAAATATCAACTACACCAAGTATAGGTCAACCTAATTGAGAGGTCTGATGTTGAATGCAAGGTTTCATGGGAAGAACATCTAAGGCTGTGTCTTGTCCCATCCTCAGTTCTGGAGTATCCCATGGAGCCAGAGATGTTGCTTCTCAACTTTTAACAACTTTAAGATGTGTGGACTTCAACTCCCAAATATCTTAAAGTTGACAAAGTTGATGAACGCTGCTTTGGAGGTTGAAGCTTTGATCCAAATAGTAATGTGTCAGAATAAACTGAATGGATCCATTTTTTTAAAAAAAGCAATGTTGGAAGAACATCATCTCACAAAATAAATGTTCAGCTTGGATGGGTAATAGATTGCTATATACACACACTCTTTCCGGTGTATTTAATAATTGCATCCACGTGTTGCTTGAAGCAGTATCATTTGGTAATAGGCTTTAGAAGGCATTCCAGATGCTCAAGCCAGTTGAAAGCATCTGGGTCTACATGTAGCCCTGGGCCTTCAGATGGTTGACCTATGTAGAGCTGATACCACTCTTGAATAATTTACCTTAGTTATGTAGACCTAAAATAATTTATCTCTCCATTTATCATTATCATCCAGTGCAAATGATAAAGTAGAAATTAGAAGATACCATGCTTGACTTCCTTTCCCCACCCCCTTCCTTGCAGCTAGCTCTAAGAGCATCTCCCACCTATGAAGGCTTTGTGGCTGCATTGTCGCTTGCAGAATGTGAAAATCAAAAAGAAGCTTTTTATCATGGAATGCAGCGAGACCTTAATGTTTACCTACCAGCCATGGAAAAGCAGCTCAACATCTTGGATGCATTGTATGAAGAACATGGACTGGAGTCAGATGAAATAGTCTGATCTCAGCCCAACATTGCTTTGCATATTCAGGGATTCTGTCCATCAATGTACTACTTTTCCTCAGAAAGCTGTATCTGTTTTTGTTTTTTCCATACATGGGAAAGAATTCCATGCTGCTTCTTTTTTTTAATATACAGTTTAAAAAAATACTTGGTTTGTGTTTTAAATGCAACGTTGCTGTATAATCTAGCTGGGTTCCGCCTATCTTTATGGCAAGGTCCTTAGAATAGATATATTGCTTATTTGCTGAATAACAGGCCAAATATGGCAGTGGTTCCAATCTGAGGAGTTTAGTACCATTTGGTTAGACATTTAGAACTTGCTGGAGCATTTATTCCAACACAGTGATATATACCTGCAACTATAAAACTCAGCGGGGATATCCAAGCTACACATCCCATTCAAATTAGAGTCTGTCTTGTAAAGGATTTGTATCACAACTACATCTGTTGTTCTCCCTTCCTTTGCCAAGTTCATCATTGAATTTGGAAACAATTGGCTGTATCTATTAAGGGAGCTGTAGCAATGAACCAACTCCATTCTACTTACAGGGATGATACATCACTTCTTAGTAGCATTAGCTGCTTCTGTCCTGGAGCGGTATTTTAATGCTACCCCAGAAACACCAGGGGGGGGGGGGAAGGGTTAATTCTGATACTCTGCCCTGTGCCATAATTGGGTCTAGTCCTTTCCAGTGCTAATAACCAAATGCCCCTGGATTCTAGGACTGGAAGTATATACCTAACATCATATAGTGCAGTAGAAGTGCTTTGAAAACCTTATCATTGCAATTCCCACACTTTTCATATTAGAAGCCTACATTTTATGGTTTTTTCTAGCACTATCAGATCTGGCTAAATTTAGAACAGAATGAGATTAAGGGGTTGATAAACAGTCCATAATAGTGGGAACGTTCTGTATAGGCTGGGCCATCTATATGAATGTGCTTAAAGCAAACTTACAGCATTCTGGCATTTGTAGGATGTAAATTATTAGGAGCTATTAGAAATTTCAAAGAAAAATTAGAAGTTCTAGGATTAGAAAGCTAAAGTTGGTATCTGGATGTAGCTACCTGATGATCTACTTGGGTAAAAAATTGCTATATTTTATAGTCTATAAAATTTGGAACATTCTATAATTAACTAGGCACAAATGCTGTCATTATACGTACCTGCATTTAAGTCAATAGAATTATTGTAGAAAATTGTATTTTGCCATCTTAATCAAATCCAATGATTGGATAACTCAGGAAATCCAGAAACTTTTTGTATTATTTCTCTTTTTTTTAAGCATTTGTATTTTGCTTTTATATTCAATATACAAAGTAGTGAGTTTGGAATTCATTATAGAAACACTTAGCCAATGGTCTTATCATGTTATTTTGTAAACAATTGGTACATGAAATATGTTTTTTTCCTTCACACATTTATATACCCATGCTCTTTTAGAAATAGTTTTTTTTTAAGTCATAAGGCCATGTTAAAAAGGAAAGCAGATTTTCCTGTATCGAATGTACAATACTGCAATTAGAATTTTGAGGCACTTTATAAATACTTTTGTTAATATTCTAACTTGGAGAAATTTCCCGCTTGTAAATATTTCTTCAAAAATAATTCTTTTGTTTCAGGAGGGAAAAAAACCAAAAAAGATGAAATTAATTTCCAATTTTTGTATTATAGACGATTAGCAGCATTTCAAGCTGAAGCTTGGGAATATCTTTTAATTTTCTTTTCTTTTACTCACCAAGTGAAATCCAAAGGGAAGAACTGACTAGTTACTTTGTTTACTTCACTACTTGCAACCAAACTAAGTAAGAAAATTAATAGTATAACTGGGTCGAGCTTGAAGGTGGTGAAAAAGGACTAATGTCGAGTCCTTAACTTTTGGTGGCCAGAATAGGTATCTGAAAATAGCTTTATTTATCTCCCTTCCAGCTTGCTTTCCCCCATCACCTGTCCCCCGGCTTTGGGGCATGAGAGGGAATTAACTACACTAGCTTAGAGATTGTCTTACATAAGGACTTTGGAGTGGGGGGAATTCATCGGATTTTCAGCACACCTTCAGCGTCCCATATTTTCTTCTTCTGTAAAAGCACCACTAATGGGAGATCTACAAGTTTTCTGCAGACACCTTGGAGCAAAACTGGCTTGTAGAAATCCATCAGCATAAGTGCCATCCTACCAGTGGGATTTTCTCGCTTCTATTAGAATGGCCTCTGGACTACTTTTGAGGCTTTCTCATTTAAGACAACACCAAAGCATATCTATGCAGAATTTAGAGTAATGATGACCTGATCAGGCAATGTGTTGTTCTCTACATGCTTAACTCCTTTTGTTAGCTTACCCATCATGCCAGCCTTGTTTGACAGTTGATAGTGATGACAGTGAATGTAATTTGAGCTGCAAGCTATGCACACTTGTTGACTAAGGTCAGCCTGCAGTTCTAGTCATGTTTTGCCATTGTTTTGTATAAGACATTTTATTGTTTTTTTACCCTAGTCATTATTTCACTGTCACATTCTCTTAATTTTCTTACTTGATGAAGGATTGTGTAATTTATGATGGAAACCTTGCTTTTCCAGGGAATATGAAATGTTGGTAGTTACCCCACAATGATGTATGATGTGAAGTTATAATATTTCATATTACGGTATGTTGCCATTTCTAAGACATCATGCTTTTGTCAAACCAAATTAAGTGATAATAATGTCCAATTAATAAGTTACACAGTATATTATGTGGGTTGCGATGAAAAATGCCTTTGTTTTTACTGAAAAAACTATTCGTAATTCTACTCTATTATAATTCTATTCTATTCTAAATTCTATTCTATTATAATTGTATTCTAATTGGAAAAACAAGGATGCAGTTTTCTACCAAATAGTATAGAAAAGTAAGTGAATTTGTAATACCTCTAAACATGGATGTGATTTGCTTTACTTGGATGAAATGAATGTTAGCCCTGGTTGGTTTAAATCAGTTAATTCTTTGTTAATTGTGTATTCTCAGGGAAATGAACAGCAAGGCAAAAATAGTCTGTATTTTACAGTGAAACTGTTTTTCATGTAAATACACTATAAGTTTCATATCTCTGTTCTTATAAATTGTTTGGGACTTGGGTAACATATGAGAAAGCAATTGGGAACTTCATAAACTGCAATTGACTTGTATAATTTGCATACTCTAAACCTCTATCAAGCAATATATAGCGAAACTATTAGAATTTCTTCACCTCACCCTCAGTAGTTGAATGTATCATACTTTGATAATTTGTAATCTTCCTTTTAAAATATACTCTTGAAAGCAAAATTGGCACATTCTGATGCTGTTTCAGATTCAAGATAACAGTGGATCAGAAACATGTTATGAAACATTATGTTATAGCAGGAATTTAAACATAATTTTCCTGTAAAAAAAGCAAATAGAGTCTCATCATAAGAATTATTACAAGTAATGCACAGAATTCTGCCATGCTACCTATTTGTTTTATTTTCTTTATTATTATTTTTTGTTCAACATAGTCCATGCCTTGAAAATGGACAATATTTCTTTTAGTTACTGGACTTTGAAGTGCAATCCAAAGATGATGATCTCTCCTCTTTATTGGAAATGAGTACATAGAATGCAATCTCATTAACCTGAATAATAAACTTTGGATCTTATTGTCTCTGGTTTCCTGTAATCCAGTGATGATTTTTAGCTGCTCTAAAGCAGATGGAGACCTTCTAGCTTCATTAAAGTGAAGCCTGTTTTTAGGAGTATTCCATGTGTTTAAAATTCTGAGTTATCTGTTGGAATCAATTTACATTATTTGCACGTTGTTCCTACAGTCCAACTCATATTGCTGTAGGCAGTATAAAAGCTGAAAGTGGCCAACCTCAGTCTTTATGTGGGACCTAATTACTTTTAGAATTGAAGTCCTATAAGAGCCACTCTACTGAACATAGAGCTAATTCTGAATGAACACAGATAGGATTGTCTTGTAATATGGGCTGAATTTGTGTCTTAAAAATATGAATTTCCACAATGCATTCTTGCTTTGATAGTACCCATCTTAGATTTGGCTCTCAAAGCATGGTATAATGGTACATGAGAAGGACCTTGAGAAACTGGACAAAGAGATATCAGCAAGGGAACAATAAGGTAAGAGACATCATATCCACCATTGGATAGTGAACAAGGCAAGAGGCTCAGAAAAGAACCCCCTTGGTTTCTTAGGTTGTAAAGAGACACAGGGGAGTATTGTACTTTTAAGATCTGCAAGATTGATGTTGGCCTTGTGGGGTAAACCAGATAGGAATCACAATCAGGAATTAATTCTACTTTTTTTGCAAAGCTATATTGACAAAATCTTGAAAGCAACTCCTCCTTCCTTCTTTTCTTTGCAGCCCAAGAATCTAGGAAGGATCTTGAGCTTCTTGCCTCGCCAAAAGTGGCCTATGCCATCTTCTAATCTGGCCGTGTCTCTCTGCTCTCCCAAGATCTTTCCCACAACCATTACACATAGATATAATGGGTTTGGGGTTATTTTAGATTTTATTGCACCAAGTTGGTGCTAACAAGAGCAGTTAATGGCATGGATTGCTAGCAGTCTGGGCTCCTTGGCAGTTGTTTTGCCAGTTGAGAGAAAAACATGTTTGAGTGAAGGAAAAGGGTAGGCTGGATGAGTGAACAATATGGTCAACAGTGAGCTTGCGGGATCTTGGAAATATAGCTGTATGCTGGACAGATGCTGCTACCAAACAACCAAAATAATCAGCAGGAGAACAAAATGGACAGCCAGACTCCAAGCACCAAGTGGCAGCAAAAACTGCTTTGACTCCAGTTTTATGGATTCTGGCTGAATTTCAACATCATAGAGTCTGGCTAAGCTCCAACTTCCCACAAAATCTGTGATTCTCTCCTCCCAAATTCGCTTGCAACCACCCAAAGGCGCATGACCCCAGTGTAAGAACACCTGGGATAATGATATAAGCTCAGAGATACTTGCAGTGTTAAAATGTGGGACTGAAAGAACTTTGGTTCACTAATACTGAATGTGTTAATAGGAATGAATATAGAAGGAATGAAGTGTTATTCCAAATAAAAAGAGTTGCAACCAGGACTACAGCCATTTACTGTATAATTAAAAGGCAAGGAAGGAATAACATAGCACAATTATTATAACAACATTTCTCCAAATTTCTGGTAGATGCTGAAAGTGCAATGAAGATGATGTGCAAAAGGAAAAGAAAGCTTGAGCACAGAGTAGTCTCAATAATTGGCTCTAAATTTTGTTCAATCAGATTAAGATGAGTTGACCTTTACCCACATTCTTAATATTTTTTATTCCTTGTATTTTAATTAACTTAGATTTATATGAAAGAACTGAATTGACCACAGCATAGAAGGAGTGGATGCTTAGGCATCAGCATATCAATTATATGATGCCTCTCTGCACTGTATTCTACTAAATTTCCAGGGTAGAGATGTGCAAAATTAATTGATAAATTGATAAAATATTCCAAAGAACTGGAGAACATTCCATTTGTCTACAGACCAGCTATATTTCTTTCTGGACCATTTCACTTATGGAACCAAATGGGGGATTTCCACACTGGAAGTGGCTGCTGGACTGAAGGCAAACTCCACCTCCCCCCCCCCTGTTCTCCACCCACCCACCAGGGGTGGGTTCTAACTTACCTTGCTGCCGGTTCGCTTCCTCCCACGCCATGTGGCCGCCCCTCATGAGTGCGCGCGTGCTTCACGTGCACGTGCATGCGCAGTGCAAATTTAAAAAAAAAAATTCAAAAAAAAGCTGAAAAGAAGATGGCGATGCATGCGCAGTGCTGGAAACTCGGCTTCTGCGCATGCGCAGAATAAAAAATTAAAAATTCAAAAAAAATAAATAAATAAATAATAAAAAAGATGGCGGTGCCCATGGACCGGCACTGACCGAACCGGATCTGTGACGTCACCAGCAGGTCGCTACCAGTTCGGGTGAACCCGTCCAAACCGGAGGGAACCCACCTCTGCCACCACCCATCTTTTTGTTATCATATTGATATATTTTCATTTTCTTTTGCATTGTTTTATTTTTCTATTATTTTACTTCTGTTTTGTTAACATTTTTTTCATTTCTTTTTATTATTGTATGCCACCTAGAGTAGCCCCTCAGCATGATAGGTGCCAAGTAAATTTAACAATAAATAAAAATAAAATTTGGGGGACAGTTTTTTCAAAAGTAAATCCTCCAGATATGAACAAATTCAAGATGTTTTGTACATATTGTTCCAGATAGTGTGGTCTGAGAGGATGTTTGCCATTGTCCAGAATAAAATAGAAATTTCTCCTCCTCTTCCTCTTCCTCCTCCTCCTCCTCTCTCCCCACCTTCAGATTACAGTCCATCTATTCAACTGAGAAAAAGGGAAACTATTGTGTCATGCAGTTCAGGCTAATCACATGATGTTAGGCCTCCAAGATAATCCAGACCAGTAAATTAAAATCTAGAATACTAATACTACCTTTATTGTAAGGTTATAAGTTTGAAAGTATGTTCCCCCTCCAGTTTCATCAGCTCAGATAGGGAAGCTGCTAGGCAGGGATGCACAATTCAACAGCAGAATATTTGTGATTTATCCCAAGTGCCCCGCATAAGATTATAATTCATGGACTTACTTCTGGCCACTATCTGTGCCAGCATGTGCTTTTTGCAACAACAAGATCAGACTAGAATTGTGGTGCAACCTTCCTACTACTGGTGATGCCTGAAAGGACTTTTTGTTTTGTTTTATTTTAATCAACATACTCATTTTATTTATAGTTCTACTAAAGTTCTCGGTTGTTTAGAATTGCAATATGTCCTAGCTGCTATAGTTTCACTAAACTGGTAAGTAGATGTATATTTCTATGTAATTAAAATAGTTTGCACATATTTTTCCACAAGAATATTCATACAGGTGCCACTGGGTGGCATTGCTTAGAAAATAGTTCAATAGAAAAGAGATTTTGAGGCAACAAATTATTTGTAAACATCTTTTCTATCCAAACTGTTTGAAAATAACATAAAATATTTCTGTAAGGGCAGTCTTTATTGACTGAATATGTAGTCTGTCCACAAACAAAGCCAATCCATTTTTCCCTTAAAAACAGCTGATAGCAGGGTAGTTATTCCTTATAATTTTCACTATGGGGCAGTCTTCACCAACCTGTAGAAACAGAAAGTTATTGATAAAAACAATCCTGCTTGTCCTCAAATAATATTTTATCTGTATTATTCATACACCAACAGTGCATGTTGGCAACTTGAAGTCTGCATACATATTAAGGGTTTCAGTTCTGCATTTAACTATTAGTGCCTGGGATTCTCTATTTTTATATTTCTTGATCTTACTAACTTGACTTCAACTTCCAGAATTCTCCAGCCAGATTCCCATATCTCTGTAAACTTAATAAAAATATCAGGTCTGCAGATGTGTCTCTCTTAATATTTCTACTCTACAATTGAAGATAAATATGCTATTTAGTGTTTAGCCTTGTGCTCAACTGTGCTGTTGTTATGGAGTAAGGAATCTTTTTTTATTTTCTACCAAGGCAGAATTGAAAAACAGGGCACCCAATTCACCCACTGAACACCTTCAGCTTTTAACAGAGGTTCACACTCTGCCTTATATGATTCCTAAAAGTCATAGGTGTGGCTCCCAGAGGCCTCTATCAGCTGCTACCAAAGCACAATTTTAATGGGGCAGTATAAGAAATTGATCGAATATATTGCTGATGGGTTATTTTAACTTTAGTAACATATGAGTGCTATTTGTTGCTCCTTTCTCCCCCCAACACACTATTTTTTAGAGTATACTTCCCTCTCCCATCATGTACCACTCAAAAGACTATAATGACTCTCAGCTAAAAAAAAAAGTGTGTCCTGGTTTTCAATGCTCATGTAATTTTCTAGCCCATTCTTTTATCTCATGTAGTATAATGAGTGATTATTTATTAGTTATCCAACTAGCAATATAATACAATGGCAACATAAAACAAATAAATCAGATGAAGCATGGGAAACTTTTGGGCTAGAGTAGAAATAGTTTAACCCCAGATATTATATACAAAGCAGCCATTAGCTATTGAAATACTTACTGGTATATATGAAGTTAGAACACTATATGTGAACTTAGTACAAGCCAGAGCCCACTTCCTGAATAAGTTGTCTTATGATTCCCATCCTCTTCCCAACTGCAGCTGTAGTTCTAACTTCATCACCTATGTAGAATGCCAACTTACCACAAACTAACTATAAAGTTAAACAGCTGTTTACATAGTGGTGTTGGTGACATGTTACATGTTCAGTCATGACTAGATCCATCAAGTCTGTTGTGAGCACAGGCTATTTGTGGGCAAAAAAGAGGCAATGCAAAGTTGGACTCTTGAGAATTCAGAGGCTGCAAACATGGATCCTTGACTGGGTCCTTGAATCCAACTAAATCAGGAACTTCCTATACATACAAAGGCTAATTAGATATACAATTTGGGTAATTTATGGTGTAGATTTTTATTGCTAGTAATTACCTGCAAAATCAACTAGATCTAATATGTATACAGTTCTAAATGGCTTTTCTCCTTTTCTCCTAAGATTCTGTTTTTTTCTACAACTCTGATTATGGCTTTCTGCCAAATCTATTCTAATTAATTTTGCATCTGTTTGCAGGGTTGATGTAGTCTGCCCATATCTGTTCTTCAGAGACTAGGCATGTCTCACATATTTTCCAATAGATCATATAGCTTCCCACTTGGTTTTTTCTTAACAGCTGGCATACAATCTTCATGCAACTGAGAAGTCATTCATTACCGATGGATCCTGTGGGTTCCTCCCCAAGTCACAATTCAATATTCAATTCTTTCCTGTAATTTGAAACCAAGACAGTAAACTCAGGTATATAAACCGGAACCTGATACTTTTGTTTTTTGCCCATCGTATTAAGTAAATGCCATCAAGTCACAAAGCTTTATGTAAAACTAGTAGGGAAAAAATTAGAATCCAGTAATTGCTCCTTTTATACAAGTGGGGGGGGTTGGGTTTTTTTGGGGGGGGGGCTTTTCCAAGTCTGCAAAGCAGATTCCCATTTTACTAAGTATTTGAATTGCCTACATTATCAAGCGTGGAAAACTTTGGGACACTGCCACAATTTATGTCTCTCTAAATAAAGTGTGGAAACTTCTGATCATCTGCCTAAGTCAGGATTGTTAAATATGTGTCCTTCAAGCCCACATTTAGCATGTGATAGAGTGAGTGCTGGGGAACATATACCCTTTCAGAGGAGAAATCCTTCCATTCTAGAGTGCTGACAATATGGAAAATTGTAGGCTATTCCACACTGGTTCTCTCAAGCTATCTGAAAGTAAAATGTGGCGAGGGACTTGAAATATGAGCCTTCTTGCAGTTTGAAGGAGGTGTACTATAGGATGTTTATAACTTCTTCCCATTGCCTTAGCACAAATCATATTGCTCATTAAACAAAACCATCTGTGTCTCTTATGTTTTTGATCAGGGATTATTTCTTACATATTCTTTTATCTTCTGATACCCAAGTGGTTTATAAATAAAATAAAAAGAAACTGAAGATAAATACACCACAAATAGCAATAAAATTTGGGCTTTGCATACAACAGATACAAACATTAAAAAGTTTAACTTTTAAAGTTCCTGAACAAATGGTTTTTTAACCAAATAATCCAATGTGGCACCAGATTCAGTTCCATGGGAATTTGGTTGACATCTTTGAAAGGACAATATGTATGTATACTTCCTTTTCTAGTCTCTTTTGGAAATTGCTTATTAACTGTTTTTCAGTTATTCAGCTAAAATCTGGTAGAAAGGAAACTTTCTATCAGATTTTACAGCATTATGAGTTATCTTCAATCCCTAGCAAAAGAAGTTTTAATTACAAGTTTAAGAATTAAAAAAAAAAACATTTTTTGGAATAAATAGCAAAAGGATAATTCAAACTTTGATTAAGGGTTACAAATGGATTGAGGGTCCAGATAAATTTGAAATAAGATTTTGGTATTAACTATAAAGAATCCTTCTAATGGGTTGCGCAAATTGGGAATTAGAGGGGAACTAAAGATTATAATTGTAACTTTACTCAAACTGAATTTACAATTATAGAATGAAGAAAAATATTTTAACATTGGAGCTATCAAAGGATGTTTTTGAACAAGGAACCCAGAAGTTAAATTTAAGACTACTGTATCTGTCTCTATAGATAGACTGTGTTAGGAACAAGTTCCATCTGGCAAGATTGAGACTGATTTGAAAGTGAATTTAAAAGTTACAGGCTGTTTCTTCAGCTTCTTTGCTGACTATTGCTGCCTTCTCAGTTCTGGCTATTTTATTAATTTTTTTATTTCTTTATTTTTCTCTTATCTGAACCTTCTTTTTTTCTTTTTCCCTTTAGTTTGTATTAGTTTTTACTGTTATAATTGTAATCATTACTAAAATTACTATTAAAAGGGAAAGGGAATTATGTTTTCCAGATGGGAAACTCTTCCAAAGAAGACTTCCTTCCTTCCTTCCTTCCTTCCTTCCTTCCTTCCTTCCTTCCTTCCTTCCTTCCTTCCTTCCTTCCTTCCTTCCTTCCTTCCTTCCTTCCTTTTTTCCTTCTCTTTTTTGTGGAATGATAATAATACTTTCAAGTCCCTGCAGTTTCTTTGGCAAAGTTTTTTTGGAAGTGGTTTGCCATTGGCTGCTTCCTAGGACTGAGAGAAAGAGCCCACAGTCACACATCTGGCTTTGTTACATAGGCTGAATTGGCATGATGCATTTCCCTCTGGTTAACTGAACTAAATTTTATCCAACCCCATATTCTTACACAATGCACTGAACTATAAACTAAAGAAACCAATTGGGGTTTTGCAACAAGCTAAGTTAATGTAGCCACTTTTCTGGTTAAGTGATGATGTGATCATCATCAGCAGGGGTTGGTTCTAAAAATTTTTACTACCGGTTCTGTGGGCATGGCTTATTTTGTGGGTGTGGCTTGATAGTCGTGATGGTGGGCATGGCTTCGTGGTCATGTGACTTGGGCGAGGCTTGGTGGTCATGTGGTGGCTGGGCAGGTGTAGCTTGCTGGTCATGTGACTGGGTGGGCGTGGCCAAGACAACATCACTGACTTCTTTGCCCTAATGAATGATCTACAAAAAGAATATATACAAAAAGGTAGTTTATTATTTTGTGCACTTACTTACTTACATAAGAATAAAATAAGTACACAAAACAATAAAAGAGCTACACAAGTACTTACAGAAGAATGATGAAAGTGTTGTCTTCAACGTCACTGACCACCATCACCGTGCCCTAATGAATGACCTGCACAAAGAAGAGATACAGAAAGGAAGTTTTTAATTTCATGCATTTACACCTTACATAAGAATAACACACTGAAAGAGCTACACACAAGTACTTACTTGTCAAGTCTTTAGCTTTAAGATGTTTCCACATCATTCTTTCATTGGCAGCCTCCTCAGTTGGAATTTTTTTGCTCTTGATTCTTGAATCATCGGCTGTACGATGTGCTCTTAACCATTTTCTGACGT